>JAUIMM010000006.1:19050000-19387500 GCA_031769625.1 Taudactylus pleione | reverse complement strand
ACAATTATAAATGTCTGCAAAAATGTTTGAAGTGGAAAAAGAAAAAGCATTTATTTAAAAAAGATTCAAATATATTATATGCAAATGGTAGCTAGTCTATTCCTAAATGCTACTGTACCTCCAAAATAGTTCCTTAAGCTCTTATATTACAAATTATGCATATTGCATATACAAATGTGTCCTCTTGCATCTTCACTTATTTTGCAGCACATTGCGCCACCCGTGACTCCATAGGATTGCATGGTATGAATGCAACATGCGGCACTTTGTAGCATGGCACAATGTCTTTTTATGTTTGTAGCGTGATCGGCACATCTGTATCATATTTTTAATAACACAATATATGTATATTAACAGATAAATGTGGTTCATCATGGCTTTGTGCCAGGTACATTTGTTTGTATTTACCAATAGTAATTACAAATAAATAATAAAATGGCAGATTGGATGTAGCTGTGGTTAATAAACTTATTGGAAATTATTATTACAAGTTTTATGTGGGGAAACATTTCATCTAAGCAGTTTCTGGTAATCTATTATGTTTTTGACTATAGTAGTGCCATCTTGATTAGCTATTAAAGTAATACTGTACATATATATACCTTTCATTCATTCTATAATAGAACCCTACAGTATTTATTTTTCACATAATTCCCCCATTTGATGATTTATCAGCATCAGAATATAATTTTAACCCCTCCTCCACCCCCATGGCAATCTTTGAAGGACTAAAAAAGACAAACACCAGTGCAGTGAAGTTGGCATGCCAACACTTGTTGTGTGGAACAAAAGAAGTCCTATGGGTCAACTCTGTCCATCTTATAAATGTTGTAAGTCTATCATATGGGAGGAAATTAGAAAAGGGTGAAACTTCAGGAACAACTATCACAATAATGTTTTATTCATATCCCTTAATCCTAGTGGGTTTTCTCTTTTTAGGCATGTTCTCTATATAGCAGTGATGGGCATAAGGCCTGCTTCATATTTGTACATGATGAGGATGTTTATGCAGTTGAGTGATAATCACAATCTGCGCATGCATAAAATATATCTAAAAAAAGAAAGCAAAGGATTGAATGCTAATAAGGAGATTATTGTTAAGATGGCTGATAAGGGGGGTGGATTGGCCATTATGGACCAAGATTGATATGAGGATGAAGTCCTGAAACAACTGAATGAAACTTCCATTTAAAAAAAAATCATTGAAATTATGTAGTATAGCAAGAGGGTTACCTTTTAGTAATGATGGATGTTAATTCTCTGTACACAATAATAAATCAAGAAGTAGGCTTAGCATTGGTTTCTCTATTTTAGAAGAAAGTAAATGTGAAGATGGGCACAGCCGTGGGAATAAGTTTTACCCCAAGTTATGCCAACATGTTCATGAGCATGTGGGAAGACCAACATGTGTATTTGAATAACAACCAATACAATCTAAAATGAATGTTTGATGTAAGCAATGTATCTAAACATTATTTAGACAACCATTATAAGGAATTATAGAAAACCCATAAGCAATAATAGTTGTCATCATGTGAATTGGTTAAATTGAATACCGGACATTCATTTATAGAGGCTGAAAAGGAACTGCATGAACATATCTATTTTTAGAAAACAAGCAAAAATAATGAGCTATTACAGATAAGTGGATACAAAATGAGAGAATCAAAAAGACAACGGAGAAGTGCCATATTATAGACAGGGCTAGTTTGCTAGTTCAAAAAAATGCAGGGCAACAGGAGGAAGATCAATTCATAGTGGCTTTAATTAGAGATTGCAACTAAAAATACAAACAAATAGAAAACAGTTATAAAAAAAATTGGTTGATTTCAATTGGTTGATTTCCCTGTTTTAATATTATTCCAGAGAAACCTAAATGTATTTATCAGAAAGCAAAAAATATAAAGAAAATCAATTTGTTACTATAGAAGTGCCTTATCTCTACCTCCTCATAAAGATAATACTCTGTCCTAAGGATCTTGCACATGTGGTATTTGCAATCAATGCAGATCTGTAAAAGGTATGTGTACAGTAAGTGTACAGAAAAAGATATTAATGGAATAAAAAGATCTATAGATGAATTCAACCTTCAATTCAAAAAATGTGGTGTATTTTATAGGGTGCAGCTGTAATAAATATCATGTAAGAAGAACTTCTAAATCACTAAAAGTGAGGTTAGCTGAGCACCTTCAAAAAATCAATGAGGGCTTAGAGAAACATGCCCTGTCTTCATATTTTAAAGTTCATCCCAGTGACTATAGAGATATGTCACTGTGATGAAGAGGCATGAACAGAAACAGTGACTGTGCTCATACCCAATATTTAAAAAAAAATCAGTGGTTTTACTAGCAAGACTCAGTTAGCAAAAGCCTATTAAATATTGAACATGAACATGAACAGAACAGCAAGTAAACCCCTAAATCTATTTGCACAGTTTACATCTGCTCCACCTGCAGTGCAACCTGGTTTTATCAAGGTGCACAGCTACTTGCTCTATTAAATGGGTTGGGTATGAGTTCCCATGGTTGGGATGCCACTGGTCAGAATACTGACAGCGGCATCCTGGCAGTCAGAATCCCAAGATCCATAAAGACAGAAGGTAAGCCTAACTCTTACCCCTATCCAAAACCCTCCCTCCCCGGTACCTAACTCTAACATCCCCCCTAGTGCCTAAACCTAACCTCCCCCTCCCTGCACCCTAAACCTAACACTCCCTCCCAGTGTATAAACCTAACCTCTCCTCTATTATCTAAACCTAACCTTCCCCTCCCCGCACCCTAAACCTGCCCCCTAGTGCCTAACCCTAACCATCCCCCTAATGCCTAACCCTTACCCTGCATCTTAATCATAACAATCCCTCTATTGCCTGATGCTTAGCTTCAGGATGCCAGCGGTTGGGATTCTGGTGCCAGGTTCCCAATGCTGTCGGGATTTTTTGGCCATTATTTTGGCCGCCGGCATCCCACATGCTGGGATGCTGACTACATCCCCTATTAAATTGCCAAGTCAAAAAACAAGTATTCTTTTAGATGGTAACCCTGAGTGGCAATAAACCTATACTCACTGCATACAAGACATGAAGATAAGTGGGTAATAATGTTTAGTTAGGGACTGAGGCCCTCATTCAGAGCCACTCGCAAACAGCAGTACGCTCGTTGCGTTCCGATGTTGAATAACCGCGCATGCGTCGGTGTAACAGTGCGCATGTGCGTACGGCAGATTGCGAGCTTTTTTGGTCTCGTTCATCAAATAGCGTACAGGAAGTGACATGTCAAATGTGATTGACAGAACAGGGTGTTTTTGGGTGTTGACGGGGGTGGAGATGGAAAAACGCAGGTGTGGCGAGGCGTTTTTGGGGCGTACATACATTAGCAAATGCGAGCGTAAAATGTGTTCGGACCGACTCATACGTCACTGGATGATCCTCTTTCCCTTCAAAATGCTCGCACAGCTTAGGGTCTGGATTACTCGACCACATTGGCGATGGCCTTCTCCTCCGTCCCGGGACTCCACAATGTTGTTGCGATTAATCGCGGGAGGGCTGAAAAGCAATTAGTGTTGGATTGAAAACCGGCTTGGTATGTGTTTTGAAATCAGTTTTTTGGGATAGCACAAAACCGTACGCAGGTGGAAATCAGAGCTGCTAATGTCAGGATGACACAATCAATTTGCGTACATTTGTGGGGGTTTATTTTGCCCTCAATTTGGTGGTTAGGGCCTATTGTAACAATAATGTCATCATGTTTTAATTTTCGCACCATTTTATTTTTGCCTCTTGAATTTGCCTCGTTATATGATTTTTTAAACGTTCCTTAAAGAGCCCATTTTTTTTTTTTTTCCAAGTTTTTGCCTTTTGGTCCAGGATTAAATGTAACCCATTTGTACAATAATTTCACAATCCAATGTCAGATTTTTTGTTTCAATTTATTGCTCAAACAAAATAAAAAAAATTTAAAAATAAAAAAAAAAACACAATAGGACAGACATGAAAACATGCACATGCAGATATGACTACAATGACTCAATAGGACAGATATGAAAACATGCACACGCAGTTAGGGCCCACAAGATAAACTTGAAAACCACAGTCCAGAACACTTACTTTCCGCAATCTGCATGCGAAAGCATGCCAGCAAGCGGGGCGTCCACCGGTGCAGGTCCGACCACCTGCGCTCCAGCTGGCCAATATGTCAGCGTGAGCCGAAGGAGCGCAGGCATCGACGTACCTCCGCATATGCGGAACGCTTGCGCCTATTGGGGATGGGTGGAGGCTGACTGGTGATCCTCCTGTCCATCACCTCCGTCAGCACCAGCAGTTCGCGCCTGGTGAATGCGGCGGATCTCATGATGGCAATGGTGTTTTTTTGACAAAATATTTTTAATAAAGCACCACAAAAAAATTTGATTGCCTAATGTATTTGGGAAATTAACAGGACAAATTCTATTGGTTAGTGTATGAGTCATGTGTTCGACAGGGCCACAAATCTCTTGAGAGTTATGATAGGCTTGATGCAGTGACATGCGTATGCAAATTTAAATAAAGAAATGAACCACAGAAAAATTGTGGGGAGACAAACAAATAGAACAATTGTTTAATTGGGGCTAACATGTCTTTGGAACAATAAAAGCGAAGGTTTCAGCCGTACGTATTCTGCGAGCAAATACAAACACGGACAAGATTAAAGTTTATTGCATTGTGTTGAAAAAAAAACAACAATTAAGCTAATTGATACATTGATTGGCATGATACGATTGAGGGAGGTAGGCCGAAAAAACGAGCAGGTAATCGGAATCTGACAGTCCCACTTCCGGTTTGTACTTGTGCGTGCGTTCCCTTCAAGCCATTTTGGGGATGTATGCTCACTATTTGGCACGCTCGTTAGTCAGAGGAGGGGTCGCCTGAGTTTGGGGCGGATTTTTAGCTGCGTAGGAAAAAACGAGCGAGTGCTTGAATTTAAATATTTTTTTACGTACGGCGAACGTGCGTACGCCCACTTGCGAGTGGGTCTGAATGAGGGCCTGAATCAACAAATGTCTTTACACCACCATAATATTTTTTTAAACCCCAGTTTTCCTGCTAAAATACTGCACCAATTTACTTAAATTAGTTCTGCTTTTATTACTTGTGCCGCTTGTGATTGTAAAGAGTGTTTTAGTGGGGTAAAAAGAGACTTCAAATATGTTTTCCTGCAAAAATTAAATGTGATATGCCTTATGTGGAATGGGATAGAAATAGCAGTGGCCAGTTCAAATCTCGACAGCAGATGTCCAACAGGATGAAGATCCACACTGGGGCAGGTAAGTACCCTAACCCTCCCTTGTCCCCCCTAACCCTCCCTTTGTGGTGCCTAACCCTAACATCCCCCTAGTGCCTAACTCTAACCTTCCACCGGGGATGCCTAATGCTAACCCCCTCTTACTGTTCCCTAACCCTCCGGGGTAGTGCCTAACCATAATCTCTCCCTTAGAGTGCCTAACCCTAATCTTCCACCCAAACCTAACCCTAACCCTACTAGCCTCCCTTATCCAAACCCCCCCTCCCCATAGCTGATGATAAGGGCGTCCCGGATTTACCTTAATTCAGGATTAACATAGGCATCAGTATTTTGTTGCCTATGTTAAATTCCTTGTCGGGATTCTGATGTCGGGGTTCAGACAGCCGCCGGTCTCATAACTTCATCCCATCTTATCCACATGCCCAAATTTGTCTCCTTTAAATTCAGTTGTATCTGTGAAGTAACCATGCATATCTGACCCCTTATTAACCAATTAACTGGCTAAAATGGTTTCCAAACATACCCCCAAAATTGTCGATTTTTTATTATCAAATTTTGTAAATTATAGCTATTTAAACCTTAGTATAATTTTTTTACAAATATGCAGATTTGTCACATAGCTATTATTTTACATAATTTGATAATAAAAACTAAGACCATTTTGGGGATAATTTTTAGGAATAAATGTATTATACTGTACATTTCATGGCTGCATCTGTCTGGGGAGACTGGGGTCTGTGGCTGCATCTGTCTGGGAGAAAGAAGGGGGGAGACTGTGGACCATGGCTACATCTGTCTAGGAGAAGGGAGGGGGACAATGCAGGCAATGGCTACAGCTGCCTCACAGAAAGAAGGGAGAGACTGATGGTCACAGCTACAGCTGCCTGGGATAAGGGAGAGTGGAGATTGCATGCTATGGCTGCATCTGTCTGGGAGAAGGGAGGGGGAGACTGCTGGCCATGCTACAGCTTCCTGGAGGGGGAATCTGTGGTCTGCAGCTCCAGCTGCCTGGGAGAAGGAAGCAGGAGAAAACTATAGGAAGAGGTGCAGCTGCAGCTAGCAGCTACACAACTGTTATCACTGATCACAATCTGGGTCTGTGTGGCTGACCTGGCTGCTGCTGCTGCTCAGCTATTAACTGTTCACTGTCACTGGGGAGAGAGCCGTGAACTGGGGAAAAAGAACAGAACCCGGCATGGTCTCTCGAGCCGAGTGGCTGCCAGAGGGTTAGCTTTTAGCAGCCGCCGATGGGCGTTTCTGACACGGTCCTATCAGATGCAACTGTGTCAGGCAAGTGGTTAAGGATGAGGACAGAGGCACTGGCCAACATAAAGTAACACTTGATGCAAAATAAAGCATATAATTTAGCCTCCAGTAACTTAACAGCAAATGAAACAAAATTCCATTAAATAGTAAAAGATTTCACTAAAATATCAGGGATTTCCCCTCAGGACTTGTACTTGCAAATGTCAAGGAATGGCATACTTCCAAACTGTTTCAACCTTTTAACTGACAGCCAGGAGTGTCAATAGGTAAGCTCCACTCACAATGGGGGGTGGAAGTGCAAGGATCTTTTTAGGGCAGGGAACAAACTTTAATAATAATTGTGATCAAAGCACACTAAACTATGGATGAACAGCATCTAATATCAAAATAATTTGATTTAGTATGTAAAGAGAATAGAAGTGCTAAATGTAAAGCTAGGTATGAAAATAAAATTTGAATTGATTAAATAAATGCTGATTGTATTTAAGGAAAAATGTATAAAAATGAAAGAAAAAAATGTGAATGAAAATAAAATATAAAACATTATTGGACAATCAGGAAAGATAGTATCAAGGGTACAGACATTCACACACTTGCCAATGTTATAGATTTTTATGAATTAGTGCAGGTGTGGAAGGGGTTGTCCCAATATACTTCTGTGGGTGGTGTATTAATCTGCTGCTGTCCCTAGAAGTGCCACTGATTACTTCCTCCCTCTTTGCTGGCTGATTATTGAAAAATTCAGCAGATAAAACATGTTGGATGCTTTGAGACTAGACTACGGCCACCATACACAACCCTCTCACATCATGCTGGTAACTGCGATTCAACAGTTTAAATCACACCTACTCATGGATATTAACCAACTATTTTCTGTTGTGTCTACAAATCTCAGTCTCATTTTAGACTAAGGGTTACATTTACTATAAAGCTTCTAAGCACCAATTTATTTGTAGGAACTTAATTATGATGCCTTTAAAATGGTACACATGCATGTGGTGCACTATGGCAGTAGAAGTCATGGCAATTCAAGGCTATGCAATGCTGTCCACTTTCTGCCAACAGATACTGTATAAGTGTGACATATCAAATTAATCAGCACAGTCTCCTGGTGCATCCTAGTTGCTCAAATCATTTTGGCAACACTCTACAGGTGCATGAAAGGGTGGGGCCATACTAAACAAAAAAAATGAAGGGGGGGTGTTCCCTAGCACATTAAATTGTGCCTGCAACAATACTGCAACAATGCATGATGGGGAAGGAGGGTGCTTTGATCTACATTTCTAAAGGCAGGGAGCAGCCAGCAAGCAGACAAGGAGTGAGCAGGGCAGTGGCTGAGGATTCTGAATGAACACAGCAGCAACCTGGAGCCATTGCCAAGCTGCCCAACTGCAGCATCACTGACAGCTCAGGTACAGGGATGTGGCCTTGGAGCATGCTCGGGATGGGGACCTGATCTCCATGTGTGTCAGTGTATTCTGCATGTGTGGGCCCTGATCCGTACATGCCAACTTTTGAAAATGCATTTCAGGGAGATTGCCAAAGCAACACCTATGTGCGCAGCACTAAAGTGGATGTGTACTGCTACATCTGAGAGATGTGTCATAAAACTGACTTACATCCAAATATAATAAGCCCTAAAGCACTTAGTAATATCTACTTATTGATGAAAGTACACTGGGTTTACTTATGTATTGTGTTTTTTTAAGTGGTTCCACGAGAAACATTATATAAAAATATATGCAGGGATATGACACTGATGTAGCATTTCAATGTATATTCTCTGATATATAACAATTACATAATGGGGGTAAGGTGCAATCAGGGAGCTTGCTAGACTATTCATGGAGTCAGTGAGATTGCTACTATTTCAGGGAGTCTCCCTGAAAATCAAGGAGAGTTGACAAGTATTCCCTAATCTCCATGTGTTTCAGTGTAAACTATGTGGAGGCCCTGATCTCCATGTCTGCTGGTGTATTCTACATGTGGGGGAGCCTTGATCCCATGTCTGTCAATGTATGCTATATATGATATCTGACACATTACACTCTAATATTATGTGCATGCTCTCTCTGCACATGTGTCATGTATCCTGACACAATACACTCTAATATTATTATTATTATTATTATTATTATTATTATTATTATTATTATTTCTACATTTTATTTATAGGGTGTCACAAGTGGTCCACAGCAGTATACATACAATACAGGGTGCACAGAACATTGCAATACAGTAACCAAAATATAAACAGAGGACAAATAACAATTATCATCACAATTCTCCATACACAATACAGCTGGGAGGCTGACTGCTGTCATTGAAGTGCTAGAGAAGAGGGCTATAAGACAGTAGGGAGGAGGTCCCTGCTCCTATGAGCTTACAATCTTGGGGAGCGGGGAAACAGACCATTGACATTAGGGATTAGTGTGTAGATGGGGCCCTAAGTGCAGGAAGTAGGCAAGGTAGAGATGGCTGAGGCAGGAGGGAGAGTGATCTGATGATACGGTTATATGGTAGAAGGGTATGCTTTCTTGAACAGGTTGGTTTTCAGTGCATGTTTGAAGCTCTGCAAGGTCTGGGAGAGCCTCATCAAGCAAGGGAGCTCATCAAAGTGAAGGGGGCTGCACAGGAAAAATCCTGGATACGAGTATGAGATTAAATAACCAGGGTAGAGGAGAGGCAACAGTCATAGGCATACTGGAATGAGCAAGAGGGAGAATGTAAGGAGATAAGGCTGGAGATGTAGGGAGCAGTAGAGTTAGAGAGGGCCTTGTATGTGAAGGTGAGGAGTTTGAAGAGATTCTGTAGAGGAATGGGAGCCAGTGCAGGTTTTGGTAGAGGAGAGCAGCAGAAGTGGAAAAGTGGAAGAGGAAGATAAGTCTAGCGGCAGCATTGAGAACAGATTTGAGGGGTGAAAGATTGCAACTTGGGAGGTCTGTGAGGAGAAGGTTGCAGTAGTCGAGCTGAGAAATGATTAGCGAATTAATCAGTTTGGTAGCATTCTGGGAAAGGAAAGGCCTAATGCGAGCAATGTTGCATAGCTGGAACTGACAGGATTGAGCCAGAGATTGAATGTGGGTGATGAAGGAGAGGTTGGGGGCAAGGGTGACACCCAAGCAGCAAAGTTGGGGGACAGGGGAGATGATGATGTTGTCAACTGTGATGGAGAGATTGGTTAGATACTCTATTAGGGGGAAAGATGATGAGTTCATTTTTGTCCATGTTCAGCTTCAGAGAGCATGCGGACATCCAGGAAGTGATTGTGGAGAAGCAAATGGATACCTGAGAGAGGACAGAAGGGGAGAGTTCAGGAGAGGAGAGGTATAGTTGCGTATCAACAGCATAGTGGTGGTTTTTGAGGACAAAGGAACTGATGAGTTCTACTAGTGTAGAAGTGTACAGGGAGAGGAGCAGGGAGCCCAGGACAGAACCTTGTGGGACACCAACTGGTAAGATGGCAGGGGGGGTGGAGCCAAAGGCAGACACAGAAAAGAAGCGGTTAGTGAAGTAAGAGGTAAACCAGGTATGGATGGTGTTAGAGATGCCAAAGGTCTAATGGGTGCGGAGGAGAGGATAATCCACAGTGTTGAACACTGCAGGGAGTCTGCCCCTAGATTTGACTGCAAGCAGGTCATTATTGACTTTGGCCAGGCCAGTTTCAGTGGAGTGAAGTGGGGGAAAGCCAGAATGGAGAGGATCAAGGATGGAGTTGCCAGAGAGATAGCTGGTGAGGTGGCTGTAGACAAGCCTCTCAAGTAGTTTTGAGGTCAAAGGGAGAATAAAAATGGAGCAGTAGTTGGTGGGTGAGGACAGGTTGAGGTTGTTTTTTTTAGAATAGGTGTGATAAGAACATGTTTGAATGATGAGGGACAAACAAACATACAGCATATGAAACAAACATACAGCATATGAAAGTACTATCTAATATAGTGGCCTATTCATGGGGGTTCTTTCTCTTTGCTTGCCGCTTGTACTCCTCTTCTGGGACATCTCTTGTCACTGTCCAACAGTAGTGATTCACCTACCTTGATAGCTTTGTTCCATTGCTGAATTGTCTTGGTGGAATCGCCCACTATGCTTGCCACTCAGTGCACCACAGTTATCTTGTGTGGGTAATCCCATGAATCACATATATTTGAATAGGGTAGGGGACAAATAACTGATTAATTTAATTGGGTCATTAGGCCCCGCCCCCTCTGTGTGGAACGCAGATTGCTGGTAAGATTCTCTCCATTCTGCCCACTTCACTAGGAATACCCAGGCCTGCTGAGAGCTGCGGTGGGCCAGGGTAATAGGGGACATGGCCTAGTCACTGGAGTCATTCCCGGGAAAAAAAAAAAAAAACATATGCAGCGCCGTGAAGTGGCTCTGCGTGCTGGGGAGAGGGGGCGCTCTGAGCCCCCTCAGCCTGGTGCAAAGCTAGGGGGGGTGCGATCAGTGTGATCGCTCCCCCCACAGGCTTAGGAGACTGCTGTGGCTGCTGCTCAGCAGCCACAAGCAGTCTCCACTGCAGCTCAGCACATGCTGTGTGCTGGGCTGCTGTGAGGGAGGGGGAGTGGCGCTGGACCCGGGCCCCCACAGGGCCCCTCAGGAAGCCCGGGCCCAGGTAATCTGTACCTGCTCCCCCCTCTCGGTGCCCCTGGGAATATCCCTACATCATCATAAATGGGCTATATCTTCGAACTCAGAGCTAACAGAGTTTTAAATGTCATATTCATTCTTTGCATGCTGAAATCAATCAGAAGTAACTATTTTCACATCGGAAACATTTTCATTTTGTGCAGTGTGAGTTGAAAAGGTGAGCAAGATGAAAGCAGGTGGTGGTGGATAGTAGAAGGTGACAAGGGGGCAGGTGGAGGGGGGAGAGGACAAGATGAGGGAGTGGACCTTGTCACCCATGGTAGGGCTGAAAAAGCACAAGGTGGGGTGGCCAGGTGGTGCAGATGGTGGGGGAGGTGGGGTTGCACCAGGGAGATTGAAGGATATGTGATGGATTGCCTAAATTTTGGAAGAGAAGATGGAGGCAAAGTCAATTGCAATGAGAGAGGTTGAGAGGGGTGGATTGAAGGGGAAAGGAGAGTGTTAAAAGCACCAAAGAGGTGGTGGTAGATAGAAGAACTGAGAGGAGATGAGCAACTAGAAGAAGGATTGCTTGGTAAGGGAGAGGGCTAAGCTGTAGGAAGAGAGGACAAACTTGAAGTGAAGGAAGTCTGCAAGAATGTGATATTTCCTCCAGAGGCACCAGGCATTGCGCAAGCATTTTTGGAGAAACCAGGTCAGTTTGGAGTGCCAGGGTTGGGGTTTGAAAGATGGAGGGGGCAGAGGAGATGGGAGCAATGGAGACAAGTGCAGAAGTGAGGGTGATGTTGAAGAAGGAGGCCATCTGGTTGGGGCAGGCCATGGTTGAAATAGGAGAGAGTAGGGTGTCAAGTAAGGAAGACAGGACAGCAGAGACGACAGGCTCTAGATTGAGTCTGGTGATGCTGGCTTTGCATGAGGGGAGGAGTTGAGAGAGTGAAGGAAAGTATTGTAGATGGTGATCAGAGAGGGGGAAGGGAGAGTTTGAGAAATCAGAGAGAGCACACAGATGGGTGAAGTTCATGTAAAGGTAGTGACTGAGACAGTGGGTAGTGGCAGAGGTCTATTGAGAAAGTCCAAAGGAGTAGGAGAGGGCTAGGATATAGGTGGATGCAGGATTCATGATGTCAGTAGGGATGTCAGTCACCAAGGATTATAGAGGTTATGTCAGCATAGAGGAAGTGGGGAAGCCAGACAGCAAAGTTGTCAAGGAATTGGTTGGGGGTGCCTGGGGGATGGTACTAGACTGCAACATAGAGATTAATGGGGTAGAGGAGATGGCTTGAGTGGACCTCAAAGGTGGAGAAAGAAAGTGAGGGCCCAGGTGGGATAATGCAAAAGGTGCAGTTGGGGGATGAGGATGACCAATCTGCCACCTTGGTGGTTGATAGGTCTGACAGAGTCGGTAAAGGAGAGGCCCCCATAGGAGAAGGCAGCAGGGGAGATGGTGTCAGAGGAGGAAAGCCAGGTTTTGGTGATTGTGCGAAGATCCAGAGAGCGGGAAATAAAGAGGTCATGGATAGCAGACATTTATTGCAGTCGGTATTCCAGAGGGCAAAGGAAAATGGGAGGGAGTAGATGGCGGATATGTGGATGATATTGGCTGGGTTGTGGGTGAGAAGGGAAGGACTAGATCTAAGGGGAAGGTGTGAGCCAGAGGAGATGGTTGGTATGGGGCAGGGGTGAGGGGGTGTCACAGGGTGGAGGGAGTGGAGGAAGGAAGGCAAGAGCAAAGGATGACAAGTGAGCAAATAGAAGGGGGACAGGAAAGCACAGCAGAAGATGCAGGTATTTAAAGGGGAGGCACACAATGAGGCAGGGAAATATGGCAGTGAAGTTGTGAAAGAGAGTGGGTACTGTAAGTAGTGTTGGAGGAATAAAAGGCAAATGAAGAGTAGTAAATAATAAACTGGTAAGATGTAAATTCAGACAGGACAATCAAGTGTATAAAAAACAAAATGTCATTGTTTGGGATGTGCATTCAGATTTTTCTCAGAATCTGTCATATTAAATACAAGTATCTGCATCTGAGGAGAAAAGTTTTGCAGTGTCCAAACCAGGGGGATCAGTGTAGAGTGCGCAGGTTAAGCAGACTGCAGGAGTTAGTTTTGAAGATTTTGTTGACTCACTGTTTAGCTTGAGTGTTGTCCATCTGTGTTACTGTTGGCTTGCAGTATATTTCCCTACTGTTTTCCTTCGGTTTAACACCAGTATAACGCCAATATTGATTTTAAATGCTCAATATACTTTAGAACTAAACACTTCAGATACAAACACCCTAACAGCCTAAACAGCCTAGCAGCCTTTTATGTATATGCTCTGTCTGCACATGCTTCATGTATCCTGACTAGGGATGCATGGGTCTGGTTCTCAGAGAACCGGACCCACCTGAACTTCACGATCTGGACTGGGATCCAAGCCCAGCTCGGGTTTCTCCACCAGACTCTGATCCCAAAACGAGGCAAAAATTCATCATCCCGATATTGGATTTGGACAGGTTTTGGATACTATAAAGGTACCCGGTCATAGGCACCATTTCACTCTGGCTGGGGAGAGTGAATTGAGCAGACATGCTGAATCTGTCCAGTGGTGCTGTGTCTATCCAAGTGTGCTGTGACTGTCCAGGGGTGTTGTGTCTGTCCAGGGCAGGGGCTGTTGTGTCCATCAGGGGTTGCTGTGTCCATTCAGGAGCAGTGTCTGCTGTGTCCATCCAGGGGCAGTGGTATCCTTCCAGGGCTAGTGGCTACTGCCAGGGGATAGAAGAGAAAAACACTGTGCTCTGATATTTATAAGAACAACTAATCAATGTATTAAAGGAATTTAATGCTTAAATTATAATAATAATAAAAAACAAAGATACATGTATAAACACAAAGATAAATATGAAAATGTTAAAAATTGATAAATAATGAATAATGAGTGAGCCTGCTAGAAGCTCATAACAAACAGGAAATTAACAAGCATGCAAATGTAGGAGTTCATCAGGCTCCCAGATCTAAACACACTCTCCTGTGAGAATAGCTACACCATATACCTGTGCAGAATGAGCTATATAATGCTGTAGCAAGTGAATTGTTAAGGCACTGGTGGAGCCTGTAGCCACTGATAGCTATCTCCAACAATGTATCAATAATGATATTAGTGGAACCCGTTGAAAAAATGCCAGTTTTGTATCACAGTCACAAGTGATATAGCCAATCTCAAGCGTGATTAATGAGGCTGACCATATGTTCCTGAAGTTGAGCCTGTATATAACATGTAGAAAAGTACCCTATTGTGCAATAAACAGTCACGCAAAGTTCTGCTGGGTACTTAAATATTTAGGCTGTCGATAAGTACCTGTAGATAGGGACCATGCCGTCCTTTTCACAAAGGAAATAGTAACTGAAAATTACCAGTGTATTTCAGCAAGATGTGGTAAGCATTGATGTCCGACAGGTCTGCAAGCTGCTTGTTGGTCTCTTATTCGGCATCAGCACCCGTCCTGTGCTGTGCTTAACAGCCGCCGGGACCTCCGTCAGCGGCCACGTGACCCGGATCCGTAACTGGAGTGGGCACCAGAGGATGCTGATAGGTCAATGGTCTAATGGTGGTTCAAATCTCACAGGAAAAACCTTTCAGGCTAGTTTTCAATGTGGCGGCACCTGGTTCCAGATGGGTAGTAGCTTCAGTGGTTGGTATGGAGAGCAGCAACGCGTTTCGGCTACTACTGTAGCCTTTTTCAAGCTGTAATGCTCCCCTTCATGGCTAGATGATATATATAGTGTATCAGGGTGGAACCCATTGGGTAATTAGATAATTACTTTACTAACCATCCAACTCTCCTTAACCCTTAACGGTCGGTTCCAAAAAAATGTATCCATATCATTTACCAATATACTCTTAATATTCCTTATGGTATCTTAAACACAAAACATTCAATAAATATAGAAAAAAGAAAAATGTTTATTAAAACAACTAAAATCAATTAGTGATAATCATATGATGATACACATGGTATGCATATATAACCATGTGCATATAACACGTATGTATGCATATATAAGCATACCTATTTCAGCCCCCATATGTCAACAAGTGTGACCATATGTTTAGCTGTCTACCCCTATGTCCCAACAATAAACATGACAGAGAAATATAGACCATCGGAGAATAAAAATTATATAGTTAGAGCTTCATTATTAATGATTTATTGAAACATTGCCTGTGCTGAATCAGCTACTTTGCGATATCCTGAGTAGTGTAGTAAAATAAAATAAATGGAAAAAAGAGAAAGGAAAAAATAGCCTATCTATATCTAACAAACATGTAGCTGACCATCGATGATCACCATCGAACAATAGCATCTGAATTCCAGTATATCGTTAACATAATAAGTTAGACATGAACTGGAATAAAGTAAATAAGTGAACAACTGAATTAATACACATACCATAAAGCGCAAATGCATATACACACATACATTATATATATATATATATATATATATACACACAAGTATGCATATGTACGTATATATATTATTGATTATTGAATGATATAAATATAGTATAATGCTAATGGTAATACTGATGATATATTTTAGCATCCATAGTAATTCTAGACTCATGGAAGAGCACCAATTATCCAAATATCAATATCGATCCTAGTAGAATTGGTTTATCGAGTAGAGACACCTGATATTATACAATGTGGCTAAAGATATGAGAATGGGACTATCTCTAATGAGACCCAACTGATATATCAGGGAGAAACACTGTACGGAGAAAATGATGTCTGGTCATATGCTAGTAGCCCAGAGCAACTCGGGCATATGGGTGAGCTAACCGTGAGCAAGATAATGCACATCCCCACTGCAAGTGAAAAGATAAGATAAGATAAAAGGAAAGAGCGAGCCTTACATATATAAAGTTATATTAATTGACATATTCTATATACCGTTCAGAGGTAGATGTACACATGTATATACATACATTCCCACACACATATATATATGCACATAAATACATATACATATACACACATACATATACATGTGTGTGAAGAGGGGTCTTAAAATCTCTTGAGGTTGGCAAGAGAAATTACGTTTTTTTTCCCTTTTTTTGCTGGCACCGGTCCACTGACCGCACAGTACATATGG
Organism: Taudactylus pleione; assembly: GCA_031769625.1. Taxonomy (NCBI): domain Eukaryota; kingdom Metazoa; phylum Chordata; class Amphibia; order Anura; family Myobatrachidae; genus Taudactylus; species Taudactylus pleione. The sequence continues at coordinate 19,371,234 of JAUIMM010000006.1, read as the reverse complement.
ACCTGTACCAGCTGAATCTCCATACCCAATGGAGGAATTAATCACAGAACTCCAAGGCTTCATTTAAGCCATCTGGAGATAGTGATTGAAGTCAGAAGATCCATTTGGATTCCGCTTCACAAAGAAGTTTATATCTATCACCTCCTCTTAAAGTTTTCTTTATAATCTCCACCCCCATAACTCTGAGACAATCAGGATTATTATGATGTGCCTCTGAAAAATGTCGAGAGACACTATGTGTCTCCTTGCCTTTAATGATATTAAGTCTATGTTTGCGGAACCGTTCCTTCAGGGTGCGTGTGGTGCGGCCCACGTACTGCATCGGGCAGTTACAGTTAAGAACATACACAACATAAGTTGACTCACAGCTAATAATGGAATTTATTTAAAAAATGGCTCCTGTCTTAACCGATATTATATGCTTACTTTTGTTGACAACATGTTTACATGTTAGGCATCTCGTATGATTGCAGGTATAGCAACCTTGAGGTTTCTAGGGGATCCAAGTATCAATTTTTCCAGATGTTGTTCTATTACTATAATAAGTGCTTGGGGCCAAAAAACTTTTTAGATTTCTGTTCTTTTTAAAAATAATACTTGGTTTAGGTGCAATAAAATTAGAGAGTATTGGATTGGAATTTAAGATCTTATAGTTCCTACTAATTATTGAGCTAATCCGTCTGGATTAGTTATTAAATTGGGAAATAAATGATAATGAAGTATCTTTTTTACCAGTTTTTATGTCCCCAGACCTATTGGCCCATTCAGTTGTTTTCTCTCTTTTTGGTATCTCACTAGATTCAATCGGAGTATTCTCTATATCTAAATCTATATTTTGTATAGATTTATTTTTATGAGCCGTTTCGACATAACTTTTAGCTCCCTCTATTAGTTTAAGGGGATAACCCCTGTCTAAAAAATTATCCCTCAGTTTATTTGCATGCACTTCAAAATCTGCATCTATAGTGCAGTTTCGCCTAATCCTACCCATTTGGCTTTTTGGAATATTTTGGACCCACGGGCGATGATGGCCACTATCGTAATGTAGATATGAACAACAGTCAACATTTTTTGTGTAGAGTTGAGATGATTCTGTCATCAACCACTGAAAGTGTAACATCCAAAAAATCAATAGAAACGTGACTAAAATGTGATGTAAATTTCAAATTCATAGTGTTAGTGTTCAAGAAATTAGTAAAGTGCACAACAGAATCTTCATCCCCATCCCAAATGAAAAAAAGGTCATCTATATAACGGCCATAGAACACCAGACCCGCTCCGGCTGGTCCATCCCAAATGTAAAGATCTTCAAATTCACCCATATAGATATTTGCGAAGCTCGGAGCGAATCTGGTGCCCATGGCCGTTCATGAATCTGAAAGTAGTGGATGGAGTCAAAAATGAAATGATTCCGTGTCAAAATAAATCGAATACAGTTCACCAAAAAATCACGCTGTTGCTCAGAGGTGTTTACATCATTATCCAGTATCCTCCTTACCGCAGATATCCCTGCTTCATGGGGGATGTTAGTATAGAGCGCCTGGACGTCTAGCGTCAAAAAACCATAGCTAGATTGCCAAGTAATATTTTTTAATTTTCCTAGCAGATCGGTAGTGTCAGGGGATGTTGTGTCCATCCAGGGGTGCTCTGATCATCTGAGGGAGCCCAGTGTAAAAAAGTAAAAAAAATAAAAGCTAATAAAAGAAAAATAATATAATGTTGTTTGGGCTGTACCCCTGTGTACTATATTATTTTTTTTACTGTGGCTGCCAGTGAGACCACAGGGCACTATAAGTGTAACTTCAGTGTAATATACACATATTGTGACACTAAGTGGAAATGCATTGTAATATTCAACACATATTTTGACACTGTAAGTGGTAGAGCAGTGTATTCATAAAAATATTTTGACAATAAGTGGAAATGCAGTGTAATATTCAACACATATTGTGTGTCACTCTAAATGGTAGCAAAGTGTATTCATAAAAATATTGTGGCACTAAGTGGTAGTGCAGTGTATTCATAAAAAATATTTGAAACTGCAAATGGAAATGCAGTGTAATATTCAACCTGTATTGTGAGTCACTGTAAGTTGTAGCACAGGGTTTATATAAAAAAATATTGTGACACTAAGTGGTAGTGCAATGTATTAAAAAATTGTGACACTGTAGATCATTCATACAATGTAATATTTTAATTTGGAACAAATTGACATGTGTGCTGTACTCCACTTTGTTCACATTTTGTTGATATGGAGAATAATCAGTTGAGAGGAGAGCAGGAACCACATACTAGTGCTTGAGCTGCTACCAGTGCCACCAGTCATGACAATACTAGTCCATCTATGTCATCTACTTAAGCTGATGCCCAAGGGCAAGAAGTCAGGGCATCTAAAATCAAAGAACCAATCTTTTACATTGGTAAAGTAAAAAAACATCAAAGGGAAAGATAGCTGCAGAAAGACATACAATTGCCAAAAGGCCTTTCACCACACAAAGTGGCAAGGAAAGGTTAAGGCCTTGGCCTTTATTTATGACTGGTGGGTCTGCCGCTTATGATGATGTATGCCCTTCTCCCTGTAGATGTTTCAAAAAAATTAAAATCGTTAAGGCACATGAGCCAACTGTATCCTCAGAAATGTCATAAGTCCCTGAGGAGAGTCTAAGTATATCAGCGTATGCCATGTGTTAGCCTGACCTTTCCAAAACTAATCTCGAAGAGGAGCCTCCATCTACAACTTGTGTGGCTTCTGCAAATGTGTGGATGAGCAGCACATGTCAGCATGCTGACATAGAAATTGAGGATGCTTCTATGGAAGTGCACCAGGATGAGGAGGATTTTTGTGTTGCTGACGCTAATAAGGATGCTGATGATGAGAATGTTGTTGAAGAGGATGTTGTTTGTGTAAGTCAGGCCAAAGTGGAAACAGTTGTTGTCCAACATAAGCAAAAGCCCTTTGTCATGCCTGTGCATAAAATAAAAAATCCACTTTTTATGTGTAGAATAATTTCTACCCAAATCCAGACAACAAATTTCAAGCCATCTGTACCCATTGTAATGTCAGAGTAAGTAAAGGTATGGACATTAACCAGCTAGGAACCTCTTCCCTGATACATTATCTATAACATATCCATTCAATCAAAAGTTTGCAAAATTCTAAAACTTTGGCTAAAAAAGTAACAAGCAGTCCAGCATCAGCTAACTCCCTTCTCTCTGCAAATTGCAAGCACCTGCCATCTTCACCACCAACACCTTCATCAACAATTTTCTCAATCATGATTGGAAGAAGTCCTGCTTCCAATTTGATAAGGCTAATTCAGTCCTCCCCTATCCTGGATTCCTCAGAAGAATCCTTGAGCACTACACCTGCTGCTGCTGCTGGGAGTGAATCTTCATCCAAAAAGGGACCAGGAAGACTACTAGTAGTAGTTAAAAAATAAATGACTGTTAAATAATCTTTTGCAAGGGGGAGCAAGTATGACAGCAGTCACCCATTTGAACAGTGGATCACTGACGCCATAACATCTTTGCTGGTATTAGATGTGCATCCGATATCTGCCATTAGTGCAGTGGGTTTTAGACAGTTAATTGAGGTCCTGTGTCCCTGCTACCAAATCTCATCTAGGTTCCCAACCTGTATAGGGACATTAAAAAAAACTTAATTTGTGTCCTCCAAAATGCCATTGTACCCACTGTACACTTAACCACAGATATGTGAACAAGTGGAACAGGGCAAATGCAAGATTACATGATAGTAACAGCCCACTGGGTAGGTGTATTGTCTTCAGCAGTACCAGCAGCAGCTGCGTCTAAGAAAAAGCAGATCATTCAGAGAAAGGCTACTCTATGTATCACCAGTTTCACTAAAGGTATACCACTGATAACCTCTTAGAAAAACTCAGGGGTCATTGCAAAATGGCTTACACCACTTGGACTCTCCTTGGGATTTGTGATTTCGGACAAAGCCACCAATATTGTAAGAGAATTAAAGCTGGGCAAATTTCAGCACATCCCATGTTTTTCTCACACAATCAACTTGATGTTGCAAAATATTTCTTAATTTACAGAGCCATGCAGGAGATGCACTCTGTGGCCCACAATAATTCTGGGCATTTTCTTCATTCAGCAGATGCATGAAGAAGATTGCATCACCTACATTAAATGTTCAATTTGCCCTGTCACCAGTTGAAGCAAGAGGTAGTTATGAGGTGGAATTCCATGCAGATGGAGGAACAGCAAAGAGCCATCCAAAGTTACACAGTGAACTATGATATAGGAAGAGAGGAGCAGGAGTTTACCTTACTCAAGCTCAGTTGACAATACTTTCTGTGTTGTGCAAAGTGCTGAAACTCTTTGAAGTAGTCACCTGTGAAGTGAGTTCTGACACTGCCAACTTAAGTCAGGTAATTCCCCTAATTAGATTATTGGAAAAGCATATTGAGAAACTGAAGGAGGAGCTAAAACAAAGGAATTCTGCTAAGTATGTCAGACTTGTAGATCAAGTCCTTTATTCACTTCGCCAGGATCCAAGGGTTGTCAGGCTCTTCCAATTGGATGAAAAATTTTCTGACTATGCTGGATCCTAGGTTTAAGTCATATGGCATGTCTTTTTTTCCCAATGGACACAGATCTAAAGAGATGCAAAGAGCTGTTGGTAAGCAAATTGTCAACTCAAGCAGCACGTGTTGCAGCGATGGCTCATCTTTCAGTTTCTCCAGCAAGTGTGGCTGCCAATAGAAAAACAAATTTTCCCTAAAAAAGACCCAGTGGTGTTGCAGATGAGTCAACACAGCCAAGTTTTAACATCTGGTTGGGACTAAATTAATTGCCTACAATTATTGAGACCTCTAACATGACTCCACCTGATATAGTCACCATTCATTGAATGGTTGAGGACTATTTTAATGATAGCATCCAAATAGGAATGTCAGACAGTCTGTTTGTTTGACTACTGGCAGGTAAAAAGGCAATTTGAAGGCCCTTGCACAAACTGGCTTTGCTGTACTTCAGCTGCCCACCTTCTAGTGTGTGCTCAGAAAGAGTTTTCAGCACAGCCAGGAACCTTGTCAGTGATCAGCGTAGGAGGCAACTTCCTCAAAATGTGGAAAGGATGTTCATCAAAATGAACTACAAATTCCATGAGGAAGACCTTTACCCCCAATAACATCTAAATATTACAGAGGCATCTGAGGCTGTAATAGTGGATTCCAGCAGGACAAATTAATATTGTGTGAAGATGATGTTCACACTGATGAGGGTGATGAATCAGATGATTATGTTGCCAAAATATTGCCTCTATAAAGCCAGTTTGTGCACAGAGAGATCATTGCCAGCTGCCCATTGGTAGCTTGTTTTGTGGGTGCCCAACAAACAAATTGCTTCAGCCACAATTGGCAGTCCCTGTCTCTGAAGTGATTGGTTTGTTAAACTGTGCATGTCTTGTGTATAATATAATACATAAATATGGGTTTTAGAGCCCAAGGACAATTCCATATTGCTCCTCTTTTCTTTGCATATGTGCTGTTTGGGGCATTGCTACCTGACATTTTTAATTTTATAGTTTATTAAACTGCCATGCAGTCTGCCACTGCTGTGTGGCAAATGATTCATAGATGTCCTATATTTTTTTTAACACCCGTGCTTTTGTGCCACTGCTCTGATGCTTACTTTTTTGTGTGTTTCATACTGTATTTATTACAACTAAAATCACAAATAGGCATACTTAGAAAATACGCTTATCCCATTTTTCAAGCTTGATTTTTATATACTAACCTGGTGGGCTTGGTTTTCATTGATCATAACAGCCATGTTTGTTCAGATGCAACTCAAACACCAATTGGAGAGGTTATTTTGTGATGGTATCTGGAAATGTTCTGCCTCCTTCCCTCCCAGCCTTCCCATACATAATCCCAGAAGCACAATGATAAGAGATGTTTAGTACCAGACTTTAAAATTAATTTACCCTTTTCTTGTTCAGTTTCTGTTTTGTGTGCTGCCATAGACGACATCAGCTGCTCGCCCCTTTGATTCTATTAAAAAAATTGGAACCACCGAGAAGCTTCACTGGGGCAATGACTGATGTGAATGAGTAAAATATTTATTGTAACTTTGCTTTAGTAGTAAATTTAGTTTACATTTTTTATTCTAATCAACCCTTCATTTCCCTGCCTTCAACTACATACATACCCCTACTTCCTCAGGCCTCTTGAATAATAAAAACATTTGTTTCTTGAAGTGCCATGTTAGAAATGTAACTGCCACAGCTGGTGCAATCTTTGACATGTGGTTGCAGAATGCTGAAAATGTCCAGAAATGTTTATGGCCACATAGAGCATTTCCTGCATGGCCCTTTAAGTTTAAAAAATATTCTGAACCACCAAGTTGATTTTGTGGGCAAAACATGGGACTTATTGTTCATCCATGCTCTCCCCTCCTCCCTTTGCTTTGGAATAAAAAAAAATTAAATTCACTATAAATCAACCCTTCCTTTCCCTGCCTTTAACTACATCCATACTCCATCTTCCTTAGGCCTCGTGATTAATGAAAACAAATGTTTTCTTTTGTGCCTTGCTGGGGGTTGAACTGCCAGGTGTTTCTACTGCCCACTACTGACACTTATTCAGCCAGCTATCTTGGTTCAACTTTTGGGCTAAACTGGATGAAAACAATATTGTGAGATGTATGGTAGTCAAAATTAACTGGACACGAGTGGACATTAATGTTATTGAGGTTAATAATACTGTATGAAAAAAAAGCCCAAACAATGTGATTTTAGCAAGTTTTATCAATTTTTGAAAGAAAATACAGATCCACAACCAAAACATTCAAGGGCAGTTTTGCAAAACCAAATCTAGATTCAAAACTTCGAAGGAGATACAAATCCAAATCTAAAACCAAAACACAGGAATGGCTCACATCCCTAATCCTGACACATTACACGTGTACATGCTTTATTTATCTCACCTTGCACTATAGTATTATATGCGTGCTATGTCTGTACATGCTTTATGCTGATCTATTACACTCAAACATTATGCTTATGATCTGTCTTTTTTACATGCTTCATGTATATCTCCTTGCACCATATAATTATATGTGTTACAGTGTGTCTGTTTGTATTTATTAAACTAGAGGTGGTGCATACCTTTATTCTACTAAAGCAACCACTGATTATTAAACTAAAGGAGTGCATATGAAATTTATTAGACTAAATTGGGCACAGTGCTGTGTTAGGAATCTGGGAATCCATAATATTATGCTATGTCTTTTATGAGAAGGTGACATACCTCCCATTGATGACCACACCTACCCAATGGTTGGGCAAACCTCTTCAGTGGGTCCCTGCCGCTGCATTTCCCTGGTGGGCCCTTCATGCCTCTGTCCAACACTGACCATAAGCAATTATTAGTTCCAAAATTAGCATCACTGCCTGGAATAGAGCTTAATACTGCACACTTTTGTTTGTAACTTCAGATATCAACATAGATCTGAACAACTGCAGTCATTTCTGTTAATCCAGATAAGTTGGCAGCTGTACTATGGAACAACACTGTGCCCTATCTCCTCAAAAATATAAGCATTCAAAAAAATCTGTGAATTCAGGAAGAATATATTAAGTAGTATGAAGGAATATCACACCAAGGACAGGATGTTTTAAAAAAAAAACTGAATACTGGAATAGGAAACAAGGGCCTTATTTTTGGACACAGCAACAAGTGTAAATATGCAAATGCTATTGTAATGTGCATTATTGACATGCTGAAGCATTCAGGGGGCAGAGAAGAGGCATGCCTGGCCTGCATTCCAAGAAATGAGAAGCATATAATTTCCATTTTCCAGTAGTGCCAGGCCAGGGTCTGCATCAGTGGATGCAGATTTCCTGGCCTTGCAAGCTGCCAGCCTGAGTAAGCTAAAGGATACTCAGACTGGCCGATGCTGGTGCCATCGTGACCATCCAAAACAACATCTACGGATGCTGCACTTGGACCACTATTGCTGTCAGGAGGTGTCTGCTTCCACTTGTAGAATATTTTAATATTTGCTTGATGGTATTGCACATTTGCTTCCTTGTGGCTGTGCATTACCATCCAGACCTGAATCAGGCCCAATGTTTGTATATGATGGGAGGATGGTGTGTTTGGTATGGCACTATAATGATTGTGCACACTTACTAATTTAACTGCTAAGTATAGGCAGTGAAAGCACACCTCAGTGTAGAGAATAGAGTGATTGTAATGTCAGGGTTCCCTTTGATACTGATGAATCATGAATGCTCCTCCCAAGCTAATTAATGTCTGGACATACTGTACATCTTATTAGGATGGTCACCTATCAAGTTAGAGAGGAGATTCTTGCTTCACATCCACTGTGTTGGAGGAACCCAATCCTTTGAGTTGTAGGTGGGTATGACAGTGCCCACTATAAGCTGATGAACAGATTTAAATAGTACTGTATGTTTGAAATTGCTATTCCTGGGCCACCAACTTTAAGTAAGTGTCAAATTAAATTAGACTTTCTTACTGCAGTTATTTTGTGTCATCTTTTTATTTCTTATGGTTTTGAGGTCAATATTTGAAATGCAGTTATAAAGGGTTAGCACATAAATTAGACCGAAGGTAAGCCAGCATGCATAAGTGGCTTAACAGTGTTCACCATTATAGTAGAGTATGTTCAATTAAACAATTAATCAAAGTTAGTTAAAGCCAAGGTCAGAAACATACAGTATGCAATATATGGAACCAGTATCAACAAAAATGATCTTAGCATGAGAGGTCACAACAATGAAACAGCAATTATCACTGGTATACTGTAGGTAACCCACTATTCAAACTGAAGTTTTTAAACTTGCCTGGGCCATTACTGTCAGCTCTAACAGTCTTCCCATAACCAATGCACCTGCAGATAGAAGGTCAGCTCTGATAAAAAAAAGAAGCTGAAAGTGGGGTTTTCTTGAAAACCAGCACTATGTACAGAACAGAGATTATATTTTTAACCAGTTGCCTGGTGTGGTCATAAGTGGCTGGGCTTTCCCTGACATGGCCACATCTAATTTGGCACCTGCAGTGGCTGCTGGAAGGTTATCTTCAAGCAGCTGCTGGGCTCGGACCCTCAACCATCAGCTTAGTTGCCTTTGGAACCTCCCCCCAAATTCATGGTACAGTAAAAGGATTGCCCACCCACAGTTGCAGGGAGACAGTCTTCATGCAGTCCAGGCTCGGGGGATCAGGGAAACTAAGGACTTCCCTTCTCTACCCCTGTCACAGGCACTGCCAGTGGGTGGCTGCAATAGGCAGTCCTAATAGGATTGTCTACCAGCAGTGTTGTAACTATCTTACAGTATTTGGAGCCCAGGGCAAGATAAAAAAATGGAGCTTCCCCCTAAGTGCATGTGCCGAAAAAAGTGAGTGTGGCCACTGAAAAATGGGGGCATGTCAACATGGCATACCACCATTTCTCATCACTCTGGGAGCATTTATTTTAATTCCATATGCACCTTAACGCCCCAAGTAGTAGCACCCTTTATAAAGTGCCCCCTGTTGGAGTGTCCCTCATGCAATGCCCACTGTATTAGTGCCCCTCATGCAATGCCCACTGTATTAGTGCCCCTTATACAATGTTCCCAATGGTCGTGCCCCTTATGCAATGCCCCCTTTTGTAATGCACATTATGCAGTGCCCCCAGTAGTGCCCAACATATAGTGCCCCCAGTAGTTACCCTTATACAGTGCCCATTATGCAGTGCTTCCTGAAGTACCCAATATGTAAGCCCCCTCCAGTATTACCCTTTATATAGTGCCCCCAGTAGTGCCCATTATGCAGTGCCCAATATATAGTGCCCACAATAGAGCTCCTTATACACTGCCTTTTATGCAGTCCACCCTCTATTGCCCAATATATAGTGCCCCCTATGTAGTGCCCAATACACAGTGCCCCCAGTAGTGCCCAATACACAGTGCCCCCAGTAGTGCCCATTACACAGTGCCCGCAGTAGTGCCTTTTATGCAGTGCCCCTAGTAGTGCCCAATATATAGTGTCCCTTATTTAGTTCCTTCTATGCAGTGCACAATATAGAGTGAACCCAGTAGTGCCCCTTATGTAGTGACCCTAGTAGTGACAGCACCCAGAGCATACACCCCACCCAACCCCCCTTAGTTATGCTACTGTCTACCAACCTGGGATGTCTGCACTGCAGCGGCCCCACCTGTCCCTGCTCTCTCCTCCTTCCAGCCAGCAGTGAGTCATGGGTGATCCTTAGGACAGTCCTTGGTTGCTGGTTGATCTACTTACAGGACTGAAACTTGAAGTCCTGCAGGAAGTGGAACAAAATTATGTTTTATATAGTTAAGAAAATAAATAGATAAGGGGGGATCTGGGCTGGCAAATAAATACATATGGGGCTTCTGGGATGGCATATAAATGCTGGGAGGCAACTTAAGAAATAAAATTGCAGCTCTCCATTCAATGTAATTTTCTTATTATGGAACTCCAAGAAAAAAGGTTAGGTTTCCCCTGTTTTAAGGGTAACAGTCACAGTGTTTTGCAGGTCCAATCCCTCTAGATAAAATAGCCTCATGCTGAATGGACTACCAATGATTGGAACTATGATGGGGGACCATAAACTGTGTGACTCCCTGCTATAGGGACATTAGCCCTGACTAGACCTGACAAATAATTCCTAATGCTGGAAGTGGAATATTATGTGTAACTCCACACTGCTGTCCCCTGTATTTTTTCTCTTCAGCCTAGGCTGAAGTGCTAGTTCTGGATTAAACATTTTGGGGGGAACTCAAAGCATTTTATTTGTTATTACTATTTTTCTATTTAAAAAAACAAAACAATGCTGTACAGATCTCATAGATCTGTGCAGCACTGCAAAACCACTGCATTTTTATGGCGCGTTTGAGGTGTGATTTGCTGTTAGAAAACAAATGGGCCGGATCAATTTAGAAGGTCATAATGCTGTGTTTCTAACTTGCAAAAATATAATATACTGAAACACTTTTTTGATATCACGAAGACAATAGATTCAGTATGAGAAATTTTAATAAAAGTGAACTCTTGTTTAATTAAACTACTTTTCAACAGATCCATTTTAGTTAGTTTGCTAACAAATGCAAGTACATTGTAGATATGCAATTCCTAAATACTGTCCACACTTTGCTCAACTTTCATCAATGTCAATAGTATTTTACGATTGTACATAAAGTTAAAGGTTAGCTTTTAGTGCTGCAAATAAATTATTAATGTGTATGTTAATTATGATCTTCAAGAACTGATATGTCACTAAAAAGCAACGTACAATAATTCATAGAATTATTTTGAAAATAGATGACACTGTATATTGAAGAGCAAGTCAAATAAATTCAACCTTAATTTTAAAAAACAATTATGTAATTGTATTTCTCTAATATTACATAACACAATTAGCATTTGTCCTTGTATTATGGTCTACACATTAGATTTGGTGCTATAATAGGTAAGTGCTAATAAGAAATTTGTATAATGTGTCATCATTAGGTACTGTATGTTAGGGATCCACCTGATGTGGTTCACCTTGACATGGTACTGATGTGTTCACATACACGAATCCTCAGTGTGCTACAAGTCACGTTGCAAACAACACGTGAGAGCTGCATGACTTGGTAGCACCGAGCGTCTTTCCATGAAACTTGTTACCTCCAATTGTGTCTTATTCGCACAGCAATGTGAATAGGATGTACAAGCAGCTTCTCCTGATTAAAATGATATGTGCACAAAAAGGGTTATCTAGTCGCACCAGAAATGTATTGTATCCCTCCAATATTTATTATAGTTGGTTGGGGGGTGCCACCACAGGCAATGGGTATTAGACCAAAACAATAGAGAAGAGAGAAAGAAATGCCTGAAGTGGTGCACTGGGGTATCCAAAATATAGCTTTTATTGTTGCTTTTAATATTGTCCATAAGACAGGATGAGCAGCGAAAATAATTTAAAACCATAAAGTGGTGAACAAAAGTAATGAATTCAGTGAATTAAAATATAAACCCTGTCCCTTCCACACATTCATGTATTGGATGGAGCTATTAAATATATTTAATAGAACATAGGAATGCCACATATTTTTATCAGCAGAAGCTGCTTGTGCATCCTATTCACATTGTTGTGCGAATAAGACACATTTGGAGGTACACAAGTTGCATGAAAAGACGCTTGGCGCTACCAAGTTATGCCACGGCATAACGCAAAGAGTCTATATGTGGCCACATCTGTAGGAACTGTAGGCACACATTTTTGCCCAAATGTGTGCTAAGAACATTAATTATATAATCCATGTTAACTGTCAGAGTTTATATTTGTTTTGATTTTCTGTATTCATAGTGCTTATATTTCGCACCTGCAGTTTGTATTTTTTTTGCATGGCGCTACAATTTTCAGCATGATAGTATCCCTTATTATGTTTAAAATGAGATTGTGCAGTCCAACCACCATTCCCCAAGAATCCTCTTAGGTGATAGTATAAACCAGTGCCCTCACAGCCATGGCATAACATATATACATATATATGTATATATACAGTTGATATGAAATAAATATAGTTATATCTGGTCATTTTTTCTAGCAAAAATTTTTAAGCTATTGAATATTTTGTCTTATTGATTTTTTTCACTTTGCTTTTAAATTTTTTATTTTATTATTTATTTTAAATGGTTATTTATATTATCTTTTGTTATCCAGTGTCAGTAACTAAGTATATACTGTTCACATTTAAATGGAAGATTTAGTATCTGCACATTTTTTACACAGGGCTGAACATGACCATTTAGTGCTAACAGATGATGACGTCGCACATGTCCTGTTTTAGACCAATCATTTCAATTCACTACCTGCTAAGAACACTCTGGTTGTATATTACCACTTACTTACATGTTTAAAAAAGTGAGGTTGATCTAGTATTGCACGGTCAATTATTTTCAAACTATTTTCGCAATAAACAGATCCCTAGGTGATTTACAATACAAATTGTCCCTACAATAGTGCGTAATAATAACCCAGTGTTTTCAGCAGGTTTTGTTCTGTATTGAATAAATGCTAACTTGATTTGCTATAATTGGTTTTGAAGAGGGATAAGGGTTGATTTAAAAAAGTGAGAGCTGACTAAGAGTTTTTAGAAGTGGTGATGTTGCCCATAGCAACTAATCAGATTCTATTTAACATTTAACTAGCACTTTCAAGAAAATAATAGCTAGAATCTTATTGGTTGCTAAGTTCAACATCTCCACTTCTAAAATCTCTCACTTTAGTAAATTTACCCCTTAGCCTATTTTTGGGTGTCAGCATTGCAACAACTACAATCAGATACATTGTGAGTTCTGGATAGACAAATTGAAATTTCAAGTGGTTTATATCAGAATGATGTAATATGTTTAAAGAGAACTAAACCTGAAAAGGTTAATTGTGATTATCAGGAAGATCGCGTGTATCACTGGCTATCTGGGAAAGATCCCCATAGTAAACACGGTAGATTCAATAGAAACAGCTATAGACAACATAATCTTAAGAGTGGTACAAAATATCACTTTCATCTTCAGATCAGGAGTATTCGGACTCACAAGTCACTACCAAACCACCATTACCGAGGGCGCACATGTTCACAAGTAATGGATCTCCCTTTAAATGGAGAAGACCCCACACAAGGAGGGGCCATTACAAAAACAGGGAAGGTAGCCAAGAATCAAAAGAATCGGTGATGAATTTGTCTACTCACGTACTCAAAGATCCAGAGATTAATGTATTATTGAGGAGTAAGTCGTTTGTACCTGTCGAAGTCGAATAATTGCATGCGACCGCAATTCAACTGTTATTGGACGATTTGGTTATCCGCTGTCCGATTTATGTTGGTACAATCCATGACGCACCATTGCATGTGCATGCACCCAGTGTGCGCACGTATCCACACATTCACACAACACTAAATAGCGAATAATATACAATACTCTCACACTGATAAACACAATATTCATGCAGGGTTTAGTTAGTAATGAGAAACAGCTTCTGTATTCATGTCTGAGAAAAGGAATTAAAAATAATACACCAGGATACTGTGAGTGTTTTACATATAAATTGAGAAGCCCCGCATACAGACAAGTATGGCTGTGGCAATTGAAATATAACCCAGACACTGATATGCACAATTGAATTTGCCTGAATGAAGAGTTAGAAACAGTGATCAGAGGTTTGCTTAAGAAGTACTGACAAGTGTATTCTAAATAGGCAGAGGAAAAACTTTGAATTTGCTATCAGACAAAGTGGCAATGGCAGTCAGCTGGGGGTCTCTACCCTGCTTGAAAGTGAACCTCGCTGCTTGTAACACCTTGCACTGTAGTTTTAAAATATGTTAGAAATGGATAAAATATAAATATTAATCCATCATAAATACACTGAATTGCATAACACACACACATAGACTTACATGCATAAACACCACACATTACGCACAGTTGCACTATTTATCATAAGCACTCTACACAAACGCACCATGCATATTAGCAACTTTACACAAAGTTATCTTACACTTACACAAATTTCCTAAACGGTTCCTTAGTATAAAGGCTAATATGATAAGGTTTATTCATTATTGTATAATGTTATAAAACACATGTATTTGATATCTATGGTTCAGTATGTAGTAGCCACATCGTGTTTGGTGCTATTCTAAACCACATTTTATTTGCAGATCTCAACAACATGCATCTGCAAGTTATGGATAATAGAGAATTATGTGTTAGAATTTACTTTGTATGTAGTGTCTATTGATTAGTTAAAACACACACAAAGAGCCATTGGAGGGCTGAACTACCATTGTACCAACTGACCTATGACAGAAGGACCAAGAAGAAGAACCAATAGGATTATGCCAACTCATTTCTGTTGTATTGCCTAATCTCTGCAAGGGTTTATATACAAGCACCCTGGATCTGTTAGTTAGTCATCATATTCTCTCTGTTGACGGAGGCTTCACCTTTGATGCCAGAAATCTGGATCCAGAGCACCTGCATAATGTATTGACTGTACCTTGTTTATGTATAATCTTTTGCGCTAATTGTATTTTAGATCAAGGCGTGTAACTATCTACTTTTTGGTGAATAATATCTTTTTCTGCTTTGGAAAAACAATCAAAGTCTGGAAAGCAATTATTTCTTGTGTGACTTATAATGCTAAATAGCAACATTTTGGGTATAAAGGTTATGAGGAATTGATATACCAACTGTCCATTTTGACCACTGTAGATAGTCAGTTGATAAATACAAACTCATGGGGAAACTAAGATTAAAAAAAAATTCTCTGAGGAATCTAAAACTGGTGATACAAGACAGGTGTTTAAATGCAAAAGTACAATTGATCCACCCTCAAATAATACTAGCATAAAAACTGTCTCTAGATTACTAGATGGCATGGTTCAAAAGTCACTTAAACAGCAGAAAACAATAAGATATATTGGCCTATTCACCATAGATAAATGGCTCAGTAACCATGCGGAAACACTAGTTTCCACAATTTTTAGTAACCAGGCAATTAATCATCAGGGATCCTATAGGACCCCCTGATATTAAGCAAACTCTGAAAATTAAAAATTTTTGGAGTTTGCACACGAGAACAAGCACCATTTGCAGACAGCACTTGTTCTCATAGCCCTGTTCCTTCCTATGGAAAGGAGATCTGGGGTTGCAAAGAGGGATCTGAGTTGATCAACTCGTCGTCTTCTCATGGACTCCCTGGCAGCTGTGTGCATGTGTGACCTCATGTCATGCATGCATACGTGGGTTGACGGGGAAGAGGTAAGTAACACAGCTACTTCTGTAGCTGTGATACTATTGATACTAACGATACTGGATTTAAACCTCTATACTCTCCTGCCTATACCTTCTATAAATTGTCGCTATTTGCATACGCAGTCATACAGTAAATAAATGCCTTCAGACTTTGAAATGTGTTTCCAAAGCACAAAGGTTATTTTTCAACATAAAAACAGTAGGTTACATGCTGTGATCTAAAAAAAACAATTTAGCGCAAATCATACAGACCCAAGATACAGTTATTACATATGCACACGCTGTGGGACCAGTTACTGGCATCAACAAGAAACCTCCATCAATAGCATCAGAAAGAAGACTCCAGACTGGGGTCTGAATGCACTTATATACCCTTACAGGGATAACCAATACAATAGGCAAGTTTGGCATGATTCCATTGGTTCTCCATCACGGTGCTTCTGTTAAAGGACATTTAACAGGTCAATTCAAATGGACACAGGTCAGCCTCCAAAAGCCTTTTGTCTCCTTTTTCCAGCCGCATGCAAATCTAAGCTGCTAACATTATGTAGTACATTTTAGTGTTTTAACTCTCTACAGTCCATAAGTTGTGAACACATGTTGCGATCTTCTCACCAATGACACTGGAAAGCTGTTGAGACAGAGTAGATCAGTACAACACCAAACACGGTATGCTTATGTACTAAACCTTAGATATCAAATAGTCTTAATTTCACAACATTAGTAATAAATGAATAAACCTTGAATATTACACTTTGAAGCTATGGAACCTTTTATGTGAGTGTGCAGTGTGTAAGTATTAGGGGTTTGGGAAAAGACGCTAGTTAGATTTATGTAGTGAGGACTTTTAACTTAGGGAAGATGCGTATGCATGAAGCTAATGAACAGCGTACGTACGCGGGGTATTATGCATTCGCTAATGTGCATATTTTTAATGTGTGTATGGGGTATGGTGAAATATGCGATCGCATGATGCTATTAATAGCATCGCCATATGTACTTAAATGTGAGTTTCTCTAAAATGGCGCTGGGCGGCCATTCGCAAAATGGCGTCGCGCAGATCTAATGTTTAAGATGGTATCTTGTGGCTATTCGCAAGATGTCATCATTCCAATCTAATTTTAAACTGATTCTGTCTCAGCCAATTATCCAGCTTTGACAGTCCACCCTTTGATAGCAACCAGCATGCTATCAAACACAGATCTTACATTTAATTTTTAGGCTTACATTTTGATATATTATTTAATGTTATTATGGGATGGCACAAGGTGGTTCTTAATCCATCAATAATGGGTCTCTAAGAGGGGACATAAAACTACCATTATACGCACACTGCAGATCTTGGAAGATCATCGGAGAGATGTGGGCATGCACCTATCCTATAAAGGAAGTCTTGAGTGGGAGATAGGGACTTACATTATTTGAGGTATTTTAAAAATAACATGTAATACATTTAATAATACATTTTGTTCATGTCTAAATAAAATACATCATATGATGGTATTTCCTAGTTCATGGTTGTAATGCAGATCTACATTTACCTCAGTATTCATATTGTCACTACTGACCACCATCATAATTTTGTTCTTCCGGTTTACCTTATTTTTACATCTTCCACATTTCAACACAGTAGGAACACACTTGACACATATCCCAATTACTATGTTGACAACCAGTATGTGGATCAGGAGTTTATCTATGCTTTGCGATCATTTCCAGGACCCACTCTCCTAGACCTGAAAACCATTTCCCGGGGTTCAACCATGAAACCCATTCCTCTACCTTCTCCTCCACTTCAGCCACTGAAGCATTATGGTTCTTTCAAAATTCCCATTTTAGCTGCAGAATTTCATCCATCTTCCAGTCTATCCCCTCCTTGGGGTTGCTGGTGTCATTCGTGACATAAGTGCAATACTTCACTCCAAATTGGGTGGCCAAAGTTATGCAGTACCCCCCAGTGACAGCTGTTAAGTAATTTAACACTAGTCTGTGTTACACCAGTTCTTTAATTGTATGCTTGCAATTCCCTACCTGTATACCTGAAGGTGTCATCATACATCTCAGTGATATTATCTATCAATTTAGCAAGATCTTAGATATATCTAAAATTTAGTGTACCCCGAGCGATCCTGGTGGGATCCAATGCTACTAAAACTTGAAAGCCAGTTGTTTCACTAATTAACTGTGTAGCTTTCTGCACATCACCAGGTATCATATTTCTTTTGCCTCTGTGTTCATACTGCATGTGAAGATATGGTGATGGTGTGTTTTTATGAATACCAAGCATTTCACCATGTGTGAGGGTCATAACCTCTGGGATTACTCTTCCAAGGTAACACAAACCTTCAGAACTCGGAGAGAGCCATTTATACGCTTTCATTCCACATATAAATATACTTCATCAGGGAGAACATAGGGAATAGTATGCATCATTATCATTAAACACATTTCTCTCACAAATAACTCTATCTCAGGTTCTCCCATCTGTCAAATACATGTTTCTGATTGTATAACCTTTGCACAGTACCCTTCTGGTATTCTACAAACCATTTCTTTGGTGTAACTCAGTGTATTTTTATACCGAAAGTGCCTTCCACCTGACCTAATTTTGTGCAGTAATTCATAGTTCATAGGCTCACGGTCAGATCTTTGTGAGAAGGTCATTTTCTGATTATTACCAGTCACCTCCCAACTTCCTGGGTCATTGGAGTTGGTGATGTTTAAACATAAAAGTGTTTTATCTACTTGGTACTGGTGGAGTTTAAAATGAGGTGGATTGGTATTAAGAAATTTTCCATCCAGTGTCTTCTCTTTTGGCAATTCTAAAATTTCAGAGATATTTAATGGGAATGGCACCAATCCTACATTATGCTGTCCTTGGGGCACGTGAGAGCACACCCAACAGTCGGTTTGGTTCAAATTTTTGCCCACCATGGTGTGATAACCCTCTAAAGGATACCCACCCAAACACTGATTATACTTAGGTTAACAACGCTGGATGCATCTCTTATCAATTACGGACCCACAGAACTCACACATACAATAATCCTCAGACGATGGACCTTCACACTGTCCCCGAGTATCCAAAATAGCAGATCTCTTAACAATTACAGTACTAAGATTGGTCAGACACTCCCCTGATTGGCATAGCACTCCTCCTCTTGACTCCACTCCATCAGCACTGCCATCAGCTCCCATCTCCTCTATCGGTCCCCCATCACAGAAACCAGATATCCCCGAACAAACCAGGATGCTGGAAACTCTGGAAGAGAATATGAAAATGAACATAGCAGACCAGTCCATCACCGCAGCAAGGACCTGCAAATTTCTTTAGCTCAGGTATCTCACTACAACCTCTTAATCCTCCCGAAACAAGCTCGCTATCGACAGGTCCACGTTATCAGCCTTGTCTCCGCCTTGTTTCTCCACCAGTTGGTTGACCTTTTAGCAGTGAGTGGAATGAACCCAGATATCTCTCTCGGCCACCTTCAAAGATGTGGTACTAGTCAGCAACACCTGATATGGACCCTCCCAATTATCAGTCAAACAACCTGAATGTAAGAAATTTCTGATCATAACATATTCTCCTGGTTCAGCATCATGACATTTAGTTTCAGGCATATTATGTGACAACAATTTCAGTTTCTGCTGTTGCAGTTTTAACTGTTTACTCATTGATATAAGATACTTTACAGTTACCTCGTTGTTACCTTTCAAATCTTCCTGCGGACTTATAATCAAATGAGGTTGTCTACCAAACAGTATTTCAAAGGAGGACAGATTTAGAGGGAGTCTAGGAGTGGTCCTTATGCTATGTACGACCAATGGTAATGCTTCTGGCCATCCTAGTCCAGTCTCTGCCATGATTTTACTTAATTTATTTTTAATAGTCCCGTTCATCCTCTCCACCTTGGCACTGGCTTGCAGTCGGTAGGGGGTGTGAAGTTGACTATTAATACCCATCAGTTTACACATATTTTGAAAATCATCACCTGTGAAATGAGTACCCCTGTCACTCTTGATAATTTTAGGTATACTGTATCTGCATACAAGCTCCTGTACAATTTTCTTGACAGTAAATGCAGCAGTATTAGTGGCCACTGGGTATGCCTTAACCCAATTGGAAAACACATCAGTGCACACTAATACATACTTGAAATTCCTGCAAGGTGGTAATTGGATTAAATCAATTTGTATTACCTGGAAAGGTCCGTCAGTTGGTGGAATGTGGGATGGTTCGGTAGGGATCATTTTCCCAATGTTTTTCCACAAGCAGGTCAGACAGGACATTGCTCTCTTTTCCACTTAAGAAAACCCCGGTGCGCACCAGTATGCTCTCACCAATTTGCACATACCTTGCTTTCCCAATTGAGTCAGACCGTGCGCTGCCTCTGCCAGGCTGGGGTAGTATACCTTGGGAGATACTGGCTTACCTTGTCCATCCCTTCAGAGTCCAGAGGTCTCTTGCCCACATCCTATGGACTTCCAAACAGACTTTTCCTGGATAGAACACAAAGTTTGCATCTCAATTAATTTCAGCATATCAATTGTTTGAAAAGACATAATTTGTTCCGTTGGTATATTAATTTTTAACCCTGCTGCCCATTTTGCAGCTTCATCTGCTCTGTTGTTGCCTAGTGACACCGGATCATCCTCACATGTATGAGCTTTACACTTAATTACTGCCACCATTTTGGGCAGTTGAATTGCTCATAGTAATTGTTTTATATGTCTGGAATGTGCAACTGGTGTGCCTGCTGCTGTCAGAAAATTTCTCAGATGCCATAGCGCTCCGAAATCATGTACCACTCTGAACGCATACCTAGAGTCAGTGTAAATGTTAGCAGATCTGCCTGCTGCCAATTCACATGCTCTTTTTAGTGCTACTAACTCCGGCACCTGGGCTGAGAGAGGAGGACCAAGGGGTTCAGCTTCTATAATGTCTGTGTCATTTACAACAGCCTGTACATAATTCACCTATGTCTGTCTATGACAACTCCTGTCCATGTAAAATGTCACATCCACATTCTCTAAAGGTGTATCACGTATGTCAGATCATGTAGTAAAGGTCTGGTTTAGATATTCCATACAATCATGTGCATCACTATGTCCATTGAACTCACTTCCTGCCAGCAACCCATCTCCTTCCACCCTTTGTGCATCATGTTGCACATATGGTAAATATGTTGCTGGATTTAATGTACTGCATTGTCTAATGGTGATGTTTGCAGGGGCTATTAGAGCTAGTTCCCACTTGGTAAATCTAGCCAAAGAGACGTGTCTGGTTTGGGCAGAGTTCAGCAGAGCAGAAACAGCATGGGGAGTATAGACAATCATATCATGGCCTAGTACCACATCCTCACTCTTAGTGACCAATAGAGCCATTGCTGCTACACTTCTTAAACATGTTGGGAGTGATCTTGCCACAGTGTCCACTTGTGCACTGTAGTATGCTACGGGCCTACTGGCATCACCATATTTTTGTGTGAGGACACCTGCTGCGCAACCATCAGCTTCCGTACAATACAAATCAAAAGGTTTTTCATAATCAGGTATTCCCAATGCAGGTGCTTTAGTCAGATTTTCCATAAGATTAAGGAAAGCCTGCTCTGATTCCTCTGTGTGTATGACATGGTCAGGCATTGAGGAAGAGACTAAGTCCTGTAATGGCAAGGCCAAAATAGAAAAACCTGGCATCCACATTCTGCAGTATCCACACATTCCCAAGAAGGTACAAATTTGCTGTTGGTTCTGCGGCAGTGTCATGTTCAGTAAGGCCTGGATTCGATCAGTAGTTAAATTTCATAACCCTTGGGTTACGCAGTGTCCCAAGTATTTTTCTCTGGATTGGAACGGCTGTAGCTTGTCCTTAGCAACCTTGTGTCCTGTTTGTGAGAGATGAAGGAAAAAAAAGTTTTGTATCATTTAAACATGACAAACTAATCAGAACATAGCAATAAATCGTCTACATATTGTATTAGAACAGACCCATAGGCAGGTTGAGTAGACTGTAAACAGTCGTGCAAGGCCTGGGAGAAGATACTGGGGCTGTCTATGAAACCTTGGGGAAATCGTGTCCATGTGTATTGTACACCCCTGTATGTGAAAGCAAATAGGTACTGACAGTCAGGATGAAGAGGCACAGAGAAGAAAGCAGAATAGAGGTCAATGACAGTGAAATGGGTTGCTTTTGGTGGGATCTGCATGAGAATGACAGCTGGATTTGGCACTTTGGGAAATTGGCTTTCTACCACCTTATTAACACCTCTAAGGTCATACCAGCCTATAACCCCTCCCACCACACTTTACCAGAAAGATGGGACTGTTGGCTACACTAGCTGTACGAACTAAAATTCCCTGTTGTAACAAACGCTCAATTATGGGATCAACCCCTTATTCTACCTCCTGTTTAGTGGGTACTGGGGAATTTTTGGAGCTAGCCTACTGCCTTTTAAATTTACCATTACGGGTCTTACGTTTGCCATTAATCCAGTGTCCTGTCTGTCCTTGATCCAAAGTGAATCTGGAATTTGGGATAACATTTGATCTACCTGAGATGGATTTTCACTTAAACCAGTAGAGTGATACATTATCCTTTGGGGAGTGTCCAACATATCCCTCACCTCATGCGCAACTCTCTCTGGGATATCTAAAAATACACAATCTGGGGTACAATATATAACACATCCCATCTTACATAACAAATCCCTTCCCAGTAGGTTAGTTGGAGCTGCTGCTGCCAGGAGGAAAGAATGCCTGGTATGCAATGGCCAGATAGTGACCTCTGTGGATTTTGTTAAAGGATAATGTTGCACTTTGCCCATTACACCCATTGCTGGTACTGTCTCATTGGTTACCTGTAAATTAATGGGAGTTTTTTTCACTGACCTGGTTGCCCCTGTGTCTACAAGTAAAGGATATTTAGTACCAGCTACATCAACCATCATTACCAGTTCTTCCCTAGTACTTATTGTTAACCTGACTATCTGTAGACTACAGGTATGACCTGACCCCTAGCGTTGGCTCCCACTCTCCAATAAAGTTTTAACGGCCACAATTGGAGCTGGTGTCTGTTGGACATTTGCTGGTCTCTGTGTATATCCTTTATGTTGATATCCAGGTACTCCCTGGTTAGGGGATCCTACCTACTTTGCCGTACATTTCTTACTTAGATGTCCTGGCTGGTTGCAATTAAAACACTCTCATGGGTGGGGTGGATGAAAGGATTGTTGTGTGGGTTGAGCAGGAGTGAAAGGAGGTGGGTATGGGTAAGGATATTGAGGGAGAGGATATGGTGGGAGATATGGGGTTTGTTGATAGTATGGAAATTGTGGCTGTGTGGGATAAGTGGGGTAGGGCTGCGTTTGCAGTGGTGTAGGATTAGTGAGGACGTGTAACTGTTCAGGTGCAGGTGTGGATGCAGGTGTGCTGCTGGCTGTGATGTTACCGTCATTCCTTCTAGAGGTTGAATACTCACAGCCATTAGTTTCACGCTCTGGGTTGCTCTCTTCTTAGAGATGTTCTTATGTTCAATTGCAGATTCTCTGAGGGTGTCTACTGTGACTCCCCTCCAGCCAGGCTGTGAGGTCTGAACCCGGGTCTTTAGGTTCTCTTTAAGACCATCCATGAGTACAGTGACAATCATTCCCCTGTGGTGAGTGCTATCTTTAATATCTTCTGACCCAGTGTACTGGGTATTAGCCTGCAGAGCCCGGTCGGTCACAGTAATCTTCTGCAGATTCACTCTCTCTCTGTTTTATGGTAAATATTTTGTTCCAGTTAACTACTACTGAAAAATATACACCAAATTGAATTACAATGCTGGAAATGTTACCTTGATTAATTTTGTCTGTTAAGGGAACATCTCCATCCAATACACAATCCGTGATAAATTTTGTCACTTCGGGATTATGTGGAAGACAGGCCTTTAACACCACTCGCCAATCTTTTTTGGTTGGCTCGTGAGAACTACCCAAATTTCTCAAAAATCTTTGACATTTGGCCATTTCCTTTTTGGGATCGGGGAAATCATTCATTATGGAATTTAGCTCCGCTCTTGTCCAAGGACAAGGCATTACTACTTCCCTTGTGGGCACTACTGTTCGCATCTGCATTCTCATTCAGAAGAGTTATTGTCGAGATGGGATGCAGACAGGCCGTACTGCTACTTTTGACCTTATTACCTAGCTGGGGTTTTTTTTTCAACAACTGTACCTGCACCACCATCAACATAGGGCAGCAGTGGTGCGCGTGAACCACTGGCAATACCTTCTACAATGCTACCTTGCTGCACATGTGCGCTATTTCGCGGCTCACACGCATTGCAATTCAGCACTGTGGGTGTACTTTCTGGTAAAGTATTCGAGATGCTAGTTTGCGCCTCTTGCACACCTTTAAGCCACGCATCCCCTCATGCTGCCATAATTATAAACATTCATTATATTTTACCTTTTTCTCACTTGAAAACGCAACCAGACTGATGTGATCTTGGACATTGTTCAATACATCCTTATCAAAACTACCAATTCTGGGAAACTGCCTTACACTCTTTATCGTCATCTTAAACCATATATCACAGTACCTAATTGCATAAGCACCATACTTAGTATGCACAATACGATGTGCTGATCCAAGCGGTGCTTCCATTAGCAGCACATCATTGTCTAACATCTCTACTGTTTGCGTGGCTCCCATCCTGGGACAAATCCTACATTTTTCAATAAAGATTTAAACTGGTGAAAGACAGTCAAGATGCTTTCACTTACCTGCAGACGTCTTCATAAAAGTGTGTATCCACAAACCATATGGAAGACCTCTAGATGCCTCCACACACCTATGGAAGAAAAGCTGCTCCCACGCAGAAATCTCTTTTTGACTATGTTTCAACCACTAGGGGGCAATATATACCCTTTGTTTTCCAGTTGATTTTGTCCACCCTCTCACCAGTTCACAATCACAGTTTAGCCCAAAACTATGTGGTTCAATTATAGTGCTCAAATAAGCCTAACGATTACTGAATACTATAATCACACTGGGAGCTGAACCCTAACAAAAATAACAACCCATACACCTGCCTTGTGTAAAGTAAATGGTAAGCTGCTACCGAGTCACTAGGCCACTCGTTACAACAAGCACTTAAGGGTCCTACAATACCCATAACATTTAGGTTCCATGTTACACACTAAACAGATACTCACAGTTGCACACTTTTTTCCTTCGCAGAAAAATACATGTTAACCCAGTTATTGGCAACAATTGATAATGTAATCTCAATGGCTTTGTTTAAAACATGTGGCAGCAAGACCGGAAATACGTATACGCTATTGAGCGACTAGTCGCATACACAATAATGCGACTATTACACAACTGTATTATGACTCTTACACTTAGCTGCGCATGCAAAAATGCATGCTGGCCGTGTACGCAATAATGTGACATTCCCTTATTAACACACAAAATAAAACGGAAAAACAACCTATCGACGAAGGAAAACAAACTTTTTCCTCCCCTGTCCCTGGATTCTCAATCAGCGCTCCTAAAGTCACAGTAACCAGTAGCGCACTCTCAGCAACAACGGTAGTAACAGATTCCAAATGCACAATGCGTTCTCCTGTCAGGCGCCTCCATCCTTATGCTGAGAGTTCGATACCAAGTGTTAAAAACCGGTTGCAAGATTAACACTGCGAGCCCCCAACTAACGATACAGGATTTAAACCACTACACGCTCCTGCCTATACCTTCTAAAATTGTCGCTATTCGCATACGCAGTCATACAGTAAATAAATGACTTCAGACTTTGAAATGTGTTTCCAATGCACAAAAGGTTATTATTCAACATAAAAACAGTAGGTTACATGCTGTGATCTAAAGACAATTTAGCACAAAGAAATCATACAGATCCAAGATACAGTTATCACATACGCATGCGCTCTGGGACCAGTTACTGGCATCAACAAGAAACCTCCATCAACAGCATCAGCAAGAAGACTGCAGATTGGGGTCTGAATGCTCATATATACCCTTACAGGGATAAGCAATACAATAGGCAAGTTTGGCATGATTCCATTGGTTCTACGTCACAGTGCTTCTGTTACAGGACATTTAACAGGTCAGCCTCCAACAGCCTTTTGTCTCCTTTTTCCCACCGCATGCAAATCTAAGCTGCTAACATTACATAGTACATTTTAGTGTTTTAACTCTCTACAGTCCATAAGTTGCGAATGCATGTTGCGATCTTCTCACCGATGACACTGGAAAGCTGTTGAGATAGAGTAGATCAGTACAACACCAAACACGGTTTGCTTATCATGTGCTAAATCTTAGATATCAAATAGTCTTTATTTCACAACATTAGTAATAAATGAATAAACCTTGAATATTACACTTTGAAGCTATGGAACCTTTTATGTGAGTGTGCAGTGTGTAAGTATTAGGGGTTTGGGAAAAGACACTAGTGTGATTTATGTAGTGAGGACTTTTAACTTAGGGAAGATGCATATGCATGATGCTAATAAATAGCATCTGTACACGGGGTATTATGCATTCGCTAATGTGCGTATTTTTAATGTGTGTATAGGGTATGGTGAAATATGCGATCGTATGATGCTAATAATAGTATCACTATATGTACTTAAGTGTTAGTTTCTCTAAAATGGTGCTGGGCAGCCATTCACAAAATGGCATCATGCGGATCTCATTTTTAAGATGGTGTCTTGTGGCCATTCACAAGATGGCATCGTTCCAATCTAATTTTAAACTGATTCTGTCTCAGCCAATTATTCAGCTTTGACAATACTAACCCGAGGGGACAGCTGCTTTTTGAAGCAGCTGTCCCGCATTGGAGCAATGATGAATTGCTCCAGTGTACACTATCCCCTGCTGCGAGTTGGGGAGTTCAATATTTAATAACTGAAGGCCATATGGCTCTGATGATGAATAGGCCCCATAATTTTTCAGTAGAGAAGAGATCTGAGCTCAGGAGTCTTAGAAACAATTAAGCTATCATCATTAGATCTGCCAATAAGGGGTTAGCAGTCATAGTATTGAACACCAGTTATTATGACAGAGAGGTCAACCAACAATTGTCAGATCAGTTGGTTTATAAGAAGTTGCAATGTTGCTCAATATAGGTGTTCAGACAGAGGCTAGATAACATACTAAAGATGGCTTTCAATCAGCAATGGATTGACTATGATATATATAATTTTTTTAATACAGATTTTCCAATCTGCCTGATTATGTATCAATTACCACAGATTCATAAATCTCTAAAAGACCCCACAGGGAGACTAATTATATCAGCTAGAGGTTCCTCATTTACTAATGTAGCTATATGCCTGGATAGCTGTCTGCAACTGTTTGTTAAAACTATACAGAGTTTTCTAAGAGATACCAGTGACTTTACTGAGGGCATTTTGCAACTGACAAGACTAGAAACTTTGCTACTAGTAACAATAGACGTAACGTTCCTATATACTGTCATGGTGATGGTATTAGGATGGTTAAGAATGTATTACTTGTAAACCATGTTGAAGGTTCCCTGATTTAATTTTTTATACAATTGTTGGAATTAACCCTAACATGTAATTATTTTAAATATGGCAGACAATATTTTCTTTAAATCGTGGGAACTGCTATGGGTAGTAATATTGCACCATCATACTAAAATCTATACATGATGCATATGAGATTACATTTAGAAAGAAATTTAAGTTTTTCTGCCATTTTATAGATGACATATGTTTTGTTTGGTGTGACACTAGGGAACATCTGGATGATATGCTACAGTATCTCAACACACTAGATTCACCTATTAGATTTACGATGAATGTTCATGTTGAACAGATTGATTTTCTACAGTAGATGTGATGGTGTATGTTACTGACACTGGATATGGCCATAAAGTTTTTAGAAAATAGACTGATCATAACACTACTTTGTTTTGATAGTTTCCACCCATAAAACCTTAAGCGTAGCCTTCCGGTCTCACAAATCTTAGGGGTCCTGCACAACAACTCAGATCCAGTTATGTCAGAAGTTCAGATTAGGGAGATGACTACTCATTTCACCAAGAGAGGGTACAACAAAGCCACCGTGACATGATGTTTAACTAGAGCATGTAAGATCTATGCTGTGGAACATGGAGAAAGAAGGGGTGCACACTCAGGAGAACCATTCATTGTCATACCATGTAAGATACAGGTTGTTTTGCTATAAAAAAGGCACTTAATCAGCATTGGCTGATTATGATCACAGACCCGATGTTCAAGAAAAAACTACCAAATAAACCACTGGTCAGCTATCGAATGGGCCCTAATCTTAAAGATCTACTGATGCACCCAGAATTCCACAAAACAGGTTGAATACCTGGCTTATAGAACAAAACCAAAAACATGGCTGCTCTAGGTGTATGGGTTGCATAACGTGCAGGGGCATGTTGACAGGTGAAGTATTTCACCATCCTCACATGGGTCACAAAATGAAGATACAACATCGAGTATCATGTACATCTGACCATGTAATATATATCTTGAGTTGCCCATGCTCACGATTCAATGTTGGAAAAACCATTTGACTGTTCCGTGAATGGATGGTGAACCATCGCCCATTGATTAGATCAGCCATTGAGAGTGGGACAATGGATAAACCGGTGGCTAAACACTTCATGGAGGCTTGTCATCCTCTAACATGCAAAAAATGCACAGTGATTGACTTTTTTCCCCCACCTTCAAGGGGTAGTAATAGAGCACTTTGGATTCACAAGTTGGACATGATTTGGCCATGGGGAATAAATAACTCCATACATGATGATATTTTTCTGGACTAAATGACTAAGTGCTGAATGGTCAATGGGGATGTAAATATATATCAGTCTTTTTTGTTATTATAGAAAAGTACATTTTTGAGTTTTTTTTACTATCATTTTCATTTTTTTCTTTTCATTTATTGAATTTTTTTTATTTTTTTATATTTTTCAAAATGATCACATTGTTCTTTTTGTTTTTCTAGTGCATTTTTGGCCACAATAGATGAGATCCTAGTATATATAGTAGCTGCTAATTAATGTTCTATGTGTACAGTATGGAATAAATTAAGATATTACTCCTATTTGAAGTTTATGCCTGTTATATATGTTTTGATGCATGACCAACCATATTCCCAGCAACTAAAGGGTTAATGTATAGGAGTCAGACAGTATTTTTAAGTGACTATGGAGAGATATGGCAGTAATCACATAACTATGTATATTTTTGATCACAGGTGTTTAATGGCTGTATATCAAAAGACTGTCTTTATATGCATATCCCTGCAATCACATGGTTTATGGTAGCAGTTGCATGGCAACCTTAAATATACTACTATGAGTGATTGGCAGTGATCACAGGATCTTAGGCTGGATAGGTGATTGGGCCAGCCTCTCTGTTGTTTCTACCCAGCACAATAGTACAGTGGGATGTGACTGCCAGAAGTGGGTACACGAGTCTCTGCCCAGAGATGGATGTGAGTGTGTGCATTCCACACCATAGCAACAGACAACATTTGGTTTGCTGACAGGAAGTGCAACAGAGGCCATGGTCCATGTGTAGTTAGTGTCTGCAGGGGGGTCATGTTATTGAATGGAATGGAGCTGGTATACAGGTATAGCAGTGTATTATTACATGGTTGTGTTTTTAACTTTAAATGTGGGTGCGTTTAGTTGTGATTATGGGTATGATATATTTAGTATTATGGTATAAATAGGGCATAGGGGGCCAGTATGTAACTATCTTGACAAAGGTCAGTGTAAGTATCGAATCGTCAATGGTCTGATTGTATTCTGATATGCTGGAACAAAAACTTGGTGATCATTTCAAGTCTGGTGAGTTCACCCCTTATTTAGAAATATATATATATCATACAGATGTAAGTATAGATATACAATACATATTTTTTCTGAGAACTCTAATGCTGGGCATACACTATACAATTATCTGTCAGGAAATCTGTCCAATCTGGCTGGTTGGATTGAAAACCTGGTAATGTATGGGAGCAAGTGACATTCAACCATAAGTTCCCAAACACTGGAAAATGGTCAAAATCGATTGATCAAATAGGTTAAATTAATGTGATTTAACCAATTTGTTTGAACGATCATGGTCAATTGTCATTTGCTCCTATACATTACCAGGTTTTCATCCAACCAGCCAGATTGAACAGATGTCTGACAGATATAGTGTATGCCCTGTATAAGTATTAAGTTTATTTTTGATACAAACTTTAAATCTTCCACAATACCTTTGTCTTTATATAGGAATTTTTAAGTTTTCAAAATTTATCAGGATTAATGTCAACCTTTTCACATTTTACTACTACATGCTCACCAGAAAATATGACTACATAGTTCAAATCTTACATTAAAGATATTTGTTTTCTCAGTCACTTATAGCAGCCAGATGCTAGGTCAAAATTGTGTCTGCTGATTGTCCTTAATACAGATAAAACCTTATTATATTTTTTTATTTGAGATGAGCGGTTCACTTTGGGGTTCCTAGTCGAAACAAGTCTTGCTCAGTTCACTTTTGGAGTTCATAGTAGAAACAAGCCTCCTCATAATTTTGGATCACAGAACTAAAAACTGGATCTGTGGTTTTGGATTTCATATAAACAAGTCCAAATTCAATGATTTTAGCTGCTTTTATCAAATAAAAAAAAATCCCAAACCATTACATTTGAGGGTGGTTTTGCCAAATCTAAAACATGGGGGTTTGTGCACATCTTTAGTTTTTATAATTCCTTCACAGTACCCTTACTTCAAAAGAATGTGGATCCTTTACATATGACCCGTATAATCAAAGAACCCAATACTGGGTTTTTATTGCTATACTATTCTAATTTGATTAATTATATTTTATCAAAATCTCTCACTTAGCAAAACAGGATACTATAAACGAGTATGAAGGATGAAAATATACTTCTAATATTTCCTATAACAATTATAAAATTCAGGGTTATATCAAGACTATTTACTCATTACTATCATGTCTTAGATATCTCAAACCATTTTCCACAATGCCTCATCATCCCTTCAAATTCTATGAAAAACATTCTTAACCATGCTGCTAAGATACAGTTATTTCCCTTCAAAGTTAATACAACAATCAGAGTTTTTACTAGAGATGTACGCAAAACCACCCTCAGATAATTTGATTCTTTTCTGTTTTATTATCAGATTTCTTAAAAATTGATAAAATATCTAAAATCATGTAATTTAGGCATGTTTTTGTTCCTATAATATTATTAACCTCAATATCATTAATGTCCAGTCATTTCCAGTCAATTTTGATCACCTTTCAGCTCACAATATTGTTTTCACCAATATTGGTCAAAGGCTGAAATGAGCTGGCTGGCTAAACTAAGCAAGAGAGAAGCAGCACAAACATACGGCAATTTAAAAAAGAATATAGCACTGCAGTGGCAGACAGAATGACAGTTTATTATAAACTATATGATGCTATCAAATGTTCAAAACAATAAAAAAATAGATCAGATGCCTAAGGCCAGCATTGTTCAATGGAGGTAGGGTTACTAAAGTTCATTCTGCGGTTCCCACCATTGACTTCAATGTAGGAGCTGTTCATTGGCTAAGAGAGGTGGGGCTTACCTCTCTCAACAAATGA
Source organism: Taudactylus pleione (assembly GCA_031769625.1). Taxonomy (NCBI): domain Eukaryota; kingdom Metazoa; phylum Chordata; class Amphibia; order Anura; family Myobatrachidae; genus Taudactylus; species Taudactylus pleione. The sequence continues at coordinate 19,339,769 of JAUIMM010000006.1, read as the reverse complement.
ACGCTCAAATACAGCTCTATAAAGGCAGAAGCCGCGTCTGAGCATTTCATTTCAGGAGATTTCAATTATCCTGGTTGGTATCTGTTGCGTGGATTGGGATTTTTGTTTTAAAAAGACCTTCGATGCCTACTTTGAACAAGGGTACCACTCCTGGTAATGTAGGTGAGTATGTGTGTGTATGTATGTAATAAAACTGTACTTTCATGGTGTGTGTTTTTTTTTCACTTAATGCCCCGCATGCTGGTACTTGTGGTTCTCCAAGTAGCAGCATGTGGTGGAGGTTTTCTGGGACCTGCAGTTCGACTGTAAAGACAATGTTGTTAATTCTATTTTTTACACACCAAATACACTATCAACTCACCACACGCTGGGTGGAGGGGATAGGCCCAGGCTATCAGCCTAGGCCAGGGGTGCCCTGGAAAGGGGGACTCCAACTCCCCAGGGATCCCTGACTTGGGCTGACTAGCGGTCTCGGCTGATGCTGTGGCTGGTGGGCCCTGGCTGTGGCATCAGCCCCTTGCTAGAAAGGATCCAGTGATGGTTTTAATTGTAGGGGGACCCCTATGCAATTTTTCACCCCTATATTTAAAACCAGAACTGGCCATGCAGCCTGGTGCTGGTACCAAAATTATAGTGGAACCCAACTCATTTTGTTCCCCATAATTTTAGGTATCAGGACAGTCTGGCAGATCGAGGCTGGTTATCCTTTTGGGGGGGACCTCACATCATTGTTTTAATAAAAAAATTACCCTAAAAATAAAATCAAAACAACAGTCTGCACATATTTCACTTATATGTGCAGCCTGCTTGTTTGGGAGAGAAATTCGGGCAGTTAAATCGGGACTTCAAATGGTCAGGATCAACCAAATACACCATCACTCAAAATGATCCTGTCAAAACTGGGAGCTTGGTAAATTCTCAATTTTTGAAGTGAAAAAAAGGTCAGTTTTTTATCGATCCTATCCGAGTTGAAAAACGGGACATATCGGGACCAAATCAAATCTTAGGGATAAATTTACTAAGGGAGAGCCAAGTCTCAGAATGATCACAGAGCAGGAGCTCATAAGGTGATAGTCAGAGACCCTGAGCAGCAACTGATCCATCTTATTTGCCAGGGAACAAACATTAGCAAGGTAGATGCTCGGCAAAGGGGACCAAAAGGACACTTTTTCAGCCTATATAGAACCCCAGCCCTTTTACCCCACTTCTGTTCCCTCTCCCAGCATGGACATCACTTTTCCCCTCTTGCTCCCTCATGATGAGCATCTCCCCCCTGTCGGCTCAGGCACCAGCTACAGCCCACACCAATGACATCACTGGGCACGACCTTCATCTCTCCCGACAGGCCACTCAACCTTCCACCTCCAGAGCCATGACCCACACCCAAGGGTCCACTACTGCCGGTGCCAGCAGTGATGGTCAGGAGCTCCAGTTGTGAATACTGCAATCAGCCCGCCATCTCAGCCAGCAACACCAAGATGACAATTAGTCACAATGTGATGTGACTAGGACATCAAAAGACTGTGCTGATTAATTTGATATGAGACACTTGTAAATCTGTGCACATCTAAGCCTGCATATGAAGGAACCTGCAGATGCAGCATATCACATACAGATTCAGACTCAGTCTTACACAGATATACAAAGTGTTGCTTATCAAATTAATCAGCACAGTCATTTGGTGTGTGCTAGTCTTATCACATTTTGACTAAGATGCTTTTTGGGGTAAAATTTATGATAAAACAACACCCAATGCTAGCAGAGTTGCACAGGACCTAATGGCTTACTGCAAACATGTGTGAGGACACAACTGTAGAATTTTTAGTTAGATTTTATGAAAATCAGTTTTTCCACATTTTTTGGAAATGGCCTCCTACACTCACAAGGTACTGTACCTGTCTGTGCTAAACACTCTTTCCAAGTACACACTGGAGAGTGGGCAGTATAAGTAAAGCTAGTTTGTACAAGGGGCTCATAATAGCCTATTTTCCTCCCAATTTTCAAAAGGACTGTGCAACATTCTAATTTGTACATTATCATTAAAATAATCTTCCACCATTTTATTGATTCTTACTGTATCAAATTGATTCACAGTAGAGGTGTCAATAATATTTTCACAATTTATTTAAGTCTCACTAGATATCATAATGATGTTTCAATCTGTTGCATTAAGTTGACACATCCTCATCACCATTTCGTCACTTGAGAAATATATTTTTTTTCCTGGCAGCAGTATTTGCAGGATAAACTGAAGCAGGAGATGTTGTCATGTCATTTGCCACTTCAGCTGGCAGTGCTTGAACTCACTTCATTGGTTACTCTTTCAAGTGGTTTCAGTAGCTTACATAAAATGAAGTATCCTCCACTGTGCTGGATTAAGGTACAATACCTATGTCATGGTTGGATGGCTTGTTACTGTTCCCCCTGTCACTGAAACATATAATGGGTGGAAATTCACCTGGTTACTATCTCTTGCTTCAGTTGATGGCAAGGGAAATTGAACTTTGTTGCAGCTGCTACAATCTTCTACATGCGGTTGCTGAATACCAAAAATGCATTATCAAAAATGACATTCTTAGAAGGGTCTTAGCAGGGTAAACAATTTTGCTATTGCATCACTGAGTATTTGACACTAGAATGCCTCTTAGTGAGGTCAGTGATGCAGAGATTGGCCTGCATGTGAATGAGCTGGCATTGTGTGTTAGATAATGCTACTGAGAGCAATACTCCCACCCAGTCACAAAGTGGATACTCAATGCAATGGCATTTTCTAGGAACAAAAAATTTTTTTTTCACATCCTGGTACAGGTGAGGAATTGCTGTTCTGGTAAAGTGGAATTGAGATGGAATTTAGTCACAGGCAGCCAGGACCTCAACTAACTGTCTACATGTGAGCGGGGTCACCAGGGTAGGGGCTGGTCTGGCCCAAAGTCCAGTGACCACTGGACAAACAGGCGGCGGCAGTTCGGGCTGCGTGGTGTGGCGGCAGCAGACGGGGCTGGACGAGCTTGCATGTGAAAAGATTCAAGCTCGTCCAACCACCAGCGCGGATTTTGAATTTGGCGCCGCTGGCGAGCCAGTAATGGCTCGCGGGCAGACAGCCAATCAGAGTCTGGCACGGCGAGCCAATTGTGGCTCGCCGCGTCATGGCTCCGCCCCCTCACGGCTCCATATATTAGGCGCCGCTGAGCTGGGCGAGTCAGTCCGTTGGCGGAGAGCAAGCCAGGAAGATCGTCCGCGGAGGAGAAGAGTTCCAGAGGTGCCGGAAAACGCCGGAAGACACCGTGCTCAACCCCTGAAGATGGAGGCGCTGTTGCTGGAGCAGGAAGACGACGGCGGACGGCGGTCAGCGGAGCTGAAGCTGAGGACCGGAGAGCTCTGCAGTGGAGGGAAGTCAAAGAGCTTATCGAAGTTCCCCACTGCAGGCTCTCCCAACGGACAGGGTAGGAGGCCGTGGGCCACCTTTACTTATATTTAAAGTCAAATCAATAATTTGTTGTTGGGCATAAGGCCCGTGGGTATAAGCAGGCACTAGGCCTGTGGCCATGTAGGAGGGGCACAAGGCCCCGGGGATCGCAGGGGGCATTAGGCCCTGTAGGGATTTTTAGGTTCTACAGTCAGCAATCTGGGCACTCGGCCCAGGTTGTTCGGGCGCAAGTCAGAGGCAGCCCTGCATATAAGGTGGTCTGGGCATTAGGCCCAGGTCACTAAAACGACCCTCAGAGGCAGCCCTGCATATAAGGTGGTCTGGGCATTAGGCCCAGTCCACTAAAACATCCCTCAGAGGCAGCCCTGCATATAAGGTGGTCTGGGCATTAGGCCCAGTCCACTAAAACATCACTAGATTTACCAGAGGGCCCAGCTTAAAAGTGATCTGGGCGACCCAGCAGAGAACTGAAGCGATCATTCACAGGTCGGCGGACCTGTGCAGCAGAGTGACCGGCGCTGAAGGTCGGTATCACTGGGTACAGAGTGCTGGTAGGTGGTTCGAGGAATAAAGTAATCCGAGTAATAGACCCGGATCACCCGATTTAGCCCCAGCTGGGTAAGGTTGAGTACTGGGCATAGGATTTTGGGTGAGCCCTCTTTGGAGTCAGTGCAAGGGGCTGTGCGGCTCCGGTGCTGAACCCCTGAGGGGGGAACCCTGAAGATTCAGCCTAGTAGATCAAGGCAGCAGTGTGTTCATAGAAGGGCACAGACAGGGCCGGCCGGCAGGGAAGAGAAAGGGAGGGACAGCTGAAACGAGAGTGTTTCCGCTAGAGGCGTATTGTTCCCAAGCCTAGTTAATATAATGTGTAAGTTGATGTTTATTTGTTGTTTGCCCTGAATCTTCTCGTTGTTATAGCAGAGAGTTTACGGAGGAAGTTTCTGGAAGCGAAGTTCAAGCTTCCAGGCATACCAAGAGGTAACCCAGTTGGTACAGCATTATTTGCGTGTTTGTCTAGGAGAGAAGGGGGACTGTTTTGTTTAATTCTCAGGGGCGGTGGATGACTCGTCAAGGTGACAAGGGGTCTAGAGTGAGTATCTCTCAGAGTCTGTGTCTTTCATTGGGGCGTTCGATAGGGGATCTCTCACAACGGTGAGAGATCCGAACAGTCTATACTTTCTCTTCCTCTGTCTGTTCTTCCCTTAAACACCGGTTAGGGGATCTCGCACAACGGTGTGAGATCCAAATTACACCTCAGTGTGTGAGCACTGTATAGGTGAAAACTGGGTAGCTGAGGCCCCATGCCAATGATGACCATTCACCCAACCGGTGAAGGTCACATGCATCCCTAGCGGTTATTGTATCACCAAGCATAGGAGGATCGTTACTGAATACACCCTTCTTTTACAGCCTCAGGCTGGTTTGAACCTGATACTAAAACGGTGAAGAGGATCTGGATCGTAGATCAGTTGGCAATTTGGGAACGAAGGTTCTAGGACTCTGCCGCGGAAGAAACTGGTGAGTGTTGGCTAACGAGTTATCACTAGGGTTTTACATACAACCAAATGCATTGATGGTGGATATTTGATGCAGAGCTAATGCTAGCATAACTGTTATGGTTCCAGTGATCTGCTTTGCAACTGGATATAAGTTTCTATACTTGGTACCTTTTGCAAATGAATGTTTTACAATCATATGTTGTTTTAAACTATTAGTCTTCTTGGTTCCCTTCTGTAATAAAGATTCAAATCCAGCAGCATCAGCCCTAGTAAACAATTATTATTCTTGGGAGTCCTGGATAGGGGAGAAGTCAGTTAGTCTTTGCAAATTGGATGCAGGTGGACTACCTCCGATCATTATTGAGTAGATTAATGATGAAGGTGCTGGCAGTGGAGATTGCATGTGCTGGGATCTATCCATGCTGTGGATAGCTGATGCTGGGCTGCTTGATATTATTTTACAATATTTTAATAAATATCTTGCATGAACTTACTGCAAATTACATAAAATTGAGGAGGTACCAAGATGGTTAACGTCCCTACCTCTACTTACTCTGGCCTCACAAAAGGTACAGATGGCTTGACAAATTTTGTCAGGATTTGGGAAAAAACTTATTCCACATGAATGAGGTGGCTTTTGGTTTTTATGTTTAAGCATGATAATGGCCATCTTATGACTGGCAAGAACTGCTTCCACTGGTGGCTGACTTACTTTGACACATACAACATCCTCCTACTGAATTGTATCAACTTCTTGTCCAACACATTCATCAGCAACATCCTCATTATCATCAGTTACACAAATATCCCCCTCATCCTTTTGCACTTTCACAGTAGCATCCTCAAGTTTTATATCACCATCCTTACTTTTATGATTCTTACCTTCGGGATGCCAGTGGTCGTAATACTGTTACCAGGATCCTGACCTTTTGGGATTTCAGTGCCGGTATTCAGACCGTCAGTATCCTGCATGCAGGGATGCCAACTACATCCTGTTTTATGGAAGTGATAATTATAAAAAAGAGGCACGATGAATGCCTCAAACATTTGCACTGAACTCGCTGCAATTTTAAACACAATTATGACACTTTTTTTTATCATAATGAATAGGCCCTTCAGTGTTTGTGATAGCTATAGTAAAAGTGAACGGTTATTTAATTAATTAATCTTTGCTCAGTGACTCTGCATATCTGCCAGATATATTCAATTCAAATAATAACAGGACTTTCACCCCTTTCTCTCTGCGAGTTGCTGTTATCTATCGCCCACCTGGGCCACCTCAACAATTTCTGGAACATTTTTCTGCCTGGCTCCCTCACTTCCTATCCTCTGACATCTCCACCATCATTATGGGTGATTTCAATATCCCCATTGACAGTCCACAATCTCCTCATGCCTCCAAACTACTCTCTCTAACCTCCTCTCTTGGCCTCTCCCAATTGACTGACTCCGCTACTCATAAGGAGGGCCACTGCTTGAACTTGTATTCACCCGACTATGCTCAGTCTCTGATTTCACTAATGCTCCTCTCCCTCTCTCAGATCACAACCTTTTCACCTGCACACTCTCCTCAACCTCAACGTCAGTGAAATCAACCAAACCTCCTAAAACCTGCAAAAATATTAATGCTATTAACTTTCATCAACTATCTACCTCTCTACAACAACAACTCTCACCAAATTCTACATTCACTTCTCCTGAGACTGCTGCATCACACTTAAACCAGATTCTAGAAAAAGCCCTTGATGAAGTAGCTCCAGCTACCTATCACACACCACGTAAACTTAGACATCAACCGTGGCATTCTAACTTTACAAGGCATCGACAAAAACTCTCACGTAAAGTAGAACATCAGTGGTGAAAGTCTCATACTCCAAGTGACTTCCTCACATAAGACTATCTACAACTCTTATCGTACTGCTCTGGACACTGCCAAACAAACATATTTCCAATCTCTTATCTCTGCTCAAGCCTCTAACCCCAAGTGACTTTTTAATACATTTAAACTGCTTCTTACCCCTCCCTCACCCAAACCACCTGCTACTATCTGTGCACAAGATTTTGCTTCCTATTTTAGGGACAAGATTGATGAGATCCAAATTAAATGGTATGCTCTTCCTCAGCTAGTGACCTGCTCAATTCGCTACCTGTATCCTCTGGCACATTCTCTTCATTTGATCTCACAAATGAAGATGAAGTATCTTCCCTCTTCTCATCCTCCTACTCTATTACCTCTCCTCTAGATCCTATACCCTCACAAATCAGTAAAGCTCTGTCTCCTGTGCTTATCCCAACCCTAACTAAAATCTGTAATCTCTCTCTCTCTACTGGCATCTTTCCATCACTGTTCAAGCATGCAGTGATTTCTCCTATTCTGAAAAAACAAAACTCTGACCCCAACACTCTCTCAAATTACCGTCCTATCTCCCAGCTCCCATGCCCCTCCAAGCTACTTGAGAGACTTGTCTACACTCGCCTCAAACACTTTCTTAACTCACACAACCTATTGGACCCACTTCAGTCCGGCTTCCATTCCCAACACTCCACAGAGACAGCACTGACTAAGGTAGTAAATGATCTGGTCATTGCCAAGGCTAAAGGCCATTACTCACTCCTAATTCTTCTAGATCTCTCTGCTGCTTTTGACACTGTTGACCACTCTCTTCTCATACAAACACTACAATCCCTGGGTTTTACGGACACTGCTCTTTCTTGGTTCTCTTCCTACCTATCTGATCGCTCTTTCACTGTTCGTTTTTCTGATTCTGCCTCCTCTTTGCTACCTCTATCAGTTGGAGTACCTCAAGGCTCTGTGTTAGGGCCTCTTTTATTCTCAATCTATACCTCCTCTCTTGGCAAACTAATCAGCTCTTTTGGATTTCAGTACCATCTGTATGCGGATGATACTCAAATCTACCTATCTTCCCCAGATTTATCACCAACTGTACTGGTCCGTGTCACTGAATGTCTTTCTGCAATTTCATCTTGGATGTCATCTCGCCACCTGAAACTTAATATTTCTAAAACAGAATTAATTATATTTCCACCAGCCAACAACAGTTACCAACATGATCTCTCTATCACAGTTGATAAGTCGACAATCCACCCTGCCCCACAAGTTTGCAGCCTTGGTGTCATCCTTGACTCTGAACTGTCCTTTGTTCCCCACATTCAATCTGTCTCTAAAGCATGTTACATACATCTAAAAAACATCCAAAATTCGACCATATCTCACAAGACTCTGCAAAAACTCTAATCCATGCACTTATTATTTCCCGCCTTGACTGTTGCAATAGTCTCCTTACTGGTCTTCCCAAAAACAGGCTATCGCCATTACAATCAATTATGAATGCAGCTGCAAGGCTTATCTTCCTTGCCAAACGTTCATTGTCAGCTGCCCCGCTCTGTCAGTCCCTCCATTGGTTGCCGGTTTTCTACCGTATTCAATACAAATTACTCTTACTTGCACATAAGGCTATTAACCAAACCACACCAACATACATCTCTTCACTCATCTCAAAATATCACCCTACCCGACCTCTCCGCTCAGCACAAGATCTGCGTCTCTCATCCCCATGCATTACTTGCTCCCACTCACAGTTACAGGACTTTCTTAGGGCTGCACCCACTCTATGGAATGCCTTACCATGCAAAATATGACTTTCCTCTAGTCTCCAATCCTTCAAGCGATCCCTGAAAACTCACCTCTTCAGGCAAGCTTATCAGATCCCAGAACCGCCCACACAACCTTCATAGTTTCCATATCTAATTGCATCCCCTTTTACAGTCCACACATAACCTCACACATTGTCTTTCTCTCACATCCTCATGACATTTGGCCGACATTCCTGTGTGACTGGATCATGCAGCCAACCAAGAAACTGTGCATTGTGGCTGGACCAAGATGCAATATATAGCACCTATCCTTGTGTATTACTGCCTATTTCCCTATAGATTGCAAGCTTGTGAGCAGGGCCTTCCTACCTATATATCTGTCTGTTATTACCCAGTTTTGTTCTATTAATGTTTACAATGTTAAAGCGCAACGGAATATGCTGCACTATATGAGAAACTGTTAATAAATAAATAAACAAACAGGGTTCTCTATGGTGGTAGAAAAGGGGCACATATAGGTGAGTACAGACCCTTAAATGTTTGTGCAGCCTCAATGTCTCCCTAAATATGTAACAGTAAAGAAAATTGATGATATCAATGAATGTAACTCTGCTGATGAGACATCTGGAACATACATATATGGCTCAATTTAACTATTTGCCTGTTAGGTAGGCTATAACAAATACTAACAATGACCATTAACATGCAGCAACCACTAACACAGTTAATTATTATTATTTTTTTCCCATGTGAATGTTATTCCTCCTAATAAAATATACCAGACTATTTTAATATGCAGCTTATATGTTACATAGCCACATGTGTTTGAAAGGTTTTTTTGCATATGCATGGATTTGAATTTTATAAAGTGTTTAACTAGGCTGTGTATTATATGATTGCTTATTTGATATTAACCCTATGATAATAGTAATAAATTTATATATATTTTAATTCAGCAGTCTATAACAGCACTGTTGCTTATTTTCTTTTGTACTATAACTGATTCTTACAAGCTGTTTGAGCTATGATAACTCACACAGCTCCTCAGTCAGTTCAGCATTTGGTTCCTCCTCCAGCTATCCTTCATTATGGCTGGGAAACCTGGCTGGCCAGGCAATGCTATGAGCATCAGTCTCTCCCAGCAGTCAGTGTGTGGCCCATGTGATGGTCAGCTGTGCAGGGGGTGGACCTGGGAGGCAACTCCAGGATCCATAGCAAATGTACTCCCTGCCCCTTACTGTATAGAAGCCTGGGCTCCATCATCCATGCAGGATTTTCTGCAGGGCAGTGGGGAAAGTGGGGGATTGCTTATATATTGCTGGGTAGCGGGATCTCCCATCTTAATTCGGGAAGCTCCCACAGAAATCTGGATGGTAGGCAAGCATGTTTAAGGTTAATATCTGTACACTAAGAGCATTTCTTTCCTTTACATGCTTCCACAGCTAATCTATATGACAAGGAATTTAGAAATACATATAAAGAACTAGCTGTGAGAGAAGATTACTAAGAGTGATATTATCGCCAATGTGTGTATATTTATGCAATTTATTGCATAAGACTACATATCTGGAAAACTGTATTATGTGCCCTTTCTCCTTGGCCCCTATTATAAGAATACTGTGAGGAAGGATGACTGAAAAATAATAAGGACTTTTCAATACTAAGAGGTCTATTCATCATGTTATTATTGGTGTCTGAACAGACACCGATTAATAACATTCCTACTCACTGTGAGTGCCGGGGCAATTCATAATTGCTTTCATCAATGACCTTTCAGAGCAGTGAATATTTTCACTTCTCCTTTTGGAGCAGTGTAATTAGTGCGCATGCATGACCTACAGGTTAGCATGTGCACAAGAGCCCCATCGTCCAGAAGAAGGAGCTGGACAGGTCCTTTCCATAGTGGGTTGCAGGAGCACTCACCATCTGAAGATGGCAAATGCTCCCACAGTCAAGCTCTGAAAATACTGTATTTTCGGAGCTTGATGAATACTCTCCCCATACTAGGACAGCAGGACATTCTGGGAGAGAAAGGTAAGCAGGAGATAACTGCTGCTTTACTTTCTTGATAAATGGCTCGAAAACTTAATTTCTACAACTGCAGGTGAAAATGTTAATTTTCACCTGATTTTGTAGAAATTAAGTGATGATGTATAGAGCCCTAAGGAAATGTTAAAGATATTAGACCATGTGATTACAAGTTGTGTAGAAACTGGATAGAATATAAAGTTATTTAACCAGGTGGTGCTTCATTCTAGTGTGAGTATCAGACTCCACAATGTATGCATTCCACAATCCTTCTAGTTCTGGGTCAGTTGTCTAACTCAGATGAATGTTATCAGTTGACCACAATGCATTATATTATATCCTGTAAAGATAGGGCTCGATAGTTTGAAATGATTTGCCAGTTTAGTCAAAACTGACCAAATTTATGTTTGTGACCACCTTTAAATTGGTAATATACTGGAATTTATTTTATTCATTACATTTATTTGATTTTTCTCAATTAAAATAGTACCAAAGTACAGCAAATATGGGAGGTGAAAAGTTGTTAAGAATTTCTAAAGTTACAAAAGCAAAGCTATTACCATATAACAGAGGATAAATCTACCCTCTGTGTTTAATCCAAGAAACTATTTAAAAAGGGATACAATTGGGTTGCAATGATTGTGACCAATACACAAAAGAGTGGAAATACTCATAGCCAGTTGTATATCCTTTCTTGAACAAATTTGTATCAGGGGAATAAATTAAAATCCCTACTGCCAGTTTATTCCACAGGGAATAAATAAATGCCACATTGAAGCTAATCCTTTGTTAAAGACTAATGTGATGGAAGAGATACTTGTCATTAATATACTGAACAGCTGACCACTCTGATATCCTGACTATTGATGTGTGTATTAATTAGCCACTTTTTAATGTTCTATCAATTTCCTAGAATTTCAATACCCAAATTCTAGTGTAATACTCTAATCCAGTAGTTCTGCCACAACATAGTGAAAAAGACCAGTACATTTTAAGTACCAAATTCTGTAACCCTGCATTAGTATAATTACACAATTAATAAATAGAATATAACAAATTGCAAACTCTGATGCACTTTAACAAAGGCTGCCCACACTAAATCAAAAAGGGAACCACCCAATTTCCTTTATAAACTGAAATCTTTGAAAGAGAGGTAAAGTCAAATGACAATTATAGTCCAATAAAGTTCCTGTTAGTTCTATATCAGTAATCAAAATATGACCTGAACCTACTCCAAAAAGCTGTTTTTCTCCATCGAATAAAAAATATAGTAGAAAAGGGAAAAAAAAGACACAATAGTCTATTACCTCACTTAAAATTGTCACCCACTGATAAAAAAAAATGGATGGTGATCTCAAAGTAGAAAAGACCCTTAGGGTGATAAAAAATAAAACACTGTAAAATATGTGAAAAGAATCAGTCCTTAGAAGAATAAATACCTGGGGGAATAACCACTCTTAGTTCTATATTATGCTTAGACAGCTTGTGATGAAATTAGCATGTAACATATGGATGTTATATCCCTTCTTTTCACCTTGGAAGTCACCAGGGATAATCTACAACACAAAACCAGAAAAAAATGCTTCCAAAGATGTATTAATGAATTGTGTAGTTCAAATGCAATTTTAAGCTGTCTTTTTTAAACTCTTTCTTTTTCCTGTTATTTTGTTACATATATTTTAACTTCCTCCTTCTTAAGGCGCAAGTCCACTAGCAGGACGACTGAACAATAATGACATTGTTATCATTCAGTCGTGCATGAATCGGGCACTAAAATGTGGGAAACGACAAGTGATGCGCACTCCCGCTGGTCGTTTTTGACCTCAATCATCGCCTGAACATGCTGGTCAATCTTCCAATAATGATAGATTGGCCATGTTCAGGGATGAGGGAGGGTGCCTACACTGAATGATATATCGTTCAGTGTAGGCACTGCACAGTTTAATGAATAACTGAACGATAACGATATGTTATTGTTCAGTCCTTCACTAGTCACCTAGTGGATGTGCCCCTTTATTTTAATTTTTGACATCAGACTGTCAATTCTACAGTATTTATTTTAACCAGGGCAATCTTAGCTCATTGTTGTGGGAGTACTCCTTACCTGTATAAAGGCCACCCTTTGCTGCCCATTAGGTTAGATCAAATAGGGAACTCCAGTTTTAATTTGTAGACTTTAGGTTATCTGAAGCTCAATTATTTGACCCTACTATATATTTGTCCATACATATGTGCCACACTATATGAAGTACATACCCCCCAACCCCCCACCTTCATGTAATTCTGTGGTTTAGAACCTGTTCTGTACTTGGCTTCTGCTACAGCTTGTTATAAGATTTGAGAGAAGAGAGTTGAGCACAATCAGTGCAACTGAGCATGAAACTTTAATCAAACACCAGGCTCTGTGTGTATGTAGTATACCTGGCATGTAATTTGCAGGAGTATCAATGAAAAAAGGTGGCAAAAAATCTTAAATAGATCTTATGACAATTTGATCCAATTAAACAAAGCAATATCTGAGTACTACTGTATTTTTTGGGTAAAATACAAATTGAATTGCAATATATCATTATATATCACTATAATAGCATTATAGTGATTTTTACAATAATCATTTCATTAAGCAAAAGCTACTGTATGCACAAACATTGGTCCCTGTGATATAACCTTTACAGTATCTCAGTGGTTCTCAAACTCGGGGCTCAGGACCCCACACAGTTCACATTTTCCAGTCACCCAGCCGGTGCACAGGTGTATTCATTACTCACTGACACTTTTTAATATATTAACAGGTGGAGCTAATTATTTCACCTGCAATTCTGTGAGGAGACCTGGAAAACATGCACTTTTTCGGGTCCTGAGTACTGAGTTTGAGAACCCATGTTCTATATGGTTAAAATGTATATTGAGTCTATATATATCACACTATTTTTATAATACCAGTTTTCAAAGAGAATTTATCTGGGATTAGTGTAACAACTTGATAGACCAAAGAAATATAAAACACCATTGCAAAAAGGATTTATAGAGTTGCATGTACAACTCGCTAGAAACTGAAGTGGGAATTATGTTTCTGTATGTTATGCTTCATTTGTTTTATTTCATATTTTCAGCATGTAATATATTCATTTCAGAAACTGTATTTCAGGTGCTTAATTTTGAAGCTTGAATTAAAATATATTTAGACTGGAAGATTCGCATTACTCCTATGACCCTCAGCTAAGTAAGATCCAGGGTTCACATTGTACCATTCATAATTACAAATAAGACTGCAGCATAAAGTGTATCTCACCCAACTGTGTCTGATTCATTATTCTTCTGAAGCATGCAGAAAAATGCTCACTTATGTTAAAACGGCAAACTGAAGATTAAAAATTAATTATAATGCTGAAAAGTCAGGTCATGCTCTACACAGCTCAACTCAAATTATTATTACCATACAAACACAAAAATATGAAGATGGCAATCGGTTTGAAACCTCTGACCTTTTATGTTTAAAGTACTCATTATAGTTAAAATGTGTAAAGAAAATAATTTTTGCTTTCCCCATGGAACCTATTTCAGAAAGCAATTGATTTGTTTTTGGATATTGATTTTCTAACATTTAAATAATATATAAACTGAGGTGAACAAGGAAAAAAGTAAAAAGAAGTCACTTCTTTATTTTATATGGATGCGTCACCAGTTACCTTCCCAGTATTTCTGGGCTAATTATATTATCTAGTACACAAAAGCATTGACGATGAGAATCTTTATAAGTAAGCATGTTCTTTCAAGGCAGAAATCTGAAGGGGACATTCAAATTAAATATAATTGGAAAGAGTATAGCTCAGAGTCAAGAATCAGCAGAATTTGAAGACCCTTAATGAATAATTAATAGTAGTGGTCATTTTTAGCATTACAGCTGTCTTTGGTTCCATGTGGAAATAATTTGTAATGAGACATTTTGAAAAGTAAATATAGAGGATGCACGTTAGTTTGACAGCTCCATCTATCAAGAAACTAAATTCATGAAAATCGCCAAAAATTTGTTACAATTTCCAATGACAGTGGGATTATCATGAGTGTATTACAATAAAGGAATGAGTTTACTGGATTGCAATAATTCTTTAATGACCTGTGCAATAACCCTATAATGGATAAATAATGTTATGAACCTATATACAGTATGGTATAATGTCATTGCTCTCTAAAGTTCTATACTTGAATTTGTTACATTTCATTAAAACTAGCATCTTTTGCTTGTATACTGAATTTTAACTTCTCTATTAGTGACATATACAATTCTTATCAGTGACATACAATTCATATGATGTGTTCATAGGAACACAGAACATGATGATTATTCTCACAATGTCTCATGTTGTTACTTTTGAGATTGTTGGTTGTTAGCTTACATGTGATTTTTTTATTATTTAGGATTTTATTGTTGTGATAGATAGATAGATAGATAGATAGATAGATACAAGTAAACATAATTTATCTATCTTCTCAAATCTAGTGTGATCCTTTCTCATGCAATACATGAAGAAAGATTTATATTAGATCCAAAACATCACTTCTGCAACTAAATAAACTGACTGGTCAATCTTCTTTTTATTTTAAGGGAAAGCTTTATGGCTGACCTGTGCTGTGCCATCCATTCATGAAATTGGCAAGAGTCTTGCCAATATATGATAACCACATGGACATTTAACAATGAGAATTACAAAATGACTTGTGCAGATAAGGATGTGTCTTATTGAAAATCATCATCACGGAGGGACAACATACCCCTGTTTCCATACATCGACAGTTTGTGCAGCTGGTACAACTGTAGGAATTTTATTTTTAGAAATTAAATGTTGAATTTGTTGTACAGAATTTTCTGAAATATCATTTTATACCAGCCAATCTTTGAGATTTTTACTTTTGCAGTTGCAGCTCATTAATTTAGAGTGCTTGATAGCCTTTATATTGGCAGTGGCATTAATGATGAGTCAAAGATGTTCGGCGACTTTGTTAATGATGTTGCTGCCAGTTAAGAATTTGTTAATAAATAATATATTCTTCTCTTATTTATGTCTCACCCAAGGTCAGAGGCCTCAAAATGTTTCATTGAGATATCTGTTTTTCAGCTTCGGTAGGAAAGCACTTTCTTAAATGATAATAGATGGTGAATTCTGATCTGCTGATTTACTGCAAGTATTGGTGGTAAGTTTGTTGCTATCCCAATAAATAAGGGCATTGAGATAACGAATTGAGTTAGAGCTGAATTCAAAAATAAACTTTTTGTCATCCATAGTGTTCATTTAGAACATGGCAGATGTAAATTCTGATGGTGTGCCTAGCCACAAAACTAAAATATCATCTCCATAGTGATTAAAAAAAATTTTTGGTAAAGTTTTTACATTCTCCCATAATAGCTTTCTTATATTGAAGAATGCATGTAAATATTCGCAAAAGGAGGGGAGACATTAGAGCCCATGGCACATCCAAGAAACTCTAAAAAATACTTCTTTGTCAAAACAGAAATAATTGCTGGTTAGTGTCTTTTACAAATTCTGCAGAAAGCATACAGCATACCCCTTATAGTTGTTGTTATGATTTAAAAAGTTGGCCATCACAAGCAAGCCTTTCTGGTGGAAAGTGCTTATATATAGGCTAACCACATTTATGGTGCAAATCAGGTCATGTGGTGAGAAAGGGAAATTTTGGAGTTTCAGTAGAAGGAATGTAGGTTCAGGTTTTAGCAAAGGTTGAATAAAGTGGTCCAGTTTCTTGATTTTGGATAATATAGTGAACTATGAGCAAAGCCAATAGGCCTGCCTTGAGAACACACTAGGTTCTTATGAAGTTTGGTTAAGGTATATAGCAGAGGTAATAGTGGATGTACTTGTAATATACTACTGCAAATATTATCAGAAATTATATTGCAGTTATCTGCCTTTGCTAATAAGCTGTCACATTTTTATTTAAATAAGAGGGTAGGGTTCTTAGGGTACACCAATGTGTGATTTTTTCCTTGTAATTCTCATCCTGATTTTATATTTTGATTGACTATTGACACACCTTTTCTGAGGGGTGGATAACCATCTCTGTACATTTACTGAATGCAATACATTTTTTTAAGATTTTGTTAAGTTATGGTGGACATATTGTGATCAAGAATGCATGTGTTATAGATGGTAAGATGGGTAATCAATAATGGATTTGGATGAACCTAATTGTATGCAATACTTATTGTTTCTTCTTAATCAAAAGTTTAAGGGGCAAATTTACTAAGATGGGAGTTCTATTTAAGAAGTGATGTTGCCCATAGCAACCAATCAGCTTCTACTTCTCATTTATCTAGCACCGTCCAGAAGATAATACCTGGAATCTGATTGGTTGCTCCCATATTAGTATAATTACCCATATGTCTCCACAACATTCAAATATTCTTATAATCTTTAGCCTACAGTATATACAAAACTGTTCTGCTTTTGAATTTTAGTTTACTGTTCATACAGAATGTTCCACATATATACATATCCTAATTTGTATCTTTATATCATGTAATGTGATTCATTAGTTCAGTTGATCTGCTCTGCAACTGTTAGGAGTATAAAGAGAGCATGCAAACAAAATTTGTTCGGTGTCAGTTCTCATTTCTATTTGTCTATTTTTCATTTTGGATCTTTGGCATTTCCCTTCATTTATGTTAGTTGCTAAGAATTTTTTCACAACAAGTGTAAAACTCTTGATCGAGGCATTATGTGGTTTGTAATGGGCATGCAGAAAATGGTTGCTGAAAGCCATATTGTGTGTAGTGATTTTATAAATGTATCAGGCAATAGATAATGGTCCGACATTACATAATGTGTTTTTGACAGAAAGAACCTTTGAAAAGGACAAAGTTCTCTGTGACAAGACATACGTAATCCTGAGTCAACATGGTCTTTCCTTAATCTTATCTGAGTACATACACCATAAACACAGTTGTTGGTAAAATTTTCAATATTCTTAATTGAGGCAACAGTGCCTCTTACTGTCTATTAATATTTATGTATATTTCCAAACATGACCTTTATACTTGTTAAAATGCTGATGTAGGAGTTTTTTTTCCTATAGAAGCTGTCATTTGTCAGTATACAATCAGCCTATTGCTTGATGTATGAGATTCCAGCTCCAACGTGTTGGAGGGGCTCCTGGGAAGGAAACCATTTATGTTCTAAGTAGATGATCTGACAAGTAAGTTAAGTGTTAATAATTAACTTTTTATTTTACTTTGTGATACATTTCTTTTTAACTGATATTTGTTTGTATAGCTTGATTAATGTCTTTGTATCCATATAATCTCATCTCATTCCACCAAGAACAAGGTTGAAAATATTTTTCCCTGAATGGACATTTAGGACCAAATGAGGTTTCTCACAACATGCCATTGGTTTATGAGATGAATGATGGTACATCTGAACTGCCACATACAACCCAGTTTACTGTGTGTGATGAACTGAACAAGATTCAGGAACTGCCTGAGTGCCCATTAGAAAAGGTTGGGCTAAGTGATGATGGGGGAGTGTTTATGAGCCAGGGGGTGGGAGATGGGCAGGATTGCAGTCAACGTCCTTACCTCTGAGACCGAAAACTGCCCCATGATGATATTTCATTTATATGACATGATTACCAGAGAGTTACTGTGAAGTTTCACAATTCTAAAAATTCATGCTTGCAAATGATGATTATGGTTTACCAGCTATTGATGAGACAGTAGTGGTGGGAAACACACTGATACTGATAACCAGTGAGCCATCACATATGGCAATGCACAATGGTCTCGCACCCACAACATACCAACTGATTGGGGAAATGCTGTTTTATAACAGAGAGCAACAGAGGAGAATTTGGGATGTAAACACTGTTTTGCATTACAGAAAAGCGGATTGTGAGTAGAAAGAAAGATCAGACCCTAGTGTATTTCCTTATAAAACCTTATCAGTCAATAGTTTTAAATCAGCTGAAAGATGCACAGTCAGCAACAGCAAATACCAGAACTGACATGTCGAATACCGAGGAGTTCAAAGCATTGGAATGGATTGTGCATAATGGAGAGATGCAAAATCAGACTTTGGTACATGGAATATGGTACTTACAAGAAAGAATAGTGCCCTTATGTTACACCAGTTCTATCACAGCCATCTGCTGGGCTTGTCAAGTTTAAACCATTGTTGCCAACGATACCAGGACTGAATTATCGTGCTGTTTGCACCAATACCGAACTGTTATGGGCTCTTTCTGTAGTGATGCAGCCATCTTTTCAGACTGTCAGGAAGACAAGTGAAGAATGGAGCTTAGCCTACTGCAAAAAGGTGGGAGAGCAGTTTAGGTGGCAGAGTCATATGCCAAATTAAAGGAAGACCAGCTGCAACTTGTGTGGTTCACAGATTAATCAGCCACACTGACAATGCAATGACACACCTGGACAGCAGCAGCATTCCAGCAAGTTATCTAGGGTGGCACTCCCGTGTGCAACCTTAGGCTTGTGTCCATGGGCCATTTCAATGCCCACACTAGACTAGATGACAATGAAGTTGCAGATGTACAGGTTCAAGGCAGAAGAGTAGCACTTTTACCCTGAAGAGCAAAGATAACTACAATCTGGGAGCATGGGCTCATGTGCAGTGTGGCTGCAGAAAAGCAGAAGGCCTGTATGCCTGGGCCCAGAGAAAAATAATTCCCATGAAATCGTTGATGGCAAGTTACATCTTGGAAAAATGCAAAGCAGGTCAGCAGTGGAACTACAAGGAAAAGTGAACCAAAGACATGGGCTCTATATACAGAGGAGAATGATCAGGATAGGAGTGGCATATAGCTTTTATTGGCCCTGTGCTCACTGAACGTAGGGGAGTCAAAACTTTGCTGCACTGCAGTGGACACTTACAGTACTCTTTGGTGATTGTTGCTCGCCCTCTGTAGATGCTAATACACATTCACATAGCCTGAATGATGTACAATTCATCGCAATCACATATTGATTGTGCAAAGACTTGCTATGAAGGAGCTGATGTTACATTCCAGCAAGCCTTATTCCAAATGATGGATAGAGACAATGCAGAAAACTATCACGTTTGACAGAGACAAACATCTTTGAGACATTTAGAAACTTTGAGCAAACACAGCTCAGAGTATGCTGGATGGTCATTTGCATTTCTAACTATCCACAAAACTGCAAGTGTGAATGTTATGTTTAGGGAACTGAAAAGTTCTATGTTATTTATAGAATAGAATTTCAGTAGGACATACAATATATATATTTATTACAGTATAGCAGCTGATTAAAGGAAATGTTTATTCTGTTTGTTAAGTAAGATTTAACAAGGGTTAAGGTATAGAATTTGCCATTAAGCAAATACACAAACATTTGAGTAGAAAATTAAATTTATAGGACTGATGTATTATGTTGTATTAGATATTGAGACTCACCCTGTGTTTTCCTTCTTTCATGATGTATTATCAAAAAATATATGATGTCCCTCAAGTTTATCCCAGGCTTGTGATACCAGAGCCTTCTTGTCTACTATATCAGAGACAGTGCCTGATGACAGCAGGTGAACGACTGTAAAATAGCATTGGATCTCCCACAGTGCAAGGGTGGGGAGATATTGACTTTTACAACAACTGGAATGTGGTGTGATCTCACACAGGACAATTTCAGATACCATCAAGGACTCAATAATGTCCAAGTGTCAGATGATTGTGTTTGTACAGTACATGTATGGTGAAAAGTCAAAGAATGGGGAAATAATGTAATGGTAATGGAATTGTTAACACAAGGGGTTTTTTTACACACAGGGATTTATTATATGTTACCTGGTAATGTGTATTACCTTAGTGGTAGAACGATAAATTAATTAATGCCTTCTACATCATAAAACTAAGGGTGGATTGTAATGGGAGTGCAGAAAAAGGTTGTTAAAAGCCATATTGTGTGTAGTGAGTTTCTAAATGTATCAGGCAATAGATAATGGTTAGACATTGTAGAAGATGTTTTTGACAGAAAGAACCTAAGAAAATGACAAAGTTCTCTGTAACAAGACATACTTAATCCTGAGTCAACATGGTCTAACCTTCATCTTATATAAGTATATACACCATAAACACAGTTGTTGGTAAGATTTCCAATATTCATAATGGAGGCAACAGTGCCCCCTACTGTCTATTAATATATATGTATATTTCCAAACATGACCGTTATACTTGTTAAAATGCTGATGTAGGAGTTTTTTTCCTATATAAGATGTCATTTGTCAGTATACAGTCACCCTATTGCTTGATGTATGAGATTCCAGCTCCAATGTGTTGGAGCTCCTGGGAAGGAAATAGTTTATGTTCTGAGTAGATGATCTCACAAGAAAGTTAAATGTTAATAATTAACATTTTCTTTTACTCTGTAATAAATGTCTTTTTAAATGATATTAGTTTGTATGGCTTGATTAATGTCTTTGTATCTATAGAATCTCATCTTGTTCCACCGAGAACAAGGTTCAAAAGAAGATTTCTTCCTGAATGGAAATTTAGGGCCAAATGTAATAGGGTGAGAGTTTAGAAAATGTTAGAATTTAGCAGTAAACTCTCACATTGTTTGAGTTCTATCTTCAAAATGGGAAAACATCTACAGTAGATGAGAATTTAAATCATGACAGCCTGAAAAATATTTGAATTTGCATGTTCTCGGACTCTATTACATGAACTGATTTTAAAAAGTGTGAGAGTTTACTGCTAAACTCTCAAATTTTCTAAATTCTAACCCTTTTACATTTGACCCCTATTGTCTTGAGTATCATTAGACTTTTTTTCAGTTTTATACTTCTATTAATTCTCACGATGTCCACTTTCCAATTGAAAGTCTTTAAATTACATATGGGTACAAACAGGCATTTGTTATGGACTTCACTCTCTTCAGATCTACAGTACTACAGAGATTGATGACTAAATCATTCTATTGTAGGGTCTTTTGTCTTTTGTTTTGTCC
The DNA here is from genome assembly GCA_031769625.1 of Taudactylus pleione. Taxonomy (NCBI): domain Eukaryota; kingdom Metazoa; phylum Chordata; class Amphibia; order Anura; family Myobatrachidae; genus Taudactylus; species Taudactylus pleione. The sequence goes on along the minus strand of JAUIMM010000006.1, from coordinate 19,318,207 downwards.
CCTGCACCTCATGTGGGCATTGGTTATCCCCCTGTTGGGCTCTGGTATTTTCCCCTAAAGGAGGCTGCTGAGTAGAAGCAGCAGAAAGCATAACATTTCAATGTATGGATTTCTCCCCACTCTATAATCCCTTAATACCATCCAGCCAGCAGCAAATACAATCTATTAGGAACCTAAACTAACCACCCCAGCAGATGAACTGTCAATTCTCTCCTGTCTCTTCTTTTAATCCCATCTTCATACCCATAATGTTGGTATATACCATTTTGAAGTCAACTCCTTAGTACAGTATGTACCCAGGTATTGGATATCACAGAAAATGTTTTTTTATGGGATTTGAAGGATCTTCCATTTGTTTACAGATTACTAACTGTAGTGTGGGTGCCACATTGTCTAATGGCTAACTTAGTGAGACAATGAGTTTCAGAGAATGGTAATGAAGATTGTGATAATGAAGGGTCCTTCTTCTAGTTAACCCTTGAAAGTTTTTTTGATGTCACACACTCTTCAGATTTTTGGATCTTACCATTTGGGGGACATGCTTGAAGAATTTAGACAATTCCATAAAAGGGCTTTTAGTCAGTGCCCTGCTAGTATAACATAGAATCTTGTGGGCAACATTCTAGTAATAACAGTGTAAATAATACCACTATCCTGACTAGATTCAGTGATGTGAAGTGCAATTAATGGCTGGGGAGGCACTGGCTAGTATCACAGCCAGATTTACAGATACATATATGAATCCGAAGGTTCATGTGGGCATTATACAAAGGTGCATCAGTATATAGTACTGGAAATTTTGCATGTTTTGATCAGGGATGTGGAGTAAAGGTAGACAGGGGAGGCAGTGCCTCATCTGCCATACACTTTTTACTCCAGAGCTTTAACTATAAACATTTTTAGAATAATATAAAGAAGATATAATAGTTTCTTAAATTTTTTCCTATACTTAGTCAAAACTCTGGAGTATACCAAAATATGACAGGAAAGGCTCTGTCTCACATGACCACACATCATTGACTACATTATATATATACATAGTTCCCCAATACAATTCCTGGCAATCTGGAATAACTAGGTATTACATAAGTAAATACAATACTAACTATATTATATACACAGAGAAAGTGCATTTATTTGCCTATTACAACTTCAGGGTATGCTGGCTATATGTAGGTACTGCACCCATAGTAAAATATATCATCACACAAGGTATACTCACATTTAACAATACTAGTAGTAAGGTGCAATACAATGAAATTTTTTTTAATTGCATTCAGTAGTTTATTAACAAGATATAAACAGTATGCAGTTTCTACTGAGATAATAATGGGGACCCTCTGCTAATGGAACTATATTAATATATTATGTCTTTAAAATAGAAATGTTCAGTTAACCACATATGAAGTAGACAGTTGTTAGTCAGCAGATCAAGGTATATTATGATCTACAATACATATAGCTAGCCCTTGGGTTGGGTATGTGATCCTGGCTGTTGGGATGCCAGCAGTCAGAATACCAACTGTGGCATCCCGACAGTAAGAATTCTGACATGCATAAGGAAATAAGGTAAGATTAACCCTTACCCTACTCCTAACCCTAACCTTCCTTCCCCAGTGATTAACCATAACCTCCCCCCTTAGTGACTAAACCTAACCCTCCTCCATAGTGCCTAACTCATGTTCAGGCTATGGTGGTTCCCTGTAGAGGACTTAGAAGAGGTGGACCCAGGTTGAGCAAAAGGAATCTGAGGCGAGGGGCCTGGATAGTTGCCTTACTCATCCACAAGTACCGGATGTTGGCTAGACCTGACCAAAGGCACAGAGCTAACTTACTGGGAGGTGTTCAACAATGATCCCTCCAAGCTGGATTTGGGCTTAAGCAAGCAGATTGCAGCCCTGTCAGGTATCTGGCACAAGTGGGAAATAGAAGTACATTATCACAGGGAAAGCACAGGAGAATGATACTGGGAGATTTGCACTTGGGTGATGTACTGGGTACACACCCTGTTGATCCAGACCCAGGGCTGACACAGAAGAATGGCACTCAGAGATTGTACTTGGATGATGTATTAAGTACCTACACTGTGGCTTCAGATGTAGAACTGGCACAGGAGAATAGCACTAGGAGTTTGTACTTGGATGACATACTAAGTACACATGCTGTGGCTTCAGACACAGAACTGGCACAGGAGAATGGCACCAAGAGTTTGTACTTGGATGACATATTAAGTATACAACCTTTGGTTCCAGATGTGAAATTGGCACAGGAGGATGACACTAGGAGATTGTACTCAGATGACGTACTGAGTTCATACACTGTGATTCCAGATGCAGAACTGGCACAGGATGATGACACTTTGGAGGTAGTATTCAGATAATGTACTGAGTATACACACACTGTAGGTAAACACTAGGAGAGTATCACTGAAAGAAAGGAGCTTGGAACCTGGAATGCTGCAACAGCAAGTATATACCGGAAGTAACAATGTTGTACAGGCAACTTCCTGTTGTCTGGAGCCAAGCTAATTACCCTAAGGTAGCAGTCCATTGGAGTATAGTGTCAACTGACAGCTACCAATGCTACTGTTGGGTAAAGAGCAATCAGGTGATGTAGACTGTCATGGCTACACCCATGATGGTAACCACATGAACCAAATCATGGAGTGAGCACATGGATGTCCTAGCAGACACCAGGTATAATCCTCAGCATGTCACTCACCACCACACCTGGCATCTGACCACTTGAGATTTCAGGGGTAGCTGGCACTGAGGTGGGTAATGGACGATCCTAGGCCGCAACCTGACACTAACCCTAACCCTCCCCCTAATGTCTAACCCTAACCCCGCACCCTAACCCTCCCCCTAATGCCCAATACTTACCTTTAGGATGCCTGCTGTCGGGATTCTGTTGGGATTCTGTCTCCAAAATCCTGATGCTGATGGGATTTTGGTGCCGGTATTTCAACCATCGGCATCCCGCAGGGTGGTATTCTGACCACATTCCCTAGCCCACATGGCATATAAATAGATACATTTCAGAATTATCCCACAATGGCAGATACTCAACTTTGTGCACTTATTTGAATAGAGCAGCACCATGCTGGGATATAGGGACCAACGTAAATTACTGGTCAACTCATTATTTAATGAGGATGTTATAGAGGACAATAATGAGAATGAGATAACATGGATGAAGTTGGTCGAATTATGAAAAAATTAGAAAACACTTTAATGAAAGAAAGTAGAGTGTGGTGGGAGAGTATCACAATAGAAAAATATATAACAGAACAGATCATACCTAGAGGTCTAAGAATTGATAAAAAACCTTCCTCAGATCATGAGAGTGAAGAATTTTATTTAAGATGGAATAAAATACTGGAGAATTGTTCATTGGCCTTGATGGAATTAATTGTACAAGAAAGAAAGAAAAACTTGGAAACACTAGAACAACAAATAGAAGGTTTTACTAATTCACTATTATCAGTTAGAGAAGTTGAGCTATATGGAAAATTAGAAAGGGAAATGGAAATACGCATAGTAAGAAAAGAAAAAGAAATCATTCTGAGAAAAAAAAGAAAATATGAGAGATAAAAGAGAAAAAGAAGAACATAAAGTCTATCCAAATAGAAATGAGAGGGAGACTACAATGGAAGATCCTTGGAATGAAAATAAGGGTATAGGCAACACTGAAGAATGGGATGATTCAATCTGTGATTGTGAGATAAGCCCAAGTAGAGATAAATGGGATGATGATCGGGAGGAATACAGAAGAAAGCAGCGTAGGACAGACAGGAGAGGAGAGAACAGATCTAGATTACAGTCAAATTATGGAGATGGTAGAAACAATCAAGCTTCAAGACCCTACTGGAATAATAGATGGGGTAGAGAAAAAAATCAATGGGAGAAACAAAAAAGGAATCGAAGGAATAATGAATATTTTGTCAAAGATGAATGGCATATAGATTCAGAAAGGGAGAAGAGGTACCCAATCCCCACAAATAATAGATATGAAACTCTGAATAACAATGATTTTTTAGATAGGAACAGGAGGAAGTCGAGAAAATTAAAATTTTTAGAAGAAAAATTAATAAACGGGGAAAAAGAGGGAAAGGGACTAATAAGAGGCTAAATAAAGGAGAGGGTAATGGAACTTCCCCTGACACAGAAAGAGTTGAGGAAACTATGATTTTTAATTTGAGTAAGTATGTACTGACTAAAGAGGAAGAGTCGGTTCTAAAAAAAAGGACTAAAATTTGCTCCAGATAGCCAACTTAATAAGTTTGAGACATTTTTGGATCTTCAAAAGTTTACCCGGAAGTTGGCATTGAAACAATACTTCCTGAGTCAGAAGGGAGAACCTACTCTGACTAGGGCCCCTTTTAAACCCAAATCTACATTCAATCCCACATTCAGCAAGGGATGTTTTGTGGATAGTTTTAATAAAGCAGTTACCGCAGATATGGATAAAATTAATCCAAAGTGGGATAGAATACAGAACATTAGCAAAAAAGAAAGAGAAGCCATTAAAAATTTAAGTAAAAATAACGAAATCATCATCAAACCCGCTGATAAGGGGGCCAGTGTTCATCATTATGGACATAGAGAAATATGAGAAAGAGATCACACGCCAACTGAACGATAGACAAACCTATGCCACTTTACGGAGTAATCCGAGTGAACGCATAGAGAAAGAGTTAAAAAATTTGTTAGCCAGATATAAAATAGAAGAAGCAATCACAGAGAGGGAGGAGAAATATATGACAGTAGAAGACCCTAGTCTTCCAGTCTTTTATACTCTGCCTAAAATCCATAAGGATCAACAGAATCCCCCAGGTAGACCCATAGTGGCTGGAACAGGATGTATAACATCCAATCTATTGCACTATATTGATTATTACCTTCAGGCTGAAGTAATAAAAGTGGAATCATACATTAAAGATAGGAAGGATGTTCTTCAGAAAATGCATGAATTTGAGTGGAAAGAAAGTTATATCCTGGCCACAGCTGATGTCAGCAGTCTTTATACAGTTACAGAACATTCCAAAGGTATAGAAGCTGTTAGGGACTATTTAAATAGGAGTAATTTAGATATTAAAAAAATCTCAATTATCCTAGATGGCATCAGTTTTATCTTAAACAATAATTTTTTTGGGTACAATGGGAAATTTTATCAACAAAAAAAAGGAACCGCAATGGGCACATGATTTGCTCCGTCATATGCGAACCTTTTTATGGGTCGATTGGAGGATCTTAGTATATGGACAAATAATGATTCTTTTAAAAATATTAAAATTTGGCATCGTTTTATTGATGATATTATTTTTATCTGGGAATGAAGTCAAATGGAATTAGATGATTTTTGTAATAAATTGAACGTGAATGATTTTAATATTTATTTAACATTTCAAACTAGTAAGATGAATATTAATTTTCTTGACTTGACCTTCTACGTTGAAGATGGTAGACTTAAAACTAAATCTTATTTTAAACCCACTGATAGTAATGCTTATCTATCCACTGAAAGTAACCATCATCCAACATGGATAAAGAATATACCCAAAGGGCAAATGAGGAGGATTTGTCGCAATTGCACAGATGTGAAAGTATTTGAGGAACAAGCTGACAACCTCAAAATGAATTTTTTGTCAAAAGGTTATCAGGAAGACTCCTTAAATACACATATTACGTATTTAAGTGAGATAGATAGAAATAGTCTATTAGAATTTAAGAAAGCTATAAATAAAGAAGAAACTAATTTACCTTTCATAACTACATACAGTAAACAATCTAAGGAAGTCGAAAAAGTGGTGAGGAAACATTGGCATCTACTGAACAGAGACCCTATATTAAAAACTATTATTCCTATGAAACCTCATTTTGTGTACAGGAAGGCCAATAATTTGAGGGATAAATTAGTCAAAAGTGCGATCCCTCCTAAAAAATCAGGGAGAATAAAAACAGCAGGCTTTCATAGATGTGGCATGTGTTTAATGTGTAGAAGTCATAACACACAAGCGAGTAAAATAATAAAGTTTAAATCTACAAACACCAACTTTACGTATGACTTTAAAGATTTTATAACATGCCACACAAAAAACTGTATTTATTTAATGCAGTGTGAATGTGGCCTACAGTATATTGGTCGTACCTCCAGATCTTTGAAGGACAGGTGGGCCGAACATTTGCGCAACATTAGAAATGGCGTGGAAAATCATTCATTATCTAAACATTTTTTAGAAAGTCATAACAAATGTTGTGCATTGTTAAAATATGTCCTGGGTATCCAAATAGTCCAGAAACATTGGCAAAAAAATAAAGTAGATCAGAACTTGGCCCAAACAGAAATTAGATGGATTTATAAAATTGGATCCCTAATACCCAATGGGTTGAATGTTGAGTTTGAATTAAAATGGTTTTTATAGTGTAATTTTTATATGTTTCCTCTTTATATTCTACACCCTGTTTTATCATGAGACATTTTGTAAGATGTTTTTTAAGAAGTATTTTTATGTGGACCCATTTTTAGATATTTATTAATTATTTATTGTTATTTATTGTTATTTTGCACAGTAGGGGTTAAGTACGATAGGCATCAGCGGTACAGTTTCGCTGAGACAGTGTTATTTCTGGGGATCAAGACCGGAAGTGGCGTGCATTCCATTGGATGGAACACACGCTCTGGATGATTAAAGAGTATGGAGGTGGCCCTATACAGGCGATCCACCGGTTGCAGCGCACCTCTGACTTGGATCTGAATGTAATAGACATCGGCGGTGTATCCAGGCTGAGGAGGCGCTGCTTCCGGGGATCAGGACCGGAAATGGCGTGTGTTCCATTAGATGGAATGCACGCGTTGAACAGGAAGTCCATCGGAAATGGCGTGCATTCCAGCAAATGGAATGCATACCATGATTTTACTTGATTGTGTTTATTGTCTCCCCATCTTTGTTGGTAATAATATTAAACTACTGGGAAGATGTGAAATTAAATCTTTAAGGTGAGATCCATTGGGATTGCTATTAACTGTGTCCACTGGGGAAGATAAATAGGACATTTGAGAGACTGACCAATAGGAGAATACCTTAGGGTATTTAAGAGAGTAGTATATGGTGGTATGCACACACCTTGAGAAAGGCTCTGTATGAGCAGAAACATGTTGGTGAGAGAGGACCGGCATTATTACATACCAGGAGTAGGGACCTAGGACGAACCACTGCAATATAGGAATCAGGGTGACTACACGAACCTATCCCGGGAGGTGACTGTTTACATACCTGCATATGCTGTTTTGGGTGTGAGTTGTCCTGCACCCCAATATTTCTGGTACGCTGCTACCTATATGTGTGTTTATGGATGTTTTTATTAATAAACTGTACTTCACTATATACTACTTTTTATTCTTTTGAGGTATTTGTGCATATCTACTATCTGAAACCGTTTGAATAGAATATAAGAGAGACCGTGAAGAAGGAATACCATAAGAATCCATTCTGAGAATATCCTTCTCATTTATTAAGTATTTATAACTGAATATTTATCCCAGAGGAGCGCGGGAACTACAAGTAGTGTTTTTATATTGACATTTATAGGGTGTAAGTGACCACCCAGATATTTCCTGCAGCACCATTGTGTTGGCGTGCTTATTTTATTGTGAATTATTAGATACTCAACTCCATTTGAACAACTTGAATTAGTAGAAATATGTTTTAATATAGTTAGTAACACAATGTTAATTAAGTTTCATTCAAATTAGTAGGCATTAATTATAATCTAATCAATACATTATACAGTCCTGTCTTGTTTCTTCCTATAATAAAGTGTCAATGTTGTTTCTGTATGAGTTTCTAATACTGTATCTTTTCTTTTAATGTCAAATGTTGAAAATGATTATACCCTTGTTCGAATAATGTATTAATCAATAAATCTAACTCAATGATAGTTTCTTGTAAATCACTTGTGATTTGTCTCATTCTAAAAAAATTGAGATTAAGGTAAAGTGGATGGATGGAAACTGATTAGTTTTGTAAACCTAGTCATTAATTGTGTAGAACTTTTTTAGATATGGTCACATCCAAATAGTTGATTTTCTGTTCCTGACATTTGTAGGTAAAGTTAATGGGACTATATGTCTCATTGTGATGATCTAATAAATCTGATAAACCTGCTTGGACCCTGACCAAAAAATCAAAAGGTCATCTATACTGTAAAACAGACAGTTAAAAAAAAGGTACTGACAGATGTCATCAGAACTGAAAAAAATATGTATTTTTTTTTAAATAAAACAAACCTATTTGCAAAGGATGGTGCAACTGCAGAACCCTTTGCACATCTCGAAATCTGCAAATAAAATGCTAATTAAATTGATTATCAAAAAACAAATAGTTATGTGTCAAGTTAAGTTTTTGGAATCCAGTGCAGTTCAACGTTATCTCGACAACTATCTCATTTTGTTGAGTGATAATATTACATAGTTCTGACATTGTGTTCCAGTTATTACTAACATAGATAATTTTGCTTTTATCATTTGTTATAGTGTAGTGGTTAGCCACATTGATCTATTGTACATCAGTACCAGTATGTTACTGCTTTTTGCCACAGTTGATATTGAAATGTCTGTCCTGAGCTCTTTTGCAGTGCTCAGATTAGCATCAATAAAATAAAGTGCATTATTACCTGTGATAATATGTTCCAAAGTCTGCTTGCATGGCACTAGTAGCAATGTTCAAGGCAAGTCTAATGGTGCCTAATACTCGGTCAGATTTAGCAGGACGATATAAACAATAATGAAATAGTTTATCGTTAGATCATTTATCATCCATTTTTTAGCCCCTTCCAACCCACAAACAACGGGCAATGCGTGGGCAGGGATGGTCGATAATGACCATCGCCCGTGCATGCAGTCCAACCTGGTCGATATCGACCAGGTTACTATAGGGACCCGTGATCATTGATCGCTGGTTGTTTAGTCGTTTGGGGGTTGGTACAGAGCTGAATGTTCGATAATGATCATCCAGCACATGCAGGACGATCAGACAATGTTATCTTTATCGTTGTCTGATCTGACCGTGTGTATGCACCATAACAATCAGTATACTGCAACATTTTATTGTAACATGTTTATTTGTAGTGCCACACTTTCTCTGTCTAAAGCAGCATTTTTTCTCACACAGGCTTATATATGTATATTTGTGATTGCATTTCTTATATTGTATCCCTGAAGAAAATAACTATATTAGAGTAGTAAAATATACTTAAAATGTGTTTATCTGTGCTGTGACTGTCACCTAATTACTTATTTGTATTTGTGGGCAGCCACCTTGCTGACAGGGAGAAGGCACTGGGCCAAGCTATTTTGCTTTTTTAGTAGTGCCGGTCAGCATGATTTACTATATATACTGCATATAGAGGACTTAAAGTGGTTCTGTAAAGGTGGTTGAACTCTTCTCCGCCTACTGCCCCTCCCAAGCCAGGCAAAGCTACTCTGAGAGGCTAGAACAACTGTGAAAATTGTTCTTTACACACACACACACACACACACACACAGTTGTGTATAGGAAGCTTTGTGGGCTATGACAGTGTGAAATACATTTTAGATGATTAGTTGAGACTACAATGTTAGGTCACTTAAAAAGAAAATATTTTTTTGCCGGGGCTCAAAGAAGTCTATGTCACTTGTCTATGTTTTTTGCAACCCCTATGTATCACCTTCGCATGAGTCTTTTCTTAGCTATATGCTGGTTTCTCTACAATGAAGGACCTCCCTAGACAAACAGTGTATTGAGCCAGTATTCAGTATGCATATCGGAGATCATGTGGTATGGTAGCCACCTCTTTGGGTAGGAATAATATTTGATCTTCATACAAGAGGTTCAACCAAATAATACATAGTAATATATGTTTTGGGGTATGGCAAAATGTGAACTTCCCTGTCTGAAGAGACATCTTCCTACATCTCTCCAGTGTCATCTCTCTGTATCTTTAAAATTCCACCCCCTGCTACTCATCAGTGCCATCCTCTCTCTATCTTACCATCTTCAACCCCTCGCATCTAACCAGCAGCATCGCCCCTGCATCTCACCAGTTTAATCTTTCCTGCATCTATCCAACACCATCCCCCACTATCTCTTCAGCACCATCTTCTTGTGTTTCAGAAGCTCCTCAGTGCACTATGCAGTGGTGGTGATGGCATGACAACACATACACCATGCTGCAAAAGAAGCAGCTGGGACACAGGCCAGCACTACAAATTTAGTGATAGGAGGGGCAGGCCATGGGCAGAAGAGGAGAAGGAACATGCTGAGACTTCAAGTTCTACTGTAAAGACAATGTTGCTAATTCTATTTTTATACATTACATACACACTATCAACCCACAACCCAGGAGTGGCAGGGATAGCCCGGACTATCTGCCTAGGCCAGGGGTGCCCTGGAAAGGGGGACCCCTTTATTGGAGGTGTCCCCAACTCCCCAGGGATCCCAGTACTGGGCTGACTAGTGGTCAGGACTGATGCTGCGGCTGGGGGGCCCAGTAAAAGGGCTCCCCTGGCTGCAGCATCAGTCCCCCACTAGAAATGGTCCAGAGCTTGTTTTAAATTTATGAGAAACTTCATGCCAATATTTTTTTCCATATACAGTCAGGTCCATAAATATTGGGACATTGACAGAATTTTCAGATTTTGGCCTCTATTCACCACCACAATGGTTTTGAAATGAAACAAACAAGATGTGCTTTAACTGCAGACTTTCAGATTTAATTTGAGGGTAATTACATCCAAATCGGGTGAACGGTGTAGGAATTACAACAGTTTCAATATGTGCCTCCCACTTTTTAAGGGGCCAAAAGTAATGGGACTATCAACTCAAAAGCTATTTCATGGACAGGTGTGGGCTATTCCCTTGTTATTTCATTATCAATTAAGCAGGTAAAAGGTCTTGAGTTGATTCTAAGTGTGACATTTGCATTTGGAATCAGTTGCTGCCAACTCTCAATATGAGATCCATAGAGCTGTCACTATCAGTGAAGCAAGCCATCATTAGGCTGAAAAAGCAAAACAAACCGATAAGAGATAGCAAAAACATTAGGTGTGGCCAAATCAACTGTTTGGAACATTCTTAAAAAGAAAGAACGCACCGGAGAGCTCAGCAACACCAAAAGACCCGGAAGACCACGGAAAACAACTGTGGTGTATGACAAAATAATTATTTCCCTGATGAAGAAAAACCCCTTCACAACAGTTGGCCAAATCAAGAACACTCTCCAGGAGGTAGATGTATATGTGGCAAAGTCAACAATCAAGAGAAGACTTCACAAGAGTGAATATAGAGGGTTCACCACAAGATGCAAACCATTGGTGAGCCACAAAAACAGGAAGACCAGATTAGAGTTTGCCAAACAACATCTAAAAAAGCCATTACAGTTCTGGAACAACATCCTATGTACAGATGAGACAAAGATCAACTTGTACCAGAGTGATGGGAAGAGAAGAGAAGGAAAGGAACTGCTCATGATCCAAAACATGCCACCTCATCAGTGAAGCATTGTGGTGGTAGTGTCATGGTGTGGGCATGTATGGCTGCCAGTGGAACTGATTTCCTTGTATTTATAGATGATGTGACTGCTGACAAAAGCAGCAGAATGAATTCTGAAGTGTTTCTGGCAATAATATATGCTCATATTCAGTCAAATGCTTCAGAACTCATTGGACGGTGCTTCACAGTGCAGATGGACAATGACCCGAAGCATACTGCAAAACCAACCAAAGAGTTTAAGGCTAAAAGGTGGAATGTTATGCAATGGCCAAGCCAATCCCCTGACCTGAATCCGATTGAGCATGCATTTCACTTGATGAAGACAAAACTGAAGGGAAAATGCCCCAAGAACAAGCAGGAACTGAAGACATTTGCAGTAGAGGCCTGGCAGAGCATCGCCAGGGATGAAATCCAGCGTCTGGTGATGTCTATGCGTTCCTGACTTCAGGCTGTAATTTCCTGCAAAGGATTTGCCACAAAGTATTAAAAAGTGAAAGTTAGATTTAGGATTGTTTAATTTGTCCCATTACTTTTGGCCCCTTAAAAAGTGGGAGGCACATATAGAAACCATTGTAATTCCTACAACGTTCACCTGATTTATATGTAATTACCCTCAAATTAAATCTGAAAGTCTGCAGTTAAAGCACATCTTGTCTGTTTCATTTCAAAGCCATTGTGGTGGTGCATAGAGGCCAAAATATGAAAATTCTGTCAATGTCCCAATATTTATGGACCTGACTGTATTTAAAACCAGGTTTAGCCCTGTTGCCTGGTGCTGGTTCTTAAATTACTGTGGAACCCTACACATTTTTTTCCCTGTAATTTTAAGAACCTGGACTGGCCGGCAAGTCAGGGGCCAGGGGCTGGTCAGTCTTTTTTTGGGGGGTAACCTCACATCATTTTTTTTTAAACATTAAGCCATTTTTTACAGGTACAAAACAAGCAGCTTACACATATCTCACTGATATGTGCAGGCTGCTTGCTAGGGAGAGTTGTGCAGAGAGGAATCACTGCAATCTCGGGTGACATAACTCACTCAAGCTTGCTTACAAATCACCCGAGAATCTCAACCTATATCACCATCGGTAAACTCATTTAGCCTCAAATTGCCTGTTTGTAAATTTGAGAGTTAAAAAGAGATTAAATCACCCAAGTTCAGACAAATTCCAGCGAGATGAATCACTTTGCAAATCGGGACAATCCCGATTCTTAGTAAATTTACCCCTTATCATTTAATTGAGATATTTCAATGGAAGATTGTGTATGATTGAGAGTCAGTAAATACTACTGCACTAACTGGGTGTTGTGTCCCCATCAGCTGAACCCTAAAATTATAAAAGTTTGAAATATTTTTTTTCTGGCTTGAAAACAATTTGCAAGCCTTTTATCAAAATTTTGATATTTCAAGGGAACATAGTATGTTTGAGAGGACACATATGTCATTTGTTACTGTACTTGCTGGGTGTGATGTCACTGTCAGCTGCACCCTAAATAAATAAAGAAACAAAATAGGGATTAAAAAGAATGCTGAAATCTATTAATTCAATGTAGATATTTCAAGGGAAGATTGTGTGTGTTTGAGTGGCAGTGTATTTTACTGTACTTGCTGTATATTGTGTTCCCATCAGCTGCACCCCAAAATAATAAAACTTGAAAAAATATTTTTTTTCTATTTTCAAAAAATTCTGAAGTCTTTTACTGCTGAATGCTAAAGGTAACAAACCATCATTTCCTTATCTCATTGTACATTCAATTGATGTGGTGACAATTAAGTTAACGTATATATTAGCTTTACTCCTAACCTGACATAATTCAATCGTTAATCAGTCAATAGAAGAACAGGAGCATCCACAGTAATAGCGCTTGCAGTCATAATACTTATACTTTTAAAAAGTTCAAGCCATAAGTAGAAGATGTAAGATAGGGTACTTTAAAACTAAACAATGTTTGACAATGTTTAAGTAAACATCACTTCTAACTATGAAGGTAAAAGTTACCAATGGAAAATGTATATTGCCAACATGTAATACGCCATAATCAGTGCCAAAGAAAATACATTTTTATGCTTGTTGTGGACCTGCTATTACTCTTTCAAGCACTAGAATGCTTATTGCCAAAACCAGGATCAAACATGGGCAAGAACCTTCTGTAATCTCGAATACACAACCTGCTCGCTTTGAGTTTAGAAGTTTAATCTTGAAAACAGGAACATCTGTGCACAAAAGAACACTACGGTTGAAGAAAAAATTATGTGGTTAAAAACTTCAAAGATTCTTTAGTAGAGTCTAAGGGTGGCCATGAGTGCTATATGTGATGATTTTTCTGATTCTGACAATGTAATCCTTCCACCATTTCTGAACCCTCTGAAAATGCGATGATAAATAGTAATAAAAGTAATGATGATGGTTTAGAAATTGAAGAAGCTACTTTGGAAGTTGTAACTGTGAAAATGGATGAGGGGAGTCATTCTATATCTGACACTAATGTAAATTTGTACAAGAATGAAAAAGAAGGGATAGTTGCTGAGGTACTCTTATTGAATAATCATGATATTTATAAAATATAACCTTTATAGTATATTAATAAAATTATAAGGTACCTACATAAGATTGTCATTGCTTACAGGTATAGCATGTTTTTCACCTTCAGCAAACTATTATGAATTACATATATGTACAAATTAGTACTAATTTACAAATTATATGGCAAAATATTGATATAATCTATAATCCACTAAACAATCAATTTTATTAGCAGTAATACATTTATTAGAGGTTTGATAGTACAGATTGCTCAACCATGTGCCTCCTAGTCCCAAAATAGCCTCTTTTAACTTACAACACCTGGTATTCCCAAGTGGACTCCCATCCAGGTACTAACCAGGCCTATTACTGTATAGCTTCCAAGATCAGATGAGATTGGGCAAATCAGGTAATGTATGGCTGTATGTTTTAAAATAATGGGGATATGGTGTTCCGTACCAGCATATGGTTAGAGAAAAAAATAAATGTAGGACTCGCTACAATGTTCAGTATTCACAGTTTCTTAACACATTACGTACAATTGCAACAATAAGTAAGACATGGAATTTAACACAGATCTATAGCATCTACACAATGCCAATTGAGCATGTAGCTTAATTGCTGATAGGACATGGAGGTCCATCAGCCAATTTGTGTGGGTCATATAATACCAGTGTTACAGTGGCCTGGAGTCTGGTCCAAGCACAGACTGATTCTCCAAGATATATGCAATAAACAGAGAATGCACGTTTCACCCAGCTGAGGGCTTGTTCACCTCATCCATACCGCATGTCAAACAGCCATGACTTTAAAGCATGTGTGCTAATCAGTGGTTCTGTGATCCCTGAGTTTCTATTGGGTAATGGAAGGTTGTTAGGGAACCAAACCACACCTCCCCAAGTGCAAATAGGTGTTTGATTGGTTATGTGTTGGATGACAAGCCCACTTGGTAACCAATCACTATAGCGATAAGCCGCATTGCTTTCTGGTATATGTAGTTTAGTAATGTGTCCAGTCCATTATGTATAAATTGATAGGGTAAGCTGTCATAGAAAATAATGCCATTGGTAGTATAGAACAAGGAACCAAAACACAACTCCCCAGGTGCAAATAAATGTATGTTTAGTTATGTGTAGATAACAAATCCCACTTGTTAAACAATCACTGTAGTGATATGTCGCATGGTTTTCTGGTATGTGTAGTTTAGAAGTGTATCCAGTCTGTTATGTTTAAAAATAGATGCAATTAGCTACGGTAAGGAAAAATAATAATAATTGCATAATTTGTAACATAAAATAAGAACTCCTATATAGGTTATTGTGGCCAATAATGAAAAATTTCTGAAACTTGTACCAAAATGGTTCTAAATATTATACTAAACCAATATGTAGCCTATTAGGTGTAACTCCCAGTTGATATATAAGACACAACATAGCACAACAGTAATATAGGACAAGGCACCAAACCACACCTCCCATAGGTGCAAATAGATGTATGTTTGGGTATGTGTAGATAACAAACCCACTTGGTAAACAATCACTGTAGCTATATGCCACATGGTTTTCTGGTATATGTAGTTTAGAAGTGTATCTAGTTCGTTATGTTTAAAAATAGATACAATTAGCTACAGTATAAAAAAAGTAATGTTGTTGGTAACAAAATAAAAATACATTTATAGGTGATGCGCTAATTAAAAAGAGGTCTCAATGTGGCAGAACAATACATCAGAACAACATTATTCAGATTTCTTAATATTTAACATTTTATATTACAAATAAAACATCATACATAAATATAACATAAGAACATTATATTCTTAAAATCTTAAGATATATTACTGACACAATTCTTTACGAAAAAATAAATAAAAGTCTATAAGGTTACAAATGCCAAGTGACTAAAAATCCATAGCAGTTGTTAAACAAGAAAAAAATGTTTTTGTTTGCTGCTATATGTTTTTAGTCTCAACACTGTGAGAGTTTTATAATCAAAGTTTATGTAAGATAAACTGACATGCTGAATGGAAAGGATCCTCCTAGTAAACACGTTTTATGAACTGCTGCTCCAATTTGAATATATATAAGTTGCAATATTAGAACATCTTTAGCCCATACATTATATTCCAAGGTAATCAGTGTTAACTCCAGTTTGGTCTTTCACTCACAGTCCCACAGACCACACCCCAGGGAGGGACTGAGCATTTAGCCTGCTTTGTGGTCACGTCTCCCATCACTTTGAGATCTCAGTATGCGGCAAGGTAATCTAGCTGCGGGCACTCTCTGACCAGGCACCGCCTGATTGCTCTGCCACATTGGGTCCTATTTTTAATTAGCGCATCACCTATATATGTATTTTTATTTTAGTTACACGTGTTTATTGGTGAGCTGTCACGGGCTCACATGGTGTTATGCTGCTTTGATTAATTAAACAGCTTCATTGCTGATAAAATTAACATTGAATTACAATAATTGCCATTTGATTAGTGCCAGGTGGTGTGTAATTATATATTTATAACATAGAATTAAACCTCATATATAGGTTATTGTGACCAAAATTTAAATTTTCTGAAACTTTTACCAACAAGGTTCTAAATATTATAGTAAACCAATATGCAGCTGATTGGGTGTAACTCCCAGTTGATACATAGAACACATCATGGCATAACAAAATTGAAACAAAAATGTGACATCAATGATATCAAGATTGTGCAAATAAAAAATAAATATATAAATAAATAAGATAAAAACCCGTAATATCAGTGGAATGTAATAGGCGGGTAAAAATAGTTAACATAATATAATTAAAAAGTAAATTAATTAATCCTGGTAACAACCAAAGTCTATAAATTAATAATTGAGAAATATCATCATATAATAATCCCAACCTTCGGGATAATAAATACTAATATATAGATTGTTAAGTATAATGATTATAATTGCTCTAATATGTATAGAGTAATTTAATTTCAAAATCAAAACATCATGATGAATAGTGATTCATAACTAAAAAATCTATGTAAAGTGTGAGAGTGAATAATTCATTAGAACCATGTTATGTTTAGATAAATGTAAAATGTGTACATAAGGAATATACCTTAAATAAATTAACTGTGATGTTTAGTGTCAAAGACTAATTTACATAATTCCATATTTACATCTGCTTTATGCTGTATAATGAAGCAGTACATGAGATAAAATAGGGCATTGGTACATCCATTTTGTTTCTCTGTCCAAACTCACATTTAAATGGAAATTCGTGTGTGTCTTTAAGGCCGCTCCCAAGGAAAACTGTTTATCTAACACAGTGAACAAGACTTTGTCCATTTATGTTAACTTGTGCTGAGAAAAATATTCACCTAAACATGGGAATACAGCAAGCAATGAGTATCTCTCAAAAGAATTCAGTTTCGATTCTGATTGCAAAGGAGGAGCTAGCAAGAGCAAGCGTTGTCTATCTGATAATGTTAGTGGGTGGATAAAGGGGGCATATTACTTGAATATTGTAATAATGTATAAATATTTTGAGTCAATGTCCATGGTTGTTGACTGCTGCATTAACCCTGGGGAATACATTATTTCTCCCAGTTAAAGGCTTGATCTATTTATTTAATTAATTAATAAAATTACAAATTCTTAAGTATACTGGATTGGAATATATTACTTATTATGGAACAACACCTGGTTAAAGGTAACTTAAACATTAGTGAATGATAAGTGTAAAGTACCTATCCTAATTTACAAGTGAAAAAATATAACTGAAAAATAAGATAATATATATAAATAGTAATAGTGATATCAAACCAAATTGGATCAAAGTAAATTGATAACATGAAGCCACCAAATATAGTGAAATAACTATAGTTTGGTGATAAAATGTGAAGTGAGTAATGAAATATATATGGACATAATGTGTATGTGGTAGGTGTAGTGAAATGTGTAAAAACATGTGTGAAAAATAACAACGTGTGAGTGCAGAATAGTCCATATCACTTCTAATAAAAGTGATGACTATGTTAAAAATGATGGTAAAATAGAAACAATATAACAGGCATAAAAATTTTGCCACATCCCAAAAGTTATATACCTTAATCACTATAGAAATTGTAATGGAAATAAGGGGGGAAAGGAAAAAAAGGAGGGAAAAGACGGAGGGGGAATAAGTGATGGGGGAATATGATATTGATGATGATGATAAATGTGTTGGACAAGAGCAAGTGATAATGTTGTTTATGTCAAAGTAAGTCAACCATCAGTGGCAGTATTTCATGTTTGTGATAAGAAGTGCACTGTCAAGCCTGGGCAAAATACCAAAAAAGCCACCTCTTTTATGTGGAAATATATTTCCCAAATCCTGACAACATTTGTCAAAGCATCTGTGACATTTGTAGTGACAAAGTAAGTAGAAATAGGGACAGCAAGACCATATAAGCAACTCTTCCGTGATACATAATTTGCAGCAAGTTCATTCAGGTTAAGCAGTCCAGAATCAGCTATCAGCAGCATGGAAAGATAGCAGTACATGCAATCTCCACTGCCAACACCTTTTTGATCAAACTCCCCTGTATTGATAAGAAGTAGTCCTCCTGCATCCAGTTTGCAAAGGCAAACTAACTTCCCAAATGCAATCTACAATTCCCTAGAAAAATCCATGCTTGCTAAGGCTGCTGCTGCTAGTGGTAAATCTTCATCCAAGATGGGTTTCAAGAAGACTAGCAATTTCAAATAAATATTGTCTGCAAAACAAACATTTGCAAGATGAACCAAGAATGACAGCTACCATCCTGTTGCACAGCTGATCACTGATCATTGAGGTCATTTGTCCATGCTACAAATTTCCATCTCAATTCTATATTTCCAGAACAACTATCTGTCCTGGGATGTTAAACAAAAGGTTTTTATTTGCCTAGAAAATTTCAATATACCAACTATCTACGAAACTACAGATATGTATACAAGCAGTACTGGTCAAACTAAAGATTACATAACTAATAGCCTACTGGTTGGGTGCATCATCTTAAGCAGCAACAGTATCTAAAACACAATAAGGGTGCTGCTATTGAATTTTTGTTATTACTCATGAAAATTGTGTTACGCAAAAAATATTCTTTTAGAACTACTTTATTTTGCAGCTTATGGGGACAGCAATGGGGTCTATCATGGCCCCATCCTATGCAATAATTTTCATGTACATGAACTAAAAACAACATATTACTGTATGGCCATTCTTTTTTTGCTGATTTTATATTTTTTTATGTAAGGTACACATACAACCTGTCTATGATGTTGGGGCACTAAACCTCTAACTAAGTTAATTGATTTTCTTAATTTTTTGGACACAACTATTATATTCACTTTAGCCTATTATAAAAATAAATATTAATTACTTAGATGTTTGTGTTGTTAGGAGTGCCAACAGACTTTCCACCAAAATTTACAGAATGGATAGAAAAAAAACACTCTTCTTTTGGAGACTAGCTTGTTTCCCCAACCATGAAATGTGGTTTGCCTTTCTTACATTTGTTGAGATTGGTATTAATAACATCTCATCATATGGAAATGCCACAAGCCTTTCAGAATTGTTGCTAGAGGTTATCCTAAAAATTTAATTTAGGAAAATATTTCAAAGTGTTTTTGTTTGGTACATGGACAGAATTTACCCAGAAGTGTACAAATTACAAGGTCAAGAGGATATTCTGCATCCAAACAAATTTGCTATATTGTTCTACAGTATGCCACTGACATATCATACAGTCTGATAAAGTAACTGGATCACTGTCAAGAGAAGCCTTTATTTTGTTATAAAATAAGCAGCAATTTTAAAGATATTTTGTCAACTCTGACATACAGAACAGTATGTCCCATTAAGATCAACAAATGGTTACAACTTAAAAACAGTGTTTAAGTGTCATGGATACATTAACTGTCAGTTTTTGTCTTGGCGAATATTTTGTTGATCCTGTTAAAGAAACCAGTTACAATATTTGACATAATTTATGTTGTGGCAGCCATTCTGTCATCTATTTGTGGCAGTCATTCTGTCATCTGTCACCTAGTTTATGTGGGCAAGCCTATCAAATTATTGAAAGAAAAAATTGCACTATATTGCTTTTCCATAAAGAAGGCACTTTTGGAGGTGGATCCGAACACACCTCCATTGCCAAATGATTGTTGCAAAGGGAGTATTTGGATTAACCACTTAAATTCTGTTTCACCATTTAGATTTAATGAGGGTCTATCACTCAGTAGCTATTTAAGAACCTATGGTGGTTTATTAAAAATCTATTATAAGTCACCCATAGTTTTATTATTTTCACCATACTTAACTTAAAATTAACTATTCTAAAATAAAGACACTGACAACCGAATAGATTGCAAAAAAAGGTCACAGCCAAATTTATTCAATTGAATTGTAATTGATTTGTAATTGATTCAAACATGGTGGCAAAAAAGCAGTGCTAACTCTGATACAGCCCATATGAAGAATGTATTACTAAGATGGGGGTGGAGATTCCGCCGAGGGGCACTTCTTTCCGCCAACTATGGTGTCCACTGACGACGTACTGCCACCATCTACCTAGGACCGGTAAATTCCTCCAATACCAGACAGAAGAGCTGAGATGAATAAGACCAAACTAAACAAAACTGCCTTGTAATCACCTGGGGCCACACCTGCCACCGCCACCACCACCACAAAATCTTTCAACAAAACAAAAAACAAAAACAAAAATCCACTGGCCTGTGAGAATCACCTAAATGTGCCTGCTCCCTTGTGCAACCCTCATAGCTTTGGAGAGAATAAATAACTTAGTTGGGTCTACCAAGCCACGCAAGTGCAAACAATATGAAATGCCTGCCAAAGCACTGGACATTGCCACTTTTGGCCGACCATGCTCATGCCAAACCAAAACAAACTGCAACATGGTATCTTCCACACTTACCCTGATCTACCTTGGCAATGAAGGCCTGCCAGGAGTTCCATGCCGCCATATAGGACTTTAGCATACCCGGGGCCAAAGCTTTCAAAGCGAGTCTGGCATGATGATCAGCCAGACATGAGTGGAACAAGATAAACCATGATCGCTGGCTGTGGGCACCAATGTCCTAAAGATAGACCATTGAAAATGAGATAAAGCATCCGCTATCTCGTTTTCAATGCCCGGGACATGCCTAGCCTTAAAATCAATGTTCCTTATCAGACATAATAATATTAAATGCCTAAGCAAATTGAGAACCTGGGGACAAATAGTCCCCTGGTTGTTAATGGCCTAAACTACTCCCAGGTTATTGCACCAAAAATGTATCCTGCGATTACTAAGCTGCGCAGCCCAAATTTCCATGGCTACTACAATTGGGAATAACTCAAGGAGGAGCATATTTCCTGTCAAAGATATTAATTTAATGTGTTATGATCAATGGACTTTAGACTGGCAGAATGGATTAACTGAGTATTTAAATTACTGCCGGGCAATACATGAATGGCCCAGGTAATAAATTCATCCTCCACTTCACGTGACCAGCCTCGAGCAGCATGATAGGTGGAGGAATGAAATAATGAGGCACAGACGGAGGCAATCGGGTTAAGCCTTGAAAAAGCATTTACCCAGCGAAACGCTCGTCGGCGTTCCTCTCGCTGTGGTTTCTCTCCTTATGTGTTACACAATTGTATCCATGTGTTTATGTGTCATTTAGTTTGTCATGGTGGTGTTTCCATGTTTACGGCAATTGCGGGCTTCACCCGCTGAATGATATATGCATAGTGGATATCTGCATTATCCGTAACACGGATCCCAAATCAGCGCCATTGGGGCAGTGATTCCCTGTATATATACAAGAGTGACGGTGTACATATTAATTACCATGCATTATAATATTCACAGTATGCATATCACTAAAAGGTATAGGTAGCAAAATGAGATATACCTGCTAACTAATATTATTTATTTCTATAATCATTATGAGCAAGTGACGTACCCAACAAACTATAGCTGGCCCACAGCTCCTTTTACAATTGAGAAGGAACTAATCGTCATATACTGACAAACTATACAAGTGGCACGCTTACAGACTTCTTATATCAGCATTGTGCTTACTATCGTTATATTATACATTTATTGAAATTATATGGAGCATTGCACTGTCATGAATTAATTCAGCTTGAGCTCTAAACAAGCCATTGGAATTGACACATTATAGGTAGCTACATTTTGTCACCATTATAAGCAACATAGTATCTTGATTTCTTTAGCTACTTTTACAGGTGGATACTCTTTTTGAATAGACCTATGATTAACAGCTTACATTGATATATGACCATAAGGAAAGAAACACAGAACGAGAATTGTTTTAATCACATTTAATTTATTACCATGTCCTCACAATTTATGTTTACACATATATAGGTAGTTTTAATATTTCGCTGTCTTTTTTTCTTAGCATTATTTTAATTTGCCAATAATAAAAGTTAATTTTTAATAAACATAATAATTAAGTATTGTGCGCCCCAAACAAGACAACTCCTTTTCCCCTTTCATTTTCTAAACCACCAGATCACCAAGCTTGCGGCCAAGCTTCCGTGCACCACTGACCCTCAAAAGGCCACAAAACCCAAAGCTCCAGATGCATCCATATAAAGTTGAAGTTCAGAATTGGCCATTGGCTTGGGTAACCAAATCCAAACCCCATTGAAGTCCTGCAAGAACACATACCATAACCACATGTCCTCCTTGAGCTTGCTCATCAAACAAATCAAATGGTGAGCCTTTTTAATGCCTGCTGTGGCCCTTTCCAACCTACAACAAAACACCCTGCTCATAGGAATAACTCGGTAAGAGAAATTAAGCAGGCCGAGCAATGATTGCAACTGCCTTAAGGAAATCTTTTTAGCAGAAAGAAAAAGTTCTAAATTCACACAACTAAGCAACTTTATCCCTGGGCAACCTGCACAGCCCCACCCTGGTATCAATTTCGATACCCAAATAGGACAACACTGTGGTCGGCCCTTCTGTCTTTTTCTTTGGAAATGCCCATAAAGTGAAAAAGAGCCTGCATTGAAAAAAGTAGCTCACTACATATGGCACTATCAGCTGGCCCAACCAATAAAAAATCATCTAAATAATAAGATACACCTGACTGCTCTGAGCCCTCCTGAATGCACCACTGTAAAAAGGAGCTAAAACATTACAAAAAATAGCAGGAAATGGAGCATCCCATCGGCAAACATTTATCAACAATATATGAACAGTCAATCTTGAAACCCATGTATTTGAAAGAATCAGGATGCAAAGGAAGAAGCCTGAAAGCAGACTCTAAATATATTTTTGCTAATAGGGCACCCCTACCGAAATCCTGTACCATCTGAAGTGCATCTGAAATGATTGATAAGCGACAGTGCAATCCTCTGGATCTAGAGCGTCGTTCAAGGATCCACCCTATGGATAGGACAGTTGCTGGATCAACTGGAATTTACTGGCATCTTTTTTAGGAACAACCCCTAAAGGAGAAACATACATATCGACTAAAGGAGGAGATGGAAATGGATCAGACATGTGGCCCGAGTCCACCTCCGCCACTATTTTTTCCTTCACAATGTCTGGGTAATCCCTGGCTGATTTAAAGTTCCTTTTGGTTGAAACAAAAACTGGACTAACTACCGGCAAATGAAAACCCTCCATAGAATCTTGTAACAAAAAGGCTGCTTCCGCCTTAAGAGGCTAGCGACCCAACCAATGCTTTACAACCTCAATTTTAATTGGTGAAAAAGCTCTACTTAGCACCATGTTGCTCACCCTGCCATGCTACCTGGCCACTTGGATGCTTACAATCCTTGGCTGCGTGAGCACCTCCGCATGACAGACAGACATGTTTAAAATGCCAGCTTGCACCTCTGCTACATTGCCCATTATTAAAAGCAAAGCATTTACCATTTCCTGCTGTGTTAAATCCTGGGCGGGCAACAAAGGGCTGCTTATGATCAATGGGAGTATCAGCGGTGGGCTTATTTTGAAGTGTACCCCCTAGCCAAACTTCTACATCATTGCATCTGAAGCTAAAATTCTAATGGTCATCCTGCTTCTTACGAAAAACCTCATCATATTGGTGCCAAACATTATGCCTAGCAGAATATTGCATGCTATGCACAAGGTGCAAATATTTAAGAATGTTTAAAAATTTGGCAGGCCTAATCTCTGTATAACAAGCCGCAAATATGTACATACCAGAAAGCCAATTCACATAGCTGTGCCAGGTTTCCTCGGCAGCCACCCCACTGATATAGCAAGGACCAAGGCTTTCTTAGCATCATGTGTAATAGAGAACATATCCATGTACTTGCCTTTCCTAATATGCTCCCTAACTTTTGATCTAACCCCTCTCAAAATAGCAGTATTAGAGCAATGGACCAAATAACCCATTGCATCCAGAACTGAGCTACCCCCTGAACCACAGGCTCCTTTTGGACTCTTATGCTTCCCCTTCAACTGCTGAATAAAGTAGCGCATGAGCTTGCACGGTTTCTCAACTGAGCTAGATGACTCAGATGAATCCTCAGAGTTTGATAATGTATTAGTGTTGTGAGGCAATGTGATCTCACCTGCTACAGATGTCGATGGGATAGCCAACCCAACTGTGGAAGCCGAATCCTGACCTGCATTGTGCGGTGTGCCCACCATGTCTTAAATTGACAAAGACAGAACATCCTCCCTGGCAGCAGCAGCTGGAGCCAGTGCCGCTGGTGACGGAAGACCCTGTGAACTAGGAACATCTACATTAGCAACAGACTATGTGGAAACAGAAACTGCTATGGGAGTGGGGGGCGGGGCTAGCATGCGCAGGGGAGCCAGTGTTGGATTTGGCCAATTGGGTGGGGGGTCTAATAGGTGGGGGGCAATGGCAAGGGGGGTTGCAGAATGGGATCCTTCCATAAAGTGTCACTGGGCACCTACTGGAAAATTGGAAGGTAAGGGTGATACAAGGCAGAGATAGTATGGAACTACTGACCAAAATAGGGGGGGTACTGCCTGCTGTACATAATGGCCTGAAGCCTGGGGCAACTGAGGGATAATGTACTGTTGGACAAACACAGGAATGGAGGGTGGGAATGCCAGCTGGCTGAATCCCTTGCCAAAATATGGGGACTACTGTGCTGCAAGCAGAGGGCCACATAAAAACAAGTTGTGGTGTGCAGGGCCACTGATAGGAACATAATCCACCTCATGTAAGGGTGCCATGACAGGAAAAAACAGCTGTGGAATGACAGGGGTGCAGCAGGCAGACATTGCGATGCCCATCCGCAGCAGCCACCTGACTCATAGGGGAGGAATGCAGCCCAGCCAGGCTTGCAAAGAACTGACTCCCAGAAGGGCACTGTATGCAGGCAGGGGTCAGCAGCCCTGCTCTCCCAGCTCCTGGAGCCATGGGGGGCAGTAATGGAGGGTTGTGCAGGCCCTGAGGACTGAAAGATAGCTGCCACTAGTTGGGGGGCCTAAAATCAGGGTAAGCAGCCCTCTTTTCTTGCTCCTGGAGCGGTGGAGGGGAGTAATGGAGGGCTGTGCAGGCCCTGAGGACTTAACATGGCTGCCACTGGCTGCGGGGTGGGGCCTAAAATGGGAGCCACGGGGGCCTTGCAAACACTCCCATTGTAAGGCACCATTGAGCAGGTGGGGTTGGGGGAAGGCCCCGCACCACAGGCCAGCCATGCCTGGAGGCCTGATGGTGAAGGAGCTGGAGTGCCAGAGACAGCACTGGATGCAGCAAATGCTGCTGGCCTGGTGGACACATGCGCGGGCACAGTGTAAGGAGAGGCGGCCACTACTGCCAGAGGATGGGCTGCCTCATTCAAATGCTTGGGGAGGCACATTGCGATGGGGATGGGGCATGATGACCAGCAGGTTATAACAGGAGTTAGCAGTGAAATTGACCCCCCAAAAAAGGGGGGGGAGAGCAGGTCAAGGAGACAGGAAGGGGGAGGGAGGAGAGGTGGAATGAAATGTGGAGTAAAGAATAAGTGGTACAGATCAAAAAGAAACAGGGACATAGAGATGTGAGAGGGGATAATAGTAAGGAAAATGTGAGGTTAAGAGAGAATGGAACAAGTGTGACAAACTGGTATATGAAAGGGGTTCAGTGTGACACTGATGTACTTATCCAGATGATCACAACTGGAAAAGAGGAAGCTGACTCCTCTCACTGCTTTAATATCCTTAAAAAGAGCCCGCCTACACAGGTCCCTGATATGCTGTCAAATTTGATTGAACCAATACAATAACCAATAACGTGACTGCAACCAAAATCCAGTTCTAACCAGTGCTGCTACAATAAAAAACAGGGTGCTTATCTCCTCTCAAATTTATGCTAGCTATCGAGTGCTTTTTGTTTTGTGCCACTTTTTAGTGGGTATTCTTTTTTGTATCATGTTTGTTACCCACTCTTTATATATTTATATGTTTTGTGTTAACTGGTGTTACATATGTCTGCTTTGAATGATTGCACCTGAGAATGATCTATTGGTTTTCCCCTATTTTTATATATCAGCATTTTTAATGTTTCTGTCACCAGTTTTATAGACCAGGTTTGCTATTAAACTAGTTGAGCTAACATGACAATGCCATGTTATTTCCTAAAGTGGACAACTTGGGTCTGCAGTGTTTTATACCTTGTTGTACTATGACAGCACTATGTCACATTTGGTTTTCCAGTGTGTTACTGCCTGTGCTGTTGTTACCTAAATTGTTCTACTTTGCATGCTATATATACTGGTACCAAACTTTGCTATACTGTCTGTGACTAAATCACTATTGCCATTCTGCTATATGTCACTAGCCCCAGTTTTTGAGCTTCTCTTTTATTTCCATGACCTAGCTGTGTCACCTCTGGTTTCCATTTGGAGCATTATCTGGTTGCTATGACCATGCTATGTCACTTGATGTTGTGGAAGTGTGAATGTGTCTCCAGGCAGGTGTTTGTAATGGCTTCCTCAGGTGAGCATGACATTTCTTGATATGTGCAGGTATATCTTTTGCTCAGTTTCACTATGTCCCTAGCCCATGAGTAAGATGCATTAATGAGCACCAAAATGGGCATCGGGTCATCTGTGACATGAGGATGACAGGCTGTTTATTGCCATGACACTTTATTGGAAAAGTACTTGATCTTTGTCATATATAAACAAGCATTGAAATACCAGGTGCCAAGGAAGCACTAATCATGTAAAAAAATACCCTTGTGGGCTGCTGCTCACCACCTGGGAATATTGCCACTCTTCCCAACAACAAGAAATCTAGTATAAAGTATAAATTAGGTGGAAAAATGCTGCAGACACAGACAAAGATCAAAATATGTTCTAATGAAAAATGTTATATACACTAAAAAGATGGCAAAAATAGCTCTGGTATATAGACATTTGAATCTAATAATTTATCTCTAATAACACATGTAGCATAATAAACCTTTTATAAAGATCTAGGTGCTATGCTAAATGACAACATCATCTATGGTAAATAAAATGAAAACAGTAATATACAATAGTGTCATCACTTGTAAGGCTAATGGAATATGGCCATATGCTTAAAAGAAATAAAGTAAGCAGTAGTTATAAAGGAGAATGTCCAGTAAACTCTACTATTGAGTGCTGCAGAATATAGCGTGGCTGTATATAGCCTGGAACAAAATGTCCACATAAAGTTCACATTTTAATAGATAACACCTCCTCGGATAAATGGATCTGCCAATGCTGTAGGCAATAAGCTCTCTGGCAGCACAGTGGGATCGCAGTTCCTACCAGCTGGATGGTAACCTTATCTATCAGCTGTGTGATCCATCTACTACCAATGTGGGAGCCATACTGTATTGGAGCCGCAGCCCGGTGGTTGGGTACTTACAAAAGTCAAAGGGAAAATCCAGCAATGTATGAGTCATGTATTTGGCAGGCTCAGTGCAGCGGCTCGATTAATAATTCACATTTGGTATGCGTGATCTCCACAGGGTTATAACTCCGGGGGTGCAGGTATGCGAAAATGGTTGTCCAGACATCTAGTCCTTAACACATTTCACTGCAATCAGCAGCTTTCTCAAAAGGCAGAATAGACTGTATGTATAAGCAGATGGCTTTAAATCGCATGTGGCAGAGTTCAATCATCTGTCAGTGATGAATCAATTAGTTGACATCACATTTACAGGTTTGGAGTGATATACAAAATACTGCTCATTACAATCCACTGTTATCATAAAGAAGGTTATAATAAAACATGTAATTCCAGATATAACGCCATTTGGTATTACAGCAATCAATATTCATATAATTTAATATTACAAATGAAAAATATAAAAATTATAAAAAGAGCTATTTTCACTGATCAGAAGATATATTTACTAAACATACAAATAAATGTTTTTGACATGTCATACTATAATACTATAAATCTACGCATAACCAATAGATTGATAGTGCTCCTAGTATTTAATATATATCTATACAACTGGAGATGTGTAGCTAAAAGACACTAAAGAGAGAGAAAGATACAAGACCAATTTCATTAAAACATATTATTATTATTATTATTATTATTATTCTTTATTTATATGGCACCACAAGGGATCTGCAGTGCCTTACAAAGTACATAAACAAATGAGCACATAAGACAAGTACAGAGACAAATGAGCACACAAGAAAAACAGATATTAACAGTACAAACAATGCAGGACAAATACACAATTTATACACTGCTGCATAACACTTAAATAAGCAGCATGGCATCAACAACCAAGGGATAGGTGCTGTTGTAAATTAAAGTAGGAGTAAGTGAGGGAGAAGCAAATGAAGTAAGAGGGCCCTTCTTGTGAGAGCTTATATTCTAAAGAGGAGGGGGCAGACAAACAGGGGTGACACAGATGGGCTGGATTGTGAGGAAGGAACATGGATCAGTGGGTTAGGATGTGAGCTGGAAAGTTTTGAGGAAGAAAGGGGTCTTGAGAGCCCATTTCAAGGTTAGGAACCAAGAAGCAAAGTTAACATGGAACTATGAGTTAAGGCCAGGGAGACGAGGAAAGTCAGCTACTCGAGGAAGTTGGAAAAGGCAACTGATATGAGCATTGAATGCAATTAATGAAGTGGAGAGTTTAGAAGATAAGAGTTGGTTGGAGTGACCAGATGATAGAAGTACCCCAAAACGAACACTGTGGCAACCTCCAGGCCAGGGAGTGTGAAAGAATGTGAGGCTCCCAAAGGAGATAGCTGCAGGAGAAGTGGGTAAGAAAAGTCCAGGATTTGGCTAGGAGATTGAATGAGTTGAATGTGAAGCTATAATGGACAGGGACCAGTTGATTATAGACAAAACTGGCATTCCAGAGGAGACAGGAGAGAGGGACAGAGTTGGAAGTAGAGAGAAAGAGATTGTTAGGGTTGCTGTAGTGTGGGGTTGAGATTGATTCAGAGCAGGGGATAAGGAGAGTATGGGTATGTGGTGGGCTTCTGAGTGAGGAAGGGTGACAGCAGGTGGTGGGCAAGGTGGACGTTTAGTGGGGAGTGGGTTGAGAAGAAGAGGTGTAACTTGGAGAAAAGGGAGGGTGCAGGGCGTATGAGTTATGGGAGATGCGGAGGAGCGTACTAGATGGGATGAAGGGAGATAGAGGAGAGGAGGGAGAGGAGAAAGTAGAGGACACTATGGAGGGAGAAAAGAAATGGGAACTGTTGGTAGAGGAAAGTATTATGTAGCTTCTGAGTGAGGAGGGGAGTAGAAGAAAGATATTGTGTAGATGAGGGATTGGGGGGGGGAAGAAAATAGCAGTAGTAGTGATAATAGTGAGATACAGGAATAGTACAGTTAAAATGTCTAAAAATCTGATAAAAGAAAGAACAGTGTTAGTAGATGTAAAGGCACAACTACAACAGTATATAATAAACAAAATGAGTTTAGAGTAGGGATGTGCAGGCTCGGTTCTACTCGGTACCTGTTAAAGTTGCAGGACTTTAAATTAAGGATAAAGCACTCTTAAAGATGAGATGGTGTTTTAAATGGTAGATACTACAGTGGTGTAGAGATAAATTGACAGTGGTATAGGAATAATAAACAGTGTAGGTTCAAAAAACATACATTAAAAAATAAAAATGCAGCAATCCAGCTGGTAGTTACTTGCAATGCTGAAGCAGGCTGTTGGCAAAAGGTGTGTTCAGGTTATAATGAAAGCTGGTGGCTGAGTTGCAGGGTATTCAGAAGCTGAAAAGATCCTTCTCAATTGTTTTCAATTTGTAAAGAGTTCTTTTTTAAATATTGTCCTTCTGTCTTCATCCTGTATAACTCTTGTCTAACTCATTAAATTATGCTGTTCATATAATACCACTTAAAAAAAACCCACTTTGAAATAAAAACCTATGCAGCCTTGGAACAGGCCTGCAGCCTGTCACTAACTGGGTATATAGTGAAGCATACATGTGTAGTCACTGATTACACCCCAACCCACAAGAACGTCACCCACGCCAGATAAAAGTCATACAATTCTAATACAAACAGACAGACCCTAAACAGCATCCCATATATCTAGGAGTTAAAAAATGGTTACATTGCAAGACCTTAAGTCACTCTGGTTTTTGCAGATTAAAAGTAATAACAAAATACCTATGAAATCAGTATAACCATACAGCACTGCTCTTTCTCTGCCAAATGACTGGTCCCAATAGATTACCTATGAAATCAGTATAACCATACAGCACTGCTCTTTCTCTGCCAAATGACTGGTCCCAATAGATTACCTATGAAATCATTATAATCATACAGCACTGCTATTTCTATGTCAGATGACTGGTCCCAATAGATTACCTATGAAATCATTATAATCATACAGCACTGTTATTTCTATGTCAGATGACTGGTCCCAATAGATTACCTATGAAATCATTATAATCATACAGCACTGTTATTTCTATGTCAGATGACTGGTCCCAATAGATTACCTATGAAATCAGTATAATCATACAGCACTGTTATTTCTATGTCAAATGACTGATCCCAATATATTACCTGCAGGGTGTGAAGGGTAAAATCAGTCAGATCATCATCCCTCTCTGATTGCAGAGAATAAAGCTAGTAAGGTCTCTTGTCTAACTCTTTAAATTATGCTGTGCATATAATACCACTGAAAAAAAACCCACTTTTAAAAAAAACCCTATGCAGCCTTGTAACAGGTCTGCAGCCTGTAACTTACTGGTTATATAGTGAAGCATACATGTGTAGTCACTGATTACACCCCAACCCACAATAACCTCACCCATGCCAGATACAAGTCATACAATTCTAATACAAAGAGACAGACCCTAAACAGCATCCCATGTATCTAGGAGTTAAAAAATAGTTATATTGCAAGACCTTGTCACTCTGGTTTTTGCAGATAATTGTTAATAACAAAATACCTATGAAATCAGTATAATCATATAGCAATGCTATATCTATGTCAGATGACTGGTCCCAATAGATTACCTATGAAATCAGTATAATTATACAGCACTGCTATTTCTATGTCAGATGACTGGTCCCAATATATTACATGCAGGGTGAGAAGGGGAAAATCAGTCAGATCATCATCCCTCGCTGATTGTAGAGGAAAAAGCTAGTAAGGTCTCTTGTCTAACTCTTTAAATTATGCTGTGCATATAATACCACTTAGAAAAAAAAACACTTTGAAATAAAAATCTATGCAGCCTTGTAACAGGCCTGCAGCATGTAACTTAGAGAGAAAAATAGAATCTATGTAAAAGTAAGATTTAAATCAAACAAACAGGTTTAGATAAATCTATATATAGTTTTATTACATAAATATTACTGTACAGGAAAGGTGAGACTACTAATAGCTATTGACCA
Source organism: Taudactylus pleione (assembly GCA_031769625.1). NCBI lineage: Eukaryota > Metazoa > Chordata > Amphibia > Anura > Myobatrachidae > Taudactylus > Taudactylus pleione. The sequence goes on along the minus strand of JAUIMM010000006.1, from coordinate 19,286,310 downwards.
CTAGCTATTAGTACATTCCCTTAGGTGCTGCCTAACTGAAGGGGCTGATATAAAATCTGATACTGGAAGAGCACAGTATGATATACAGGGTAAATACACCCAAATTGGGAAAAAGAACATGCTAAAAAAGCATAACCTATAGGCTAGAATAGGAAAATGAGGTGATTAAACAAATTCAAGGTCTATTGTCTCATTAAGTGGGCTAAGTGTCTGTATTTTAAAGAATCCATGCAGCCTCCTGCCTACACAGGTGTCTGAACCTGTCACCACCCCTTGGCATTTTTGGAATCTGTTCTATGCTAACCACCTTGAGACCACTAGGATCACCTGCATGTTGCTCTAAAAAGTGCCTCGGTATACTGTGATTAACACATTTGTTAATAATGTTCCATCTGTGTTCAAGAAATCTTTGCTTCAGTGTTCAGATAGTATGGCCAATATAATAAAAATTGCATGGGCATATTAATAAATAAATCACAAATTGTGAATTACAATTGATAATTGACCAAATCTCAAAGTTTTTCTGGACCACTGGAGCAAAGACAGACTTTGTTTTATTAAGAATGTGTGAGTATCTTGGGGCCTGTTATGGTTTTCTCAGGGGAGGTGGTGACAATATAATTTTTGCTCCTAAAGAAGCTAGGAGCATGAATTTTTCTCAGGTTATTTGTTCTCTTAAAGACTACGGATGGATATTTGTCAAGTTGAGTTCTCAAAACTGGGTCTGTTAACAGTAATTTATTTTGAAATAAATGTGGCTCCTACTATCTTCTTATTATTTTTGTTATTATTTTTGTTTTGCATATTGCTAGCTTTTCCTTTAACATCCAAACCCAAGATGGATGTTCTGTCTAGGGATTGAGAAAATTCAAAGGCTTTATATAAGACTTGTTGTGGATAGTCCTTCGAAGAGAAGTCCCTCATTAGTTCAACAGCATGTTCTTGAAATTTGATATCTGATGTACTTTTCCTGCAAATTCTATAGAACTGCCTCTTAGGAATGTTATTGAGCCATTTACTTTTATGATTACTTGTGTATCGAATGAAACTAGATACATCTATTTTCCTATAGGTAGAAACAGAGATCTTATTCTCTATCAGTTCCAATGCAATATCCAAGTAGTTTATTTGTGAGGGGTGCCACACATGCGTAAATGATAAACCAAACGTGTTATTGTTCAAGTAACTAATGAAATCCATAACTGTGGATACATCCCCATCCCAAACAAAATATAACTCATCTATGTATCTACAGAAGAGGACCAGATCGCAGTGAACTCCCTGCCCCACGTGAGCTCATCCTCAAAGCGACCCATGTAGTTGGTTTGCGAAGCTCAGTGTAAATCTGGTCCCCATCACTGTGCCAAATGACTGCAATTAGTGACAGTGATCAGACAAAAATAATTGTGGCATAAAATAAAAAGAATAGATGACAAAATGAATTCACGCTGTCTCTCTGAGATACCACTATCCTGTCTTAGATACCAATTGACTGCTTCCACTCCCTTGTCATGGGGGAAATTGGTATAAAGTGCTTGTACATCAAAAGTCACAAATAGATAGTTTGGTTTCCATGCTACCCCCTAAACTAATTTAATAAATTGCGTGGAGTCACAGATGTACGATCTCAGAGAAGCAGCATGCAGTTGAAGAAAGTGATCAACAAAAGAAGATAAATTAGATGTCAAACCCCAAATCCCTGAAATAATAGGATGCCCCTGTGGATGGTGAAGGGATTTGTGAATTTTAGGGAGGTGATAGTATCCTCCTGGTTATGCTGTCAAGCCCTTGCCTTTTTATGTTACCTAGCTGATTGGATGTGCACCTTTTGGACTTTATAAACAGATTTGTTAATACTACTAAATGTGCTGGTTCTATTTTTTATTTTATATATATATAAATAAATAAATTAGAACCATGAATATAACATTTTTGGTGTATCTATTTGGAGCTTTTCTAACAGAGAGCCAAAAGGGAGGTGTAGCTTATCCAGTACTGAATTTGGAAATCTATTATATTGTGTTTATTAAGTATCAACAGGAAACTTTAGCCAAATGCATACTTAACTTAAAATTATTTAAGAGCTCTTATTAGAATCCTTAGAGCTCAGTAGTCCAATTAACCAGATCAGTAACAGGGACCCACTTTGGATATAACACCTCTTGAATCACTATAAAATAAGAGCTTCACTGGTGCAAAATGTAATCAATTCACAATGGTAAAATACTATTTAAGCATACCAGAAGACAATACATTAGAAATGCCCACACTTTGTAGAACCATATAAAAATTATCCATGCAAGATCTCTTACAATTCTTACTGTAGACTTGAAAAATGGCAAGCAGAGCATGGAAAGTCACCTTGTGCATTTCATTACTTCAAATTCTTCAGGAGTTTGGCCTCCCACCTCCCACACACTAAATATATAGCCCAAATACACAGGATGAGTATGGGATGCTGCCGTTTGAAATGCCGAAACCAGCATCCCAACAGGGTTAGAATACCGACACTTGTTGGTCAGTAGTCTAACCCTCCCCCTCTACCTACCCTAACCCTCCATCCATGGTGCCTGACCATAATGTCCCCCCAAGAGTCAAAAGCTAACCGCCCTCTCCCCACACCCTAAATCTAACCCTCCCTCCTTAGTGCCTAATCCAAACCCTCCCCCTAGTGTCTAAACCTAACCCCTAATCTTAATGATTACCCTCCTCCCAACCCCACTACTTACCTTTGGGATTCCATTGGTTGGGATACCAACACCGGGATTCTAACAAGTGTCAGGATTCTGGTGCCAGGATTCTCAGTGTTGGAAATCCTGTGATCGGGATAGCGAATGCATCCCCAAATACACCTGTCCCCAATAATCCCTATTCCTAAACCAGATGTATTCTCTGATTATGTCACTATAGTGTGTTGTAGGACAGCATAGTATCAAAACCTTGCACACAATATTATTAAAAATGTATCTTGGTAAAATAGGTCCATATGTCATCTGTGCATGTGAAAACATTAAATCATTAGCTTGATCAGTCAACTAACTTAAATATCTCTAGATCTAGTGAAGCTTGTGGCCAGACAACCTGGAATGCCATCATGGGAAATAAATAGTTAAGTAGTTGGGACATACATTATTCCCATGATTGCATCATCAGGACATGCCTTACAATAGCTTTATTAAACAGTATGTATTTATTACGAGATTAAAACTCAACATAAACATAGAAATACCAGGTGAAATATTGTATGTTAAGTTGTCAAGAATAAAATTATAAAACACCTGCTCCCCAATAAGTAATTCCTTATACCAAGAATATGAATATATAACTTAGATGAAAATTTCACCAAACGGGGTGCATATTAGTGCAATTAATAAACCACATAAATGAAATAATACAATTCTAAAATATTTATTGCACTTTCCTCTAAAAAAAGGTTCAAAGCTTATAATATACATAAATACTGGATAGTTATTGTGCTTACCATTGAATAATAATAAAATTAAACCAAAACCACCTTACATAAGCCTATACCCACTTATGAACACAAGTCACTGATGTGAACTGTATATCACAGGCTCATTACTTGCTCACCTCCACTTAAAATGACTTATATTTCTGTATTGTGAAGTATAAGGAATATAAATGTCCAATGCTGAAATAGCTATGCACCAATTTAATTCAATTATGCAGGAGAAGAAATACACAGCCTTTAGCAGCGATCTGCCTTATTGTTAATTTGCAGACTGTGTAAAGGGTTATAGCAGGAGAATGCCGGTATAATTACCCAGCTGTCCCTTCTTTACAGTAGAATAGATGGTATGCTGGTTTGGTACTGGAGCTCTGTTTACAGCTATAACTCAGATGAATAACATATAGACCCAGTATTTCTCCTGCATCTAGTGAACAAATGACAGCAGGTGATCTATGTGATGGATGATATGCAGGCAGCCACCATCTCAATCTCAAGGTGGATTCCCAGTATGTAGATGACCAGATAGTAAATTGGCAAGGTGGAAAGACAATTTTAAATATTAGGGTTTTTTAATAAATAAGGTAACAAGATCTCTCATTGCATACTATAAATGAATTCAGCTCATACATATAAAGGTATAATCAATAGTATAACCTTGGTACAGATTATTTTTCCACATAGTCCCGATATCTATAGGGAAGATGGTCCAGTACCTCCCAATTGTAGCGCAAAACAAATCACTTGTGTGGTTGGCTGATTGTGGCCTGGTGTTATCGTACAGCAAAACAACACCTGTTAGCAGCAACCAAAGTTGTTTTCGATTAATTGCCCTCATCAACCAGCTCAATGTGTCACAATAGAGGACAGCATTCACATTATTTCCCTTGTGGGAAAATCAACAAGAAGCATCCCCTTGTAGACCTAAAACATGTTTGCCATGACCTTCCTTGCTGTTGGAGTGGTTTTGAATGTCTTTGATGTTATCACCATACACCTCAACAAGTTAGTGATGAATTTCAGCTGCTAATGTGTCCTTTAGATGCAAAAATCTGATCAGAATATGCATTGCAATGTTTGACATGTTTCCACCAGCCCCACCATCTTACATCTGATGTTGGGATAGTATGCACAGTCTAATAGCCATGAGGGGAAGCAGTGGTCTACCTGTTCTGGCTTGTAGGAAAATTATAATGAAATGGAGAACATTACAGACATGAGAGGTCTTGTTAGCTTACTGAACCATCCTTGTAATAAATGTATTCATTATTTTTGAGAAATAAATAACTATTAACCAATATATTAGTAAGTATATTATAAATATGGAATTATTTCATATGAGATAATAGTGTAATTCTTCTTTTTATTGCAAGATTAAGGGTATTTGCATATTTTAATCAAAATCAAACATATATTATTGGGTCCTAACATGTGTAAATGCTTGTGGTCATTTTTCCCTTGTTTATATCTAATTATTAGAGATGTGCGCTCGACCATTTTTGCTGGTTTTGGATCTATATCTCCTTCATGCTTTGGATATGGATTTAGTTTTGCAAAACTACCATTGTGTGATTTGATTTTGGTTTGGGATGAGTATTTTTTTCAAAAAATTATAAAAACAGCTAAAATCATATAATTGGTGCCTGTTTTTGTTCCTACAGTATTAATAACCTTAATAACAATTATTTTCAGGCATTTCCAGTCAATTATAACCACCTCACAGCTCACATTAGTGTTTTCACTATTTTTCATCAATAAAGGCTGCAGTGAGCTGGCTAGCTAAAGTAAGCTGCAGAGCAGTGGCACAACTGCAAGGAAGTTTAAAAAAATATTGGACATCTATGAAACATTGCCACACAACAGTGGCAGACAGGATGGCAGTTTAATAAACTTTAAAAATGTCAGTCAGCAATGCCCCAAGCAGTGCATAATGCAAAGAAAAGAGGTGCAAGATGGAATAGTCCTTGGGCCCTCCCATCCACTCTTATGTAGGATATTAAAAAAAGACATGCAGAGTTTAACAAACCAAAAACTTTAGAAACAAGGACTGACAATTTTATGGCTGTAGTGATTGGTTTGTTTAGGCCCTCACAAAACAATTTATTGGAAGGACTGTCTCCACTCATTAAGGAGGATGTTGATGATGACGGTGTTCAGGGCCGTAGCTAGGGTAGTGTGGCCGGTGCCATCGAACAGGGAACCACAGGGCAGGGGGCACTATTTGGGCCTATCAAATTTCGGTTTATTATCATTTTTGTTTGTAGCTTCCTCTTTTTTCATCCCCAGCATCTCCTGACCTCTCCTATTTCTTCCCTGGCCCTTCCCCATGAGACCATGGTCCTTTTTTTGGGTGCATTATGTCCCTTTGAAAAATGAGGGGACGCCAATGTTCTTTCTGGCACAGGGCACCGAAAAGTCTAGTTACGGCTAAGATGGTGTTGGTGGTGGAGATTGCCTGTGCTGGTCCAAACTGCTAGTAGCTGATACTGGACTGCTTGTTATTAATTTACAAATAATTACAATTTGCTAAATAAATTGCATGAACTCGCTGCAAATTACTTAACAGGGAAGAGGTGCCTAGAAGGCTATCTTTGGCATCACAAATGGTACAGATGCCTTCATAAATGTTGTCAGGATTTGAGTTAAAAAAATTCCATACCCAAGACATAGCTTTTCTAATCTTATGCCCGAGTTTAAATTTATCATGAGCAAGAACTGCTGCCACTGGTGGCTGATTTACACGAGCAACATCCTCATCATCAACATCCTCATTAGCATGATATGACACAAATATCCCCCTTATCCTCCTTTTTCACTCCCTCCACTCTATCATCCTCAATTTCTATTATTTCACCATATAATACTAAAACAGCCATCATGGCATCAGTGATCTGCTGTGCAACTGTCAGCAGTCATAATTGCTTCCTCTATCAAAGGATTGTTTAACCGTTTTTTTTAAATTACTACTAGTAGTAGACTTTTTGGTCCCTTTCTTGGATGAAGATCCACCTCCAGCAGAAGCAGCAGCAGGCCTATCATTCAATGATTCTTATCCTGGATATGGGAGGAGTCACCTAGCCTTTAGCCTTTACCTGTATGCAGAACTACCTCCGATCATTAGTGAGGATATTGTGATGAAGGTGTTGGCAGTGGAGATTGCAGGTGCTTGGATGTAGCTAAGGGAAGGGAGCTATGCTGGATAGTTTGTTGCTATTTTTTTAGCACAAGTTTCTGATTTTCCAAAAACTGTTCCATGAACTCACTGAAAATGCCGAAACAGGGAGGATGCTCCTAGATGGTTAAGATCCCTACCTCTACTTACTCTAGCTTTACAAACACTACAGATGGAGTGACAATTGTTGTTCGGATTTGAGTAGAAATAATTCCCCACGTGTCTTTTGCCCAGGCATTACAATGGGCTTTTTCTTATCATGGGCACCAACGGTTTTCCCTGGTGCCTGATTTACACAAACAACATCCTCATCAACAACATCCTGATTATCGACATCCTCATCATAAACATCCTGAATTAGCATCAGCTACACAAATATCTTCCATATCATGGTGCACTTCCACAGCAGCATCCTCAATTTCTATGTCAGCATGTTGACTTGTGCTGCTCATACCCACATTTGCAGAGGGTGCCCAATGGTAGAAGGAGGCTCCTCTTCGATTACAGTACTGGATAGGTCAGGCTCACACATTTGTGATGTTTCTGAGCACACAGTTGGTTACTGTGCCTTAGTGGTTTTCATTTTTTATACCTGTTCTAGCAGAAGAACATGCCTCACCAACAATTGCAGAACCACCACTCATAAATAAAGTCCAATGCCTTAGCTTTTCCTTGCCACTTCATGTGATGAATGGTATTTTTGTAATTTTATGTTTTTCTGCAGCCAACTTTTATGTTTTTTCTTTATCACTGTAAAATATTGGTTCTTTGATTCTAGATGCCCTGACTTAAACCCTCTATGCCCTATGGCATCGACTTTAGATGACGTTGAAGGACTGGTGGCAGCTGCTGCATCAAATGTCTTTGGTTGTTGTTCCTGCTCTTCTTTTCTAAACTGATCATTATCCATTTTTCAATTTGCAGCTTATCTCATGCTGCGGGGATTCAAAGGGCATTGTTGTACATGACCAAACTGACTGTGGTACAGCACATGCAATGCTTTTGCAAAGTTAGTGAATGCAGTGGGCTATGGCCTGTGGGGCCACTGAAGCACCAGTCTGTGACAGGACAGGGAGTGGTTGGACACAGCCACTGGATGGACAGCACAATATGACCACTATATGAAACAGTACAACTATATATATATATATATATATATATATATATATATATATATTAATTAACTTTTTTACATTTTTGTTCACAAATGACACTGCAGTGTCCACCACTCATGTGAATGCAGTGGAATACAGCATGCAGTGTCAAAGTGCTTACACGGATAAACTGGGGATGGAAGCATACACTGGGGTACAGCCTACAGCATCACAGTGCTTATTTGGATACACTAGGGTACAGAGCATACACTGAGGTATGAACCGCAGCATCACTTTTGTAGCATTAGTGATGCAAATAAAACACATACTGTAGTTTTTAAAGAACTCAGCTAAGTCGCAATGTTTGTGGCACACCAAACAGGACTATTTGACATTATTTGAGGATAGGTGTGTGTGGACACATCTGTACAAATTCTCCAACAATTATATTGAGGTTGCTCAGTCTTTTCCATCATATTATGTGAAGAATTGAGCACTTATTTTAATGCTGACCGATATGCAAAAAAAACTAACTTGCTCATTCCAATCATTGTAATTTTTACCCGACAAACTTAATAACAATAATACCTACACTATATAATAGTAGATTATTTCATTTTCATTCTAACACACCATATTCACACAAGTCTTAAAAAAGATTTAAAGATCTATAGATGTACACAAGATGAGACAATATCTAGTTTTATACAGTACAAAATAAAAAATTTATTTTTCAGTGATACATCATCTTTTAAGGGTAGTGAAGAGATAACATTGTATGGATTGAAATGTTATATTTGTGTTTTCACCTTTTTTGACCACAATGTCCCAAGAGCGCATTTTCAACATGTATATAGAACATTTATGCCTGTATCTAACTCTCCTAGGGTTTAGAACAATGTCAATCACCTAGAATTTTAACTGACATATATTATAGCATCCTGTCAATAGCTTTTCAGAATCTTGCAATTTTGCAGTGGGAATTGTTATTTTGTATTTCACAAACTGTTCTTTTTAAATTGACTTTTACATGCTTTTTTGCTACATTTATTTATTCCTAATGAGGACAAGCCTATGCAAAGTATGACCTGGATGCCTAAACATTTGAAAACACATTTGCTTCTAAATATTTGTGTTTTATTTTACAGTGTTGGTACAAATCTAGTCACCTCCATTGGTACTGTGACCAGCAGATATGCTGAATCTGGTTGTATTAATGATGTACTATAAATTACATTAGTACAACTAATCAGGAGCTAGTGGCAAATTAATAAAGTAATTAACTAGAAAATTTTGAAAAAGGAAAAACACATTAATCGGTGTTACCTGTCATACACTAAATATTAAATTAGCATATTTGAAGCTCCTTCCACATATTTACTGCATTGTGTAAGAACATTTCAAAGTTGTCAAAAGCTCAAAACGAAGTTATCACTGTCCCAATAATAAATTGACCAATCTACAGAGTACATTAGTGCAAACAAGACTGACAAGCTATATTGTGTCTCTCTGCAAGAAAAACATCTCGCTCCTAACATGGAACCTACAGATATACAGTATATATATATACAGTATATATATATATATATATATATTGTGATAGGATCACTGGTAAAGTGGTCTGTGACAGGGACATTTATCCCAGATTCCTGTCTTATGTGTTTTAAAATCCCCAGGAGAAAGTCTGCAGTGTAGCAGGCTTGAGTTTCGGCTTTTTGAAAAGCCGGTTTGGGACCTGGGGGTTGTGGGTGAGAGGAGAGGGAGGGCTCCACCCACGGCCACTCCAGGTTTTGGTTCTTAGCCTGGTATCAGGCTTGTTAGAGTTTTCCACCTGAGAGTGGCCAATATAAGCCTAGTGTGTTTAGGGCTGATGGTCTCACCTGGGAGAGCAGACAGGGAGTTTGCTCAGAGACACTTGGAAACCTAACTGTGAGTGTTGTGCTGTGCTTTGTTGCTGGCGAGGGTATTAGGCCCTGCCAGGTTCTGGTAGTGAGGGAACTACCTGTGAAGTTAGTGCCCCGACAGGGCTAGGATTTATATTTATGTTTTCTTTATGTTTCTGACATTGTACAATAAAGACTGGCGCCGACCAGCTTGTACTTGCATCCAGACTGGTGTGCTGCTTCCCTGCTGCTGTGTGTGTAAGGAAGAGGTCCTCTACCCAGGAGAGGGACCCCCTAACCTAACTGTGTCACAATATGGTGGAGAATGCGGGCACCCACACACACAAAAATTAAAGGGACAGACACCCAATTTGTGAGTGTGGAAATAATGCTGTGTCCTTGGAGTCCCATAGAGGAGGCGTCAGCCAATGCTTAGAGAGGCAAGGTTCAGCTTCCAACCTACACCCCAGGACAAAATGGAGGACATTATTAAGGCCTTGCTCCAAGCTACAGCAGCTCAGCAGGAATCTACCAGGGCTCAGCAGGAAGCTACAGCAGCTCAGCAGGAGACTAACAGACATCAACAGGTTGCCATTGAGGTAAACAACAAGGCTATAAGAGAGGTTGTACAGCACCTGGTCGCCCGGCCCAGAGATGTTAATACTGGTCCTCCCACCACCACTCACTCCGTACGAGCCAGTCACTTCCTCCAAAAGATGACTTCGGGCGATGATGTGGAGACTTATCTCGCCGCATTTGAAAGAACGGCCGAAAGGGAGAGTTGGCCCAAGGAGCAGTGGGCAAGTCTGGTGGCACCTTTTTTGTCTGGGGAGCCACAAAATGCATATTTCGACTTATGCCTGGCTGATGCCAAGGACTATAAAAAACTAAAACAGGAGATCCTAACTCGCTTGGGAGTCACCACCTATGTTCGTGCCCAATGGGTCCACTGCTGGGAGTTCCATATGGACAAGCCTCCACGTTCACAGATGCATGACCTCGTTCATCTGTCCTCAAAATGGCTACAGCCCGAGACGCTGATGGGACCACAGATCGTGGAAAGGGTCATGATGGACCGGTACCTGCGATCATTACCCGCGACTCTGCGCAAGTGGGTGAGCCATGCAGACCCTAAGACCCTGGACCAGTTGGTCGAGCTAGTGGAGAGGTACGTGGCAGCTGAGGAGCAGAGGAGTATGCCCCACCAAGCCCCGATGGCGCACCGGCGAACTCCCACAGACACTGGTAAGACTGTTCCAGGGGAGAAGGGTGCTGGGCGGTGGGATGTACCTAAGACTGAGGGTGTAGAACCTGGAGACAGGCCTGCCAGGCCAGGAAGGTTCTTGCCCCGTAAACGACTAGACATTAATATGATTCAGTGTTTCCGGTGTGGTGACTTCGGCCATATTTCCGCAAATTGTTCACTTACAACTGAACCTATGCAATGTGATGCTGCTCATGTCTACCGCAGGGGGTCTTTCTTTGCACAGACAGCCTGTACGGCTGACCGGCAGGCTGAGACTGATAAGCACATGTGTGTACTCACTGTAGATGGCAACCAAGTAGAGGCACTGTTAGACTCTGGTAGCTTGGTGACATTTATAAAAGCTGAGCTGGTGAACCCCTTGAAGCATACAGGGAAAACTGTTGGTGTGACCTGCATACATGGGGATACTCGATATTATGTTACGGCCGAGGTGAACATCGAGACACCATGTGGCTCTGCTATAGTTTCTGTGGGTTTGGTGCCTGGTCTGATGTACGATGCAATATTGGGGAGAGACTTTGCTCACTTCTGGAAATTGCGGGAAAGCCGTTTTGTTCCAGAAGTGAACAACCTCGGTCCACTTGAGAAGGTTGTCGATATAGTGGAGGAGGGAGTTTCTTCTGAGTCAGAGTTATTCCCTTTTTCTACTATGATTGGCAAACTAGAGAATGTGGAGCGTGACGGTGGCCCGCCAACTGATGTGCCGCCCATTGAGGTGGGAAGTGTTGTTGGGCCAGTTGATCGTCTGCCTGATTTAGAGGTCAGAAGAGAGGTCTTTGCCGTGGAGCAGTTGAAAGACCCTACTTTGGTAAAAGCCAGGAAGAATGTAAAGGTAGTTGCTGGTAAACCCATAGACCCTGATAGTCCTTTGTCCTATCCCCACATGGCAATGTGTCAGGATTTATCCTGCCCTGAGTGTCAGTATCATGCTCCTAGACCACGTTTTAAGGGTCCACTAGTTCCATTGCCTATTGTAGAGGTGCCTATAGTGAGAGAGCACCTGAAACAGGCTCAACAGGCACAGCAGAGGGTATACAACTGTAATACTCAGTTATGCAGCTTTGCTCCTGGGGACAGAGTGTTAGTGTTGGTTCCCACTGTGGAAAATAAACTTTTGGCTAAATGGCAAGGGCCCTTTGAAATCTTAGACAGAGTGGGACAGGTCAATTACAAAGTTCACCAGCCGGGGAAAAGAAAGCCGGAACAGATATACCATATAAATCTGTTAAAGCCCTGGAAAGATAGAATGGTACTGTCGGCCGTCCGAGTCCCTCCAGTAAATCGCGGGCCCTTAGTTCCCGAAGTGACAGTGGCAAATTCAACAACGAGAGGTCAAGGAGTTTCTGGTTAGAAATAGGGTGCTGTTCTCTGACGTACCTGGGAAAACCTTGGTCGTTAAACATGACATCATCACTGACCCAGAGGTTAAAGTTAATCTAAAGCCCTATAGGTTACCAGAAGCACCAAGAACATCGGTGTTGAAAGAAATTAAAAATATGCTAGAGTTAGGGGTTATTGAAGTATCACATAGTGAATGGTCAAATCCCATTGTGTTGATTCCAAAGCCCGACGGGAGTGTGCGTTTCTGCAATAACTTCCGAAAGTTGAACAGTGTTTCAAAATTCAATGCCTACCCGGTGCCACAGTGGAGAAGGAGGCGTTGGCCATAAAGTGGGTGTTACAAACATTAAAATTTTCGGTGGACACAGGCCAGGGGGCCTGTTGTTTAAAGCAGACGCGTAATCACGCGTTCATTGTTTGGGGGCTTCAGTTGTTCTGCCCCATAGGTCGAAACAAAGGGGGGGATATGTGATAGGATCACTGGTAAAGTGGTCTATGACAGGGACATTTATCCCAGATTCCTGACTTATATATTTTAAAATCCCCAGGAGAAAGTCTGCAGTGTAGTAGGCTTGAGTTTCGGCTTTTTGAAAAGCCAGTTTGGGACCTGGGGGTTGTGGGTGAGAGGAGAGGGAGGGCTCCACCCATGGCCACTCCAGGTTTTGGTTCTTAGCCTGGTATCAGGCTTGTTAGAGTTTTCCACCTGAGAGTGGCCAATATAAGCCTAGTGTGTTTAGGGCTGATGGTCTCACCTGGGAGAGCAGACAGGGAGTTTGCTCAGAGACACTTGGAAACCTAACTGTGAGTGTTGTGCTGTGCTTTGTTGCTGGCGAGGGTATTAGGCCCTGCCAGGTTCTGGTAGTGAGGGAACTACCTGTGAAGTTAGTGCCCCGACAGGGCTAGGATTTATATTTATGTTTTCTTTATGTTTCTGACATTGTACAATAAAGACTGGCGCCGACCAGCTTGTACTTGCATCCTGACTGGTGTGCTGCTTCCCTGCTGCTGTGTGTGTGTGTAAGGAAGGAGTCCTCTACCCAGGAGAGGGACCCCCTAACCTAACTGTGTCACAATATATATATATATATATATATATATGAGGACGGCACTCCAATATATATAATACAATTTCTCTGGTGCCCTCCGATTAATGACTTACATGAAAGCCCCCAAATAAATACAGTGTGGATGGTGGCACTCTCTGGCAGGTGAATGTAAATATTTTAGAGCATTAGTTAAAGCTCCATCTTCAGGGTGCAATACATACAAATACAAAAGTTATTTACTTTATAAAACCACCAGCCCACACCACTTGCAACACAGTTTGAGGACTCCAGAAGCATCATAGGAAAAGTACTCACATACAGCATCATCATCCAGCATCGGTAGTCATGGAAACCGCTAAACATAAACATAAAAAGCATTACACTGACGGCTGGACCCCAAGCAAACAAGGTTTGGTATTCCTAATGTGGGAAAATCAAAATCAGGTTCCAAATACTCTAATTAGCATTTACACACACCCACTACTTAGTATAGGTGGTGCTCAAGAGAAAAAGCTTCAAGAGCAAAAAACCAACACGCCATAACACCATATATTTCATACAAAACAATGCAATTGCAAATTTCATTAAGGCCTTTTGGAGCCATAGTGCCTAACCGGTAGATCCATTGTGTTTTGCACTGCAAAAGCTTAAACGATCTATCCCCACCCCATAGTCATTTTAGGGATGTGGTCAATAATGATGTATTTCATGGTGGCCTCACTGTGGCCTGCCTGGGCAAAATGTCGCACCACCAGTTGGTCACTGCCACCCGTAGAGATGCCTGCACGAATGGCCAACCAGTGGAGCACCCTCCATTCCCTCAATGATATAGCAGTCTTGCCTACGTAAGCATGGCCACATGAGCAATTAAGAAGATAGATGATATAGCTGGTCATACAGGTTACCCTGTGATGAATCACATATCTTTTGCCACTAAAGGGGTGACAAAAATTGTCACTTACATTCAATTAGCGACAAGTCAGGCAATTCAGACATTGAGGGAACGGAGGGTGCTCCACTGGTCGGCCATCATGCAGCCATCTCTACAGGTGGAAGTGACCAACTGGTGGTGCTACATTTTGCCCAGGCAGGCCACAGTGTGGCCACCATGAAATACATCATTATTGACCACATCCCTCAATGACTACGGGGTGGGGATAGATCGTTTAAGCTTTTGCTGTGTGAAACACAATGGATCTACCAGTTAGGCAATATGGCTCCAAAAGGCCTTAATGAAAATTTGGGATTGCAATATTTTGTATGAAATAGTGGTCGTTTATGGGGCTGTTATGTAGCAATATTATTGTGCATTATTGGTATAAACCTCTGCATAGTATTATTGATTTTTGTTATTTTTTTACATGATGTATTATATGTCATGATCCAGTGTAAGAGCTCCTTTGTGGAGGACAATGAGCTGGGGGGTTAGGGCGTCTAGGGAACAACTAAGTAAGTGACAGTTAGGTCTCCCTATGGTGGTCAAACCCAGGTTTGGCTAGACCTGCCCAGAGGTGCAGAGTCTAACCCACTTAGTGGCCTTCACCAGTGACCCCTCCAGTCAGGAGTTGGGTTTCACTGCACCAAGTGGGCAGGTCACGGCCCTCTGGAAAGGTACCTGGGAGTGGCAGAAAGACGAGAACTATATTAAATGAATTTGTATAGAAACTAATACTTGGACACTGGAAATGAACCAAAAACTTGAATATTGGAGATTAACTAGATACCTGAACACTAGTAATGAACAGAATACTTGAACACTGGTGATGAACAGAATACTTGAACACTGGTGATGAACTTGAGAATGAAGAGATCCTAATCGCAGGTTTGCTTGACAACACAGGGAAATGTACAGGGAACTACTACAGATTCAGGTGCTGATTTGCACAGAGAGACACAGAGAGAAGAGGAAACAGGCATGTACTGGGGATTGCTATAGATCCAGCTGAGAACTAACTAGAAATTAGCAGGAAACCTGACACCTCAGTAACACAGGGAAGCTGCAGGAGAGCTAGCAGCACACTACAAGAAACACCATAAAAACAACATAAAACACTGGACTTCTGAGAGAGAACTAAAGTCTTAGACTGAGTATTAGCATTGGAGCTAATACAAGAAATACTGGAGAACTGTGAGTAGGCTGAAGCAACACTCCAAAGGAGATAGCACAGAGCAACACTTGGTGAGTATCACAAGTCACCAGAACAGTGAAGTTGAACAGCATTTTCCTGTTCCTGGAGTCAGACTTAAATACCTCTGGGTAGCTGATCATTAGATCAGAGGATCAGCTGAGTGACAACAGGACTAACATTTGGAGAGCCTAGTCAGGTGATATGGACCAACATGGCTGCGCCCATACCCGGCACCCCAGAAACCAGGACGTATGCACGGAAGCCCTAGCAGACCCCAGGGATAATACTTAGTCACCACTCACCTCCACTCCCAGCGACTGAGCACCTAAGTCCAAGGACGCCACTGCAGAGGTGAGCAGCGGGCAATCCCAGGTGGCATCCTGACATTATATGGTGTTATGGCATGTTGGTTTTATGCTCTTGAAGCTTTTTCTCTTGAGCACTGGCTATACTAAGTAACGGGTGTGTATAAATGCTAATTAGAGTATTTGGAACCTGATTTTCATATTCCCGCATTATGAATACTAAGCGTTGTTTGCTTGGGGTTCCGCCATCAGTGTAATGCTTTTTGTGTTTATGTTAAGCAGTTTCCATGACTACAGATGCTGGGTGATGGCGCTGTATGTGAGCGCCTTCCCTATGATGCTTCCAGAGTCCTGGAACTGTGTTGCATGTGGTGTGGTGGCAGTGTTATAAGGTAAGTAACTTTTGTATTTGTATGTATTGCACCCTGAAGATGGAGCATTAAATAACTCTCCGAAACATTGGAGTTTACATTTACCTGCCTGTGACTGCAATTTTTTGCTCTGAGAGCCACCGTCCATGCTGTGTATATATATATATATATATATATATATAATATATACCTATATATATATATATATATATATATATATATAGAGAGAGAGAGAGAGAGAGAGATTCAGATTCCATCTTCTCCCTTTATCCATTAATTACTTCACACATATATTGATCCCATGTTCATCCTGCATTGTGAGTCATCGCTAAATAGGACCCCATAATTCTCCATATGGAACTAGTAAAAATTACCTGTATGCACCACTGGACATTGCTAAACACTTATAACAGATTTTTTATTATCATTACACAAACTGTTTCTACAGGTTAGTCATATGCAAGCATAGGGGGGGTTATGGTTACCTGTAAGACCCCCTCCCCAACCAACATCATGACCATAACAGAAATAGTAATATAATAGAATTTTACTAGTGCTGCATGTTCTTCTCAGTATCACAAATGAAATAATTAGCACCACCTGTGGATCTTTTAACATGTGTCAGCCAGTAATAAATACACCTATGCACCAACTAGATCTGGAAAACATGCACTGTAAGGGGTGCACTGCTATAGACCATCTATAAGCTTAATTATTAATACTGTATAATAATACACTGTCCAGTGCATAACGAGACCAATATGTACATATATGTCGAGGGCAGTGCTAGGTTCTTCTGCTGCTCTCCCAGTCACTCAGACTTGCTCCAATACTCTGGACTAGTGCCCACATCTGAAATAAAAACATTCAGCATAGGTAGGATGGTCCTACTGCTGCATTTAATGGCTTATTGCAGTGGTTCTCAAACTTGGTCGTAAGGATCCCACACAGTTCACGCTTTCCACGTCACCTAGCAGGTGCACAGGTATACACATTGCTCACTGACCCTTTTTAAAATATCCACTGGTGGAGCTAATTATTTACTTGTGTTTCTGTGAAGAGACCTGAAAAACATGCACTGTTTGAGGTCCTGAGAACTGAGGGCCTGATTCAGACCCGCTCGTGAGTGCTGAGCGCTCGCCACCGCGTCAATGATACCCTAGTGCGCATGCGCGAGACCCGCATAGCGACGGCCAAGCCGTCGTTATGTATCTCGCACCAAAGGGGGCGTGCTGTCGATGGTGAGTGACAGCACGCCCCCTTTGGTGGGTGTGCCGGGGGCGTTGCTGCCCAGATGGAGGCGTTCCCATGGGAACGCCTACCATCTGGGGCCGGTCCCACTGACATCACTAGTGATGTCAGTGGGAGTGCTTTTGGCTCTGATAGTGTGCCGGGGGCGTTGCTGCCCAGATGGAGGCGTTCCCATGGGAACGCCTACCATCTGGGGCCGGTCCCACTGACATCACTAGTGATGTCAGTGGGAGTGCTTTTGGCTCTGATAGTGTGAAAGTATTCCTGGGCTTGCAGCAGCGAGACCCTACCGCAGGGTCTCGTCGCAAACCCGATGGTCGCGATGGTCTTGACCACCGTGACCATCTTTTTGGCCGCTTGCATAAGTTGTGGGTGGTAACCCACAGCTATGCGAGCGGCCAGGTGGCCACTCCAATTTTAGGCTAGGAGGGCCCTGATTGAGAGCGAGCGCTCTGGTCAGAGCATCCGACTCTGAATCTGGCCCTGAGTTTGAGAACCTATGGCTTATTGTGGTCGCTGGTCCTGTAGATGCTGGAATCATAATACACTTTGTATGACACAAAGCTGGATACTGTAAGTGCTTATTATGCCCTCTTCATCGACTGGCCACACTCACTCTAAAATCAAGCATTTGGAAACCCCCCTCAAAAAATCCTGCATTTGTCACTATTAGTATAGCTCTGTTTTCTGCTGTCAGTATTTATTTTATTAGATATATGCATATGGTGTGTAATAAACATATGGTTGTTTGCAGTATCACATTTCAATCATCGTGTGAAATAGTAAATAAGCATGCATTTCTTTGCTCCATTCGCATGTTGAGTCAGTGACTCTAATATAGTTTTCAAACTATCTGTATGCTGCGTTATTAGCTTTTATCGATGATTTATGAATTAGTTGGTCAAAATGATTTTAACGTTCCAAAATTTGCATTTGATGCTCAAAGTGCTACACTAAAAAATTAAGTAAATTTAAGCGATGTGATCATGTTTGAACAGGATCAAACAATTTAAAAATGTTTGAGCTTGTTAAACTGAATTGGTCACAGAGTATAATGCTTTTAATGTTTTTCTATGTGACTAGGAAATTTGATCTTGAAAGAAAGTGATATTCCAAGTTTGAAATAAATTATGTTAAGTTTGTAAAATGCAAAAATTAAAGCATAAGTAAACATTAACATATATTTTATAGTTCACATTAATGCCTTTTACCTGTTAGAATTTGAATTTCAAATTCAAACTTGGATCTTTGAGTTGGCACAAAACCAGTTTCAATATTTTCAAACTGGATAAAGTTTAAATTCTTCAACAATGAGGCAAATCAAGTAAATAAAAAACTGGTACAAAGAGTTTGAGCAGCTCTGTTAATAAGGACTAGAATTTCACCACTGTACCTTAACATCATTGCTATGGGGGATGATTGTTGATCATCTTCTCCATATATTTTAAGACTGCGTAGTTTGTTTCTCACTCATCCTCCACAGTGATGGGCATCTAAAAAAAACTTTTAAAAAGATAGGTGTATCAAGAGGTGAAGTTGTTGCATAAAATTGCAAAGACACCACTTTGTGAATAAAAATTAATTTAGAGCAATAGGGTGAGGATGTTTAATTTTTTCTATTCCTCCCACTCAATGTAAGAAGATGGGGGCAAGCTAATAGGAAAGGGTGGAGCCACCTTCATCAAACTAGATACACCAATAGAAGTTACTGCCTAGTGATCAGAAAAATCATGAAATCCAAAGATGTGGCAGGATCTTGCCCAACCTCGCTTCCAAGAACAAATTATATGACCACTTAGTACTTATTGTCTAGATCACCTATGATCAATAGACAATAATACTTAACTCAACTGAAAACACACATAATAACACCTGCAAACATGGGTGTACCCACATTTGAAAGAGTTGAGTACCCTCTTTCAGATCATGTAGCCCACTAGTAGCATTTGTCTAGTGCTCACCAGACAATATTACACTGTGCTACAGAAAACATACAAGTTTCTGTATATTAGCAGGACAGTATAGTGTTCTTTATAACCCACATAATAACACCTGCACTCATTAGAAAAAGGGAAGTTCACTTATCAACAATTGTCTTGTGATAATCTGTGCTACCCAGACAATATCACACTGCACTACGGGAAAAAAAAACATTGTGCCATATATCCCTCATTCTGTCATTATCACCCTTAGGGGCACCTTTATCTGAAAAAGAGGAGTCTTTGACTCACGATCACCAATCAAAGACTAAAAAAGTTTATAAAAAGCATTTCCTATAGCCCCACCCCCCCATCAAATTAGAAAATTGGTATCCCCTTATTTATTCTTGTAAAGGTTTTCTAGTTGAAAAATTATAGACCTTTTTGAGCTACCATATTATTCCTTCACTGTTAAGGCTTGGGCATGATCTGCAACAGCCTTGAGGGCTGGTATATCTTGGCTGGATGTGGCCGCGCAGCAGCAGCCTTGAGGGCTGGAAGTAACTTGGCTGGTTGTGGCCTGTGAGCCAGTAAGATGATATATGGCCTTTGGGCCGGTAGCAGCCCTGGCTAGCTGTGGCCTGTGGGCCAGTAAGATAAGATGCGGCCCTTGGGCCAGTAGCAGCCCTGGCTGGCTGTGGCCTGTGGATAAGTAAAATGAGATGTGGCCTTTGGGCCGGTAGCAGCCTCTGGGCTAAGTAGCAGCCTTGAGGGCTGAAAGACTTGGCAAGATGATGCTGAGATGCGCTTTGTGCCGCTGGGATAACACAAGCAGTAGTACACAAGATTGCATACACAGGATGCTGAGGTGCGTTTAGTGCTGCCGGGATGACACTAGTGGTAGTACACAAGATTGCATACACAGGATGCTAAGGTGTGCTTAGTGCTGCCTGGATGACACTAGTGGTATTACACAAGATTGCATATACAGGACATGATTCAGACCCACTCGCTAGCAAGCAGCCATTCGTTGCAGACGATGTTCGCTAATTTGCACATGCATGTAGTTTGCAGTGCAATTGGAATGTGCTCACTCACCCTGCAAAGACAGCCCAGTGGAATGAGTGACAGTAGAGGCCATTTGTAGGTGGTAACAGGGGCAGGCCAGTAGATACCGGGGAGTGGAGTTGCGGATGCAGGAATGCCAGGGTGTTTTCACGCCATTTCTGGGGCATGCATAATTAACAGGCAGCGTCATAGTACACGTCACCTGGTTGATTTTTACACCGAAGTGCTCGCAGTGCTTGCGGTGGGTACAGTCAACCGCAAGCGCTGCAGTCTGATTTGATGGAACCCAATGTACCGATGGTTATATATACTTCCTGGAGATGACATACACTAGTGGGTGGCTAAAGACAGGCTTTTGGACATCTATAAACACAAAGTGATCGCTCACCCAGACATAGTGGGCATACTTATGGCTTGCCGTGCGAGCGGCTGCCTTGACGTCACTTTGCCAATTTTCCATGAAGAGCAGTCTGCCAGGCTAGCTGGAGATGAGCTGAGACGATAGAGTCTGCTGGTGTCTTTTATATGGTGAAGAGAAAGGATTAATATGTGATTGTGTTTGTAGGGGGTGGGAGGCTTGTGTGTGTTAATAAGTGATGGTGTGGTTAGTGTGTGTGGGGGGTACTGATATATATTGGGTCACAGTTGTCTGGCATACATATGTATTGGGGTACTGATGTGTGGTATAAAGTATTAGGGGCACAGCTGTATGGTATATTAATAATTTTGGGCAAAGGTGTGTGACCTAAAATTGTATTGGGGCATTGATGCATGGCATATAGTATTGAGGGCACAGCTGTGTAGCATATAAATAATTTGGGTGAATGATGCATGGCATAATCTATTAGGGGCACAATTGTGTGGCATATAAAGAATTTGGGGCATATATGTGTAGCATATGTATTGAGGGCATCGTGTATCATAATTCTGAATTGGAGGCACAGCTATGTGGCATACAATAAAAATGGGACACAACTGTGTGACATATGTATAGGGGTACAAATGTGTGGCATAGTATGTATTGGAGGCATTAATATGTAGAATAATTATGTATTGAGGGTGCAGCTGTGTGGCATATAATGAATTTGTGGCACATATGTGTGGCATATTATGAATTGGGGCAGTGTTAAGAGGTACAATATGATTTTGTGGCTTTGCTGTGTTGTATATGAGTTGGGACATTTTAATAAAGTAAATTATGAATTTGGGACCGTGCTGTGTGGCATTTTATAAATTTAAGGGAGCAAGGTTGGTTACATCCCTGCTATGGCTATGATAAGACTTACAGCCAGGACTATCTCTGCTGCTTTTGGCCTAGTTTGTCCATGGTCTATGCACAGTCAGATAGTGTCCCTGCCACTGCTGTGTTGAGCCAAACATTCATTACATGCAGTACTATACCACACTTGGGATCATAATTCATTTCTACCCACATGTTGCTAGTCAGCACAGCCATCACAGCCACATGGATATCAGGCACTTCTGATATTAACAGCACAAGGCTCCCAGGAGTATGTCCTAAATCAATAATGGCTGTTACATGTAACAAGTACCATCAATCAGCTCCCTGATGATTTTTGTTTGTTAGACTGTATGTGCGATTTTGATACTATTAAAGCTAACCAATTAACTACAGTACTAACTATTGCTACATTTACAGTTCTACAGTGGGGTCTGAATCCATCAATGACAACAAGTTGCTGGTTTATTTATATAAGACCCGTTTATTTGTACTGGACCTTCGTTTATGAATTACAAGAAGTCATTGTTCAGCTTACTAACCATTCTCTAATCTGCACTGCTTGGCTGCAAACTTTACACTTCTAAGATGATTATAAGAATGCACAGTGTTTTTCAGCATAAATCAGAGATTGAGAAGTGCCTCAATTAAGAATTTTTTTTATATATTTTACTGTCATGCACAAAAATGGTTTTTAATATTTAATTTGGATGTGATTAGTTTTGCATTGTTTTCTACAGATTATCAATTTTGTTGTAGAATATTTCTGTACTATTATTTAATTTTATGAATGAGAAATAATAAATATTATTGATAATTCTCTGCAAGAAAACAGAACTCCATAGGTTTGTTTTTTCTCCATTATATTTGTAACTTGTCATCTCTGGTAAGCAGTGAGCCGGTGTTTGTTGCATCTGCTGCAATCTCTTTATGTCTTCAATATGTAAACGTCAGTTGTATTATATGGAGGGCCAACTGTCCTGTACAGTACAAGGTACTTTTCACTTTCCTATGAGTGCTACAATGAATTACAATGGAATTCAGATTACTCTTTACCCAGAAATGTGCAAATCTATTAGAAAAAAATGTAGCAATTCTAGAGAATTGCCCAGCTGCTGTTACATCAGGTTTAGTGAAATGGGAAGCCATTAAATGTGTGGTAAGAGTAGAATTTATTTAAATTGGATCCCAGTAGAAAAAAACAGAGGCAGTGAAATTGCATATACAGTATATTTAATAGAAAACTTGCATAAAACTCATCTAGATGATAATGCACTAGTCAAATTAGGGAATTTGTGAACTAGAGTGAGGATGTTAATGTAGTTTAAACCTGAGAATTTTTCAACATCCGGGAAGCAACATTTTTCCTAGAATAGCAATAAATATGGAAAGTTGCTAGAAAATTTTACTAAAGTCAAAACAGCAGCTTTATGTATATTTTAGATGGAATAAAAGATTTTCAGAATATCCACCAGAGATTGCAATAAAATATCTAATTTATTTACAGAATACTATCAAACCCTCTTTTTCTTCATGCAGCACAGTCATCTCCACTGAATCAGATATTATTCACTACCTATAAAGTCTAAATCAACCTTTATAACTCAAGAGCAATCTAAAAAAAATATTAGCCCTGTCTGTCAATTATTAGCACAGTCAAGCAAAATAAAAGAAGCAATAAAATACTCAGTGGCTGGGAAAAGACCTGGATTCAGATTTTAATTTCATTCAAGACATTATCTTATATTAGAGAAGTGAAGTGCAAGTAAACAGTAAACCACAAAGATAAGACTAACTAATCAATAGAATGAAGATGCTTTTACAGCTCATTAATTCAGATTAGCATTGAGCGGTTCAGTTTTGGCTGGGATCTTCCTACCAAGTTCGGATATCAGAATAAGGGAAAACATCATCTTTCACAGACAAAGGTGATGTTTTGCCTTGTTCTGTGATCCAAACTTTACAGGAAGATCCCAGCCAAAACCAAACTTCTAATCTCATTTCAAAGCACACACTGGCTTTATTCCAGGAAGAGAATCAAGGGATTATAAATGTATTGTGATCAAATGATGGAGCATGTTAACCAAGAAACAATTCCACCTCCTTTTCTTATCTCAGTGGTATATCACCTGTAATTATTGGGAGAGGTGAAAAGAGGCATACTATATTTAGCAAAATAAATTTGCAGGATATCCTTCAAAAACAGTACATTTTGGGGATATCCATAAATTACAAACATTCCTGTATCAAAGTGTGTGTGGGAGAGAGAACATTGGAAATATCTGCTGCAGTCCATTGTTTTTGATCACAAAACCTTAAGAAAGTTGGAAAATTTGATTTTAAGGAATACAACTGTGAGCTCTACATTGTTTTAACAGGGGTAACAGGGGTTCTAGACCTATGTGGCCAGATCTCAACATGCAATTAGCCCTATTCTTAAATTGTGGGACATGAGAATCTTACAAGGTAAATTATCTTGTTTCTTTGTTAATAGTTTTACAGTAACTATAAACTATTCGTTTAAAGCAAAAAGTATGTATAATTAGGTAATAACTTTATTAGTCCACAACAAATGGATGTTTGATACAGTATTTATTAAACTTTACAAGAGTGCTGTTAAAATTATGGTTGGATTGCTACCTCTTTCCACCCCATTTTTTTATTTGTATATGAAACAAAAAATAGTTGAACAAAAAAAATGTGTCCTGATGATTTCTCTGTCATCTATCATTTTGTCTGAAACAACTGGTGGCTGTAGCAGTGACTCAGTGACTTTTACCCTATGTTACATGGGAAAGGGACAACCAAATAGGAATCAATGCTCAGTATAGACCCTTCCAGAATTTCTTATAGCTTTACTGTACAATAGTTAAAATCATCATGTCTCTTTCAGTCAGGAGTGGTTTAAGAGAGAGGTGGGCCATGTGCAGTCTCTTGGTGCCCCCCTCTTTCACTGGCACATGCACTTCAAATGCTCTAATCTTGCCCAGTGATTTCTCTTCTGCACATTTGTAGATATCCAAGAATATGATACAGGCCCCTTTTTCCCAGGGAGTCTGCCTGCTGGCAGAGAGGTAAATACAGTCTATGGGTGCATGATGTACAGTGTGGGTCCCCTGTACCCAGTGACCTATGTGCACAACATAGCATGCACCCAATGTAAATATGCCCATGTTTCCAGGTTATTATGACTGCCTAGATATATATAACAATGCTTTACTCTAATTGTACTGTAAGACATTGTGCTAATATTTATAAATAATGTATATTCAGAAATGTTTGACATAACTATTTGTCTAAAGGATATACAGTATCTCTATATAAAGTAGAGATTAATGTTTTTTGTTTCTTTCACCAAATTAGCTCAAGTTCAGATTTATCTTAATGGCTTTCCAGAACACATGAGGACCAGATAGCCAATAAGATGCAATTTTCAGATCTGCATGTAACTGAGTAGAACTGAACCAATCATCTCTATAAAGTGGAGAGCAAACTAATTCATTGTGATTTTTTTTTACTGTAGGTCATAGGGAGTTGTGAATGTACTATTTACTGGAAATTGTGTGATGATAATATTATTTACACCTCCCATAGCTACTACCCATTGTATGGTTTGAGGAGGTTCTTGCATCAACCTCTCTGGTGGAAAGCTGAGAAAATGATCAACATTGACTGTCTAGAGCAAGTAAATAGTCTTAGCAAGGTTTTAGTAGGTGAACCTACAGATGTGGCTTCGATATCCTGGAGTGAAAGGGAGGTATCCTGGATATAATAGATACAGGCCATAGACAAGAAAGACACCGGCCACCGAGAATCTGAGAAGGAGCTGAGTTTGCTGATATGAAACTAATGTCTCTCCCTCCTTTAGCATAACAGAATTGTAAGTGCGTAAATGTATATAATTATAAGCTTTTTCTTAGTAAGCAAGAAGCAAAATAAGGCATAAGAAAGGGTCACAACTAGTTTGCACATCACTGGAAGAATATGGTTCTTCTTTGGAGTTGAGTGCATTTTGTGACCCAGATATACACATAAAATGTGAACGAAAATATGTTGAGTAGATAAAATTAGATATCTGATAACATAATTAGGAATAGAATTGTGCATGTGTCACACATGGTGAAAAATACTCTAAACTAATGTATAAAAATTATATAATTTCTTAAATATGTTACATATATACTTATTATTCTGAAGTTCAATAAGGTGAACATACTGTATATATACAAGTCTGAGAATAAATAGATACAGTAAACAGTTGTCCTTAGAGATATAGGGGCAGATGTACTAAGCTCTGAAAAGTGATAAACTGGAGAGTAATAAACAACCAGCCAATCAGCTCCCAACTGTCATTTTTCTAAAACAGCTTGTAACATGACAGTTAGGAGATGAGTGGTTGGTACTTTATCACTCCCCAAATTATCACTTTCCAGAGCTTAGTACATCTCACTCTCTTACAGGGACACTCTATATAGTAAAATTAAAACTTAACTTTATCAACACATTAAGATCAAAGTTCAAACATGTAAAAGTTACAGCATGTGTTTATGCCATCATATGCTGTTAATAATATATATATATATATATATAATATACAGTATAGTGAATGTAATTAACATACACAAGGTATTTTTTAATTATAAAAGCTAGAATAAGAACCTACACTTTCTCTTGGATATGTGCTTGCTAGCTGCTTACACCAGAGGTGACCGAAATCTCTTGTAGTGCTTATAAATTGATTATAATGTGTCTGCACTTAGCATCAGTGGTAACCCCTATTTAAGATGTTATGTCAGTGAACCAATCACTCTACAGATGTGGCATGTAATAGTCTCACACAGGTAGTGGAAGAAAATAATGTGTATTACCTTTAAAACAATGGAGTCACAATGCTCCTAGGTAAGTGATATTGATCAGTGTTATGCTACTGATATATATCAAGAAAAAATGTCTCTTAAACAAAAAAAAGTATGAAAAAGAAAAAAGGAAAAATAATAAATTGCAGTCAATGAGAAAGGAAATCCAATAGGGAAGGTATCATATGAATTAGTCCAATGTCAAATGAAGGGGGTGAAACACTCTGGAGGAGCGGCATCCCGAGCCCTCCAGTACATTTACTTACCCTATTCAGTCCTAAGGTGCTGGTGCTGTGGTCTCTGTGTGACTCGGTGGGTTTTAGCCAGTAGGTTGCTCCTTTTTCTGCCAGGGAGTGCGTACCTCATTACACACTCCTGTGTTGGCTTTGGTGTTAATCCCCAGTGGCTGCGAGACTTCCTGGTCCCATGCTCTCATCCGATCGCATGGTCCCCGACCATCTGATGCCGCCACTGGTCACTCCAGTCTGCCCGTGTGTGTGTGGTAGGGCTGACAGTGATAGAGGGCTGAGTGTGTGCCTGGTTACACACTTGGTCTGCTGTGCGATATTTTTTAATTAGCAAATAGGCGGTATTCTAGGTAATGCTGCAGTAAGCAATAATAATCCAACAAAAGTAGTTAATGGGTCCCCTATCATATGTCTACCTGTAACAATATAGAATTGTTAAACTTATTTCTCAATCAGAGAAAATAAACAAAAAGGGGGATAAAATAAATATGTATGTGTATTACTATAAAAAGTCACCTATCTCAACCAAGAGTGATCCACATACAGTTTATTGGATTATAAGCATTAGATAGTTCCACTTTATAAAATCAAGACACTCAATATGCAATAGAAATTACACCTATTAGTCAACAGAAGTGTAGAATAATGCAAATGTGGTTAAAAGGATTTACATAAGCCCTTGTTGTCTTCTTTATTTGATCACGAATGCCCAACTGTCAATGATGGCCCTAAGGAAGCAGATGTTGGCTAGGAACCCTCTAATTGGTACACTCTGCTCATTCATATTTTTTTGTTTTTAAAAACCTCTTTAATTTTTTAGTTTTTAACTTTGAAAAATATATTGTATTTTAATGTTTTTCTTCTTAATTTTTATTCTTTGTCAATTCTATTTTTATGTTCGGTGTAATTTGAGCACACCGAAATAGAACAATAGATATAAAATATTTGGAAATTAATATTTTAGAGTATTTAATATTGGATCCACAAATTCCATTGGGATACACTGATTATATTAGTATTATTGACATAATACTGACGGACATTGGGTTTTCAGAAATAAATGTCCAAGGCTTGCATTATACCCCATGTAAAAAAATAGAGCGGTCCACAAGCGCTGTTTGAAATTGAATTAGTAGTTTCTCTTTATTCCCCTTGGAGTTCTTGTAAATACATTCTATATTTTCCAGGGAATCAAGAGGAGATCATATCAGTCACATGGAAGGACCAGACCTTCATGCATGAATGTAAAAGGGACCTTTAGACTCACCCAGGATTAATAAAATGCGTTTATCAAAACTTTCTTTATGGTCTCACACTCCTTTGTTTTATCCATTGGATAATTCCACATTGTTCAACATGATATATCACAAATAGAAGCTTCTACATTATAGAAACCTTTATGGGAAAATACCTAAGTGATAATAGGTGAGTGTTATACTAATGTGGGGGTTGTGATGCAACACATGAGTGTGAAACCATAAAGAAAACTTTCGAAGAATGCATTTTATTAATCCTGGGTGAGTCCAAAGGTTCATTTTACATTCATGAATGAAGGGCTGGTTCTTCCATGATATGATCTCTTCTTGATTCTCTGGAAAATATATAATGTATTTACAAGAACTCCAAGGGGAATAAAGAGAAACTACTTATTCAATTTCTAACAGGGCTTGATTGCTGCTCTATATTTTTACATTGTGTATTTGATCAATTGGTGCTAATGCGAGTCAGTATTGAGCTGCAGTTAGGGGGCACAAGTTATTCTACCTTTCTTGTTCTTTGTGGTATTGCAATATACCCCCATTAAATGTGAGTATACTAAATATTTTGTAGGACCTTGTATTGGGTACACTGATCTGCACCATGGAAGCTTGTTATATTTGTTTCCCCCACTGAAAATGTGATGAACTGGAGTGGATTAACCACAGCTTTGACAAGATCTACATTGCACTCCACAACCACCATAGGACCAGGGTGAAAATTGTGTCCAGTGCTTACCACTCACTTCTGAAGTGAGTGCACATCTGTTTATTATGAAAAATTAGAAATTTTCACGTTTTTACACTATATATATATATATATATATATATATATATATAGTTACTTTTTTTTCACTTATCTATGAATATTTGAGAATATTATCATAAAGTTTTCATTATGAAGAGATCAAAGAAAGCACCAGGACCACCCTCAGATTCCGAATATTTCTCCTTAGGGGCCCTTTTGAAAGGCTCCTGTTGTTTCTGGCTGCAACTCTAGATCTATCACTAGGTCTTATAGGGAACTTGGCGCCTGTCATATGCCTCTATATTCTGCATGTAAATATACATTGTATAAGGTAATCATGTTTAAATTCAAGTATTTTAATAATTTTAAACAAGTGTTACATAAATACATTTTCTTTATTCAACATTTTGTAGGATTTGGTATATTATGTATGTAACTACAGAATCACTATTATTCTTTGAGCAAAAATAAAGTACTTAAAAAATACTTTTATTATAACATGAACATTTTGCATAACTTGTATTGCATAACATTATATTAGTTTATAACGGTTAAAGTAGAGCATTGTAAAGACTGACATTCTATCCTATCTAGCAGATACAGTAGATTAGACTGACAATATTCCAAAATCAGATAAACCACTTAGATTCTGTACTGTGCCATCTTAGTTCTTTCATGGATTCCCAGGAGACATTGCTAAGGAAAATTGGAATAGAGAAGCCTAGGGCAACCAAGATGATTAGTTGTGTGAGTTTCAGAAAATGTTACTTCTAGGATGAATTGTTCTTTCAGTAGATGTAATAACAATCTGTACGAAACCTAGAGGGCATATATGTACAGTGGATCACAGAATTATTGATCAATGGAATCAAACAGATCAAAAGCTGCTACAGCTGGGGGATACAACAGTTGAACAAACTGAGAAACATTATTGCTCATGCATGTTACAAAACTTGGAAAGTTATTTCAGTAAATTTTTCTTTGCATTTGATTTCCGTAAGACTATGCATAAATCGTATCACTTTAATATATATATATATATATATATATATATATACAGTATGTGTGTGTGTCAGGGACTTATTAATGCTATTCTGAGAAGAGGGACCCCTCAGCCTGGCACTTACTTACATTGTGCCAGCAAGCCGGTCCCTCCTCCTCTGCAATGCCATCTTCCCAGTAATGTTCAGGAAGCTGGTACATGTGAACAAGAGAGCAAAGGAGCTTTGCTTTCACTGCACAGCCCCATCTTCCCAAAGATGTCGCTTGGTAGATGGTGCTACAGAGGAGGAGAGACCTACTTGCTGGCAGAAAGTAAGTATGAGTTACCTATGGACTGCAGACCTCCAGTGAAATATGCTGTCTGCAGAGCCATGGCAGTGACTTCCCTTTGGAAGGACTCCCTGCTAATCACAGCCAAATTGGCAGTGTCAGGGGGAGGATTATGCTAATTTTGCTGGTTTGTGCTCATGGGAAATGCAATCTGCCTGATATTTACTATAAATCAACTGTAAAAAAATACCTGTGTAAAGACCTGTGATAATAATGTCATATTTAGATGGTTTTATCAGGGCTTTCCTCTGGTTCCCAGACTCCTGCTCTGCTCTGACAGGCAGGGGTGCCGAGAGAGGGGGGAGGGCAGGTACAAATTACCCAGGCCTGGGCTTGCTGCTGGGGCCCAGGTCCTGCACCACTACCTCTCCCTCTTAAGTCACAGCAGCCCAGCACATGCTTCTGTGTGCTGGGCTGCATTGGGAGAATGCTCGTGGATGCTAAAGCAGCAGCTGGAGAAGTCTCCTATGCCTGTGGGGGGAGCGATCTTGCCCCCCATTGGCTGTGCATTGGGTTGAGGGGCACACAGCGCCCTCCTCCCCCACGTGCAGAGCCACTTGGGGTGCTGAAATAAAACATTTTTTCTAAGGGGGCGTGACCATGCCTCTCATGATTAGGCCATGCCCCCTGTCACCTGGGCCCGGCATGGCTCTCGTCGGCCCTGCTGACAGGCAGTGCAGAGCTAAGAGCCAGCCCCAGTGATCAGCTTTGTGGTATAAATATACTACAAGCTGATCACTATAAAAAAAAACACTTACTTGAACTGGGACCGGCAATCAGTGACCTCCTCTGATCAGTAGATCAGCTGATAACTGCTGTCAGCTGAGATGCAGTAAAATGTTGGCTGGCTCAGCCCCTTGTGCAGGTAAGTGTAAACCAGGGGCAAAGGAACTAGGGCAGCAGCCACAGGGGCAGGGGCGGTAGAGGGGGGTGGGATCATTGGCAACTGGCAGTGGTGAAGGAAGGGGGTGTCAGCAATGGAAAGCAAGCTGCAGAGGTGGGGGGTCAATTGTTGGAGGTGGGTAGCGGTGGCAGGGGGGCAGTGCAAATGTTTATCTTGGCAGCAGAAGGCAGGTTAGCGGTGGCAGCAGGGGAGGCAGGGAGGGAGGGTCAGCAGAGCCGGGCAGAAGCAGGAAGTCCAGGGCAGGCACAGCAGGAGCATGGGAATGCAGGGAGCTGGGCTGCAGAACCAGTGAGCCAGGGAAGACCAGCAGCAGCAGGTGGGGTGCATGCACAGACACATTCTCCCTGTATATTTTCAGAGGGGATTCGCTGGGACAGAGCTTTATCACAAACTCTGGGCCTGATTCAGAGCCGGACGCAAGTTGCCGATCGCTCGTCCGCCGTACGAGAGGAAATATTTAAATCCAAGCACTCGCTCGTATGTTCGCTCGTAGCCAACCTTCTGCCCCATATTCTCCCAACCCCTCCTCTAGCTAGCGAACGTACAAAATAGCGAGCATCCGTCTCCTCTTTGGTTGCAGTGAGTGCTCGCACAAGTCAATTCCGGAAGTGGCCCTGTCAGTTTTGATTGCCTGCTATTTCATTCTGCAAACATACTTGAATCGATAACTGGCAATCACTATATTAATTACCTTAATTGTTTGTTTCACATGTTTGCAATCCTGTTTTTTTTTCAATGTCAATAAACGTTATTCTTGTTAGTGTGTGTCATTTCTTCCGCAGAATATGTACGGTTTGACCAAGGGGATGGTTTTTCTAATGTAAAAGTTTGTTTGAATGCTACTAATGTTTTGTATTTTTATTTAAATGCAGATTTTCCATTTTTTTTTTAATTTAAATTAGCTTACGTATGTCACTGCATCAAGCCTATCATAACTCACATTATATTTGTGAGGGTGTAGGTCACATGACTCATACACTATTCGATAGAATTGTTCCTGTTAATTTACAAAGTACATTAGCCAATCAAAATTTTTCTAGGACCTTTATTAAAACTGGTTTGTGTAAAAAAAATCATTGCCATCATGAGAGCCAACGCTTTCTGTAGGCAGGAGCTAATGGTGCTAGTTGAGGTCATGGACGAGCGCATTACTGACCATCCGCTGCCCATCACCAATTTTCAAAAGCGTAGGGCCTACGCAGAGGTGCTCCACCGCCTGCATTCCCTCGGCTATTGCCGTAATATCGGCCAGTTGGAACGCAGGTGGTCGGATCTGAGGCGCCGATCACCACGCCTGCTGGCCTTTTTGCGGCGCCGGATTGGCCAAAGTAAGTGTTTCTGTTTTGTTTTTTTTTCTCATACCTGCGTGTGCTTGTTTACAGTATCTCCCTGTTTTCATTATTTTGGTCATACCTGCATGTGCTTGTTTACAGTATATCCCTGTTTTTATTATTTTGGTCATACCTGCGTGTGCTTGTTTACAGTATATCCCTGTTTTTATTATTTTATCCCAAAATGTAAAAAAAAAATGTAATTAAAAATGTTTTTCTCCATCATTTAGGGGCAGAGCGGATAGTCAGATGGCGCCGACGTGTGGCTCGTCCCCTATCCCCCACTCCCACCCAAACATCCCCTGCCCACTCTTCCCCAAATTCCCCCTCCACTCCAGACATTGCCATCCTTCAGTCCCCTCCCTCTCCTCACCTGACCATCCCTCCAACTTCCCCCTCCCCTCAAAACCCACCTCACTTTTCCACACCCTCCACTCCCTCAGCCATAACTCCTCCTCCTTCACTTACCCACTGGCCCACCTCAGATGAGGAGGATTTTGTGGCTCCAGGCCCAGTCCGCAGTGTGGCTGGTATGTTTACATTGTAAACTATGGTTTTTTTTTGTTTTTTATTGTGTAAATTAATTTGTTTGATGTTGTACTTTTGCCTGTGCAGTTCAAAATAGTAAAGTAGTTCAAATGTTTTTTATATATATCTTTGTGAAACAATGTCAAGGATGTTTTCTCCTTACACATATGACACATGTCCAAACACTCCCACTTGTGTCTTTCTTGTTTACGGTACCAACAAATGTCGTAGTTTTGCTTAGGTTTAAGACATATGTTTTTTTTAGGTTATTTCTACTTTTTGGCCCCTTATTTTTTGAAAGTCTTTTCATTTGGCATTCCTTTTTTTTGGACATGTTTTTGTAACTGATGTTTTTTTTGGTATAGCTTGAATTTTTTGTGGGTTTGAACATTCTAAATGAAGGTGTCATTTTAGTAACCCGCACATTTTTTTTCACCACAGAGGCCCAGAGGTGTAACAAGGCCATTGCAGGAGGATTGGTGGAACTCCGGGGCCATGTAATTGGCATGCTGGTGGCCTTGGACCACCTTTTGGTGATCCTGTGCCAATAAATTTTTTTATTTTGACAAAATAAAAAAGTTTATTTTGATTTATTTAAGTCTCATTCCTTGTCTGTAAATCTTAGATTGTTGAACCTTACATAAGTCTACTATTTGTCCCTGTGTTTTTAAGTAATGTCAATTTGTTTGTAGAAAGGTCAAGTAAGTATGCAAGCTTGCACATTAAACACATAACAATACCAATAGGTTTTTAGACTTAACGTCAAAAATAGATTAAATATTTTTGGTGGTAATGTAAAATTTAAAGCAACCTGCTTAGGCCTAGAACTGTAAACATACTGATTCACCATAATACCTTTGGTGTTTGTTTTTAGCCACAAAGCAGGGTACAAAAGTTTAGAAATTAAGAAATTACAGTATTAGGCATTAAGCATGTTTGCATTTTTTGGAGCAGGTTTCACTTGTTTGTAATTTACGAAGGAAATGGTTGTTTAATGAAAAAAAGAAATTTATTGCACACAAATAATAAACACCAAGTGAATTGTCAAAACAAAATCACACAGTTAAAACACACACAAAAGACAAAAAATTCCAAAATCCCCCCCCCAAAAAAAACAAGAACTGTTTGAAGAAGTAGCATGCCAACATGAATCCACAAATGAGGAGAAGAAATCATTGTTCCCGAAGTTATATCCAATGTGTCCACATAAAGTCATTTGTGTTGATCAGGTAGTATCCATGGATTTTTATGGTAATTTTAGGGAATAAAACAAAAACAAAATTTAAAAAAAGTTAAAAGTGTACATTAAAATAATACATGTCTACATTGTGTCAATTAAATAACTTTGTGGAAATAATTACCTTAAATATCTGGCAACAATTTGATCGCGTATGGCCCCCCCACATACTGACCTCCGACCAACCTCGGGGGGGCCGTCCTCAGGCAAGGCATCCTCTGGCTGCATTGGGACACCACTCCTTATGGCAATGTTGTGAAATATCTCACACAGGACCACAATTTTGGAAACCATAGCCGGCAAATACATGAGGTCGCCACCAGAGCGGTGGAGGTATCTGAATCGGCCTTTTAAAAGTTCACACATTAGTTTGCAGAATAGTACGCTACATTTAGACTTAAGACATGATTTTACACAGAACAAGCACACATTAGTTCGCAAAATAGTACGCTACATTTAGACTTAAGACATGATTTTACACAGAACAAGCACACATTACTTAGCGAAACATATGCTAAGACCAACACATCTAATTTGTTAATTAATAAAACCAAAAACACTTACCAAAAACAGACAAGTATCAAAAAGTTATTAAAGGTCACTTGGGTTCCAGCCAAAATAAATTAAAAAAAAAAAAAAACAATATAAAAATTTGGCAACAATTTATTAATAAATGTTTATGGGAATTATTGAAATACTTATTCAAAAATATAAATAAAAATAGCAAATAAAAATACGCAAAAATGCTAACTTAAACAAAGAAAGTAATAAAAAAAAATGCTCCTTCAAAAAAAAAAAACTCCTTCACATTCCACCAACCAAACAACAAACCACTCTACACCGAAATACCTCCAACAATCAAAAGATGCCACCTCGAATGGAGTCACACCATAAATAGTCTACATTTTCCCGCTCAAATTAAGGACCGGCAATAGGAGCGCACAATGAATGATGCGGCCGAATAATGCTGACGCATGTATAAAAATGTCACTAAAGGCCCAAATCGGTCTGCTGCATTGAGAAAAAACACAATGAGTACAGAGCAGCAAAGTACTAGCCAAGAGGCGCCATGTAAGTATTTGGTTTTTTATGGAAAAATGCTTATGTTTAACAATACATTTTGAAACATTTTACATTAAAAAATGTTAAACCATTTAAAAAAAAGGTGTGGAGGATGCCATGGAAGAGGCTGCTGGGACTAGTAGGCAAACTAGGGCCAAAAAAAAGGCAGCCACAATTCACAAGGAAGGAGATGGAGGTTTTGGTGCAAATGTGCAACAACAACCTGGCACAGGCACCAAGGAATATGGGTGCAACCCAGAGATGGAAACTGTGGGACGACATAGCCAGTGCTGTCAATGGGGTGGGTGAGTTTGAACGTTCAACCCGGGAGGTCAAACGCCGGTACATAAAAACTACTTTTGACAAAAAGTGTTTACAGGTCCAAATACTGCAGTAATAATGCCAACTCTTTAACCAACAGATGGAGCGACTTCAAATATCGGCTTAAACAAAAACTGTCTGATAGGGCTAGGCATGCAGGGGGGACAGGTGGTGGTCCCACCCCTGTGTCACTTGAGCTCACGGATTTGGAGGAGCTGGCACAGGGGTGTGTGCAGGATGAGGAGGTGTTTGGCGTGTCAAACATGGATACCAACATGCCAGACTTTGCGGCTCCTCATGTTGCCCCAGGTAAATGTTGTAATGTTAACAACTCAGAAATGTGTTTTGGAAAATATCTAGATTATAATTTTACTATTTTCTCTTTTTTCTCACAGAGATACAGGCGGATGAGTCTGCTCCAGAGGTGAGCTGTGGCCGCAGAATTTCTTCTGGCTCTGAAGGGGAGGAAGCAGTAGATCCGGCTGGGGACCCTGTGGCAGACAGTCCAGGGCATTCCCCCTCGCAGGCAGTGGCCCTCCTCACTGATCTCAATGTTAAAAAGGATCAGCACACTGAGATTCTGCTGAGGATGGACGCCAATTTGCTATGGGTGGCGGACGCCCTGGAGGAAACTGCTTCGGCCAACGTGAGAATTGCAAATGCCCTGGAGCAGCTCGTTCACCAGCACATGTTGGAGTCGGCCTCCCTTCCTGCCGGAACATCAGGACCCTCCACCTCTTGCACAACAACAGCCATCCCTCCAAATGTGCCTAGCCCTATGCCTAGTACAGAGGCCACAACATCTGCCTCTGGCCAGGCCAGCCGAAGGAGATCCCGGACCCGTTCAGGCTCCCTCCAACCCCCGGCCAAACAGCCTAAAAGGTGATGACAGCACTGGCTAATTTCCCCACAATCCATCTCTGTGTTTGCCCCATATTCCTTCATGCCAAAAACCTCCCTCTCCTTTCTTGTAAATTGTTTTTATTTGTTTTTAATTTTTTAGTTCAAATTCCACTTATTTTGTTTGTGTGTTGCCAAAATCATTTGTAAATTTTTTTACATTAAAATAAATATGTTTATGATAAAAAAAAATGGACACAATCATTTAATAAAATTATGTTCAAAATCTGCAAAATTCTATTGTTGATTTATTCAAAAACTGGTTAAAAGGTAATCCCTCAAACAAACTTGCAAACAATACAACGGAAATAGAAACAATTAATTTTTTTTAAAAAAACAAGGGTTAAAAACAATTTATGAGTTTTAATTAACACTTAGCAAAAAACAAAAGGACGATTGGTTTCTTGGCCAAAAAAAAATATGAAAAAAAACAAACATGCGTACAATATTGTTTCCCTAAAAAAGAAACACTTACAAATATTTTAAAAGCCCACAAAAAAAATCCATTTGTTAGCTAATTGATTTTATGACCCAGAAATTAGCAGCTGAGTAGTTCACCTGCGTTCGGTTTTTAGCTACTAAAAAAGGTCTATTTGCTAAACACCTTACAAGCAGTTTAGCAATTAAAAGATGATTGTTTTTGTGGCCTCAATTGATAGATCGCTACACCATCGATGATCCCAGGGAAGTACGAAGAGACCATCATCATTGCGGTAGACTATACCAGGCCACAAGCTGAGCGAGCAGTCTTAATGGAAATTGGATCAAACAGTGACGTATCACTTGTTCTGTTCACATTTGGTGCTCGCATAAGATAATTTATGTACGCCCAAAAAACGCCTCGACACGTCTGCGTTTTTCCATCTCCACCCCCCGTCACCACCCCGAAACGGACAGTTCTGTCAATCACATGTCACATGTCACTTCCTGTTCGCTGTGTATACGATCGACAGAAAAATCACTGCAATCAGACGTACGCACATGCGCACTGTTACACCGACGCATGCGTGGTTGGACAACATCGGCTGACTACAAACGAATGGCCACTTGCGAGCGCCTCTGAATCAGGGCCTCTGTTCCTGCAAGGGAATTTTGATACATTCCTGTGATATTTCCTAAATTTCCAATGCAAATTTATGCAAACATATCACACTACAACCGCAATTGAAATGCGTATTGTAGTAAATTGAGGTCTTAAGCTTGCACTGTACATCACCGTTGCACAATTTTCTGCATGGAAGGAGATACATTTATTAAAAAATCACTGCAATCAGACGTACGCACATGCGCACTGTTACACTGACGCATGCGTGGTTGGACAGCATCGGCTGACTACAAACGAATGGCCACTTGCGAGCGCCTCTGAATCAGGGCCTCTGTTCCTGCAAGGGAATTTTGATACATTCCTGTGATATTTCCTAAATTTCCAATGCAAATTTATGCAAACATATCACACTACAATCGCAATTGAAATGCGTATTGTAGTAAATTGTGGTCTTAAGCCTGCATTTTTCATCACCGTTGCACAATTTTCTGCATGGAATGAGATACATTTATTAAAAAAACATCACAATATGAAGAAATAAAAGCATGAGGACACAAGTATAGATCTTTTAAATAGATAAATTAATGAGAGATTAATTAAAGATGTCACACTAGTTTTTATTTAATATGAAAGACCACAAAACAAACTGATGTGTCACAGTGACAAAAAATGTATAGGAAAACACAAAAAGGAAGATTTATCAAGGTACAGGTTATTAAACAATTTGTTTCTTTATACCATTACAAACATGCCATGTTTCTTAGCTCAGCCATATTGCTACAGTCACATTTGCAAAAAGGTATAGGTTTTCTTTTATAGCATTTTATGCTCCTATCTACTAATAGTTTGAGATTTCAGCAATATTACCTGACAGAACCACCAAATATTTTTAATGATTTTTCTGGGCTGTTTCATTGTGGTACTGTATGTGAAATTGCATCATAATGCGCTTAAATCCAAGTCAGGATGATGATCTGCCTCATGGCGGTTTTGAAAATGGTGCAAGTGGTTTGAAAATGCCCCCAAAAATACTAAAGCAGTGATTTGGTCAAATCAAAAATGTATAAATTTCTCCCAAAGACTCACACATACATTATTATAGGTTATTTATATAGCACTACTATAATATGAAGATACTTACATAAGCTATTTAATCATTCACATCAGTCCAGGCCACACTGTAACTTTTATTGCAAATAATGGTGAGACTACCGTGCAAAGTACATGAATCTGTCACTGTGGCTTGTCCAGTACTCTAGTGATTTTCAGGCATCCCAAGGTCGCTACTCTGAGGAAACTTTTCCTGGGCTCTGATACTGCTGGCCTTCTTGCTAGAGGACTAAAGTAGTCTCTCCATTAGGGATGGGCCAGAAAATCTCCTATTAAGACAGATCTACTTACATTCGATCTTAGCCAAAAGGCTAAGAAGCTTACAGTCTTCATGCTATACCATATGGGTCTATTTTAAATAAATTTTACATAACTAACAATCGTGCAGGTGTTGTTTAAAATGGCTTAATGCATTTTGCTGGATCAATGTCATCCTGCTTCATCAGAAGCTTCTGATGTGAACCAAAGTGACCCAATACCATTGGACCTATGTGGACTTTGGACTTTTAAAAGGCCCCATTTGGACTTTGGATGTACAGCTACAAGGACAGTGGTTCACAAAGGGTGTGCAAAAAAGATGTTCAGCTGATGAGACACTAACATCTTTTTTGCACACCCTTTGTGAACCACTGTCCTGATAGGTGGTATACCCGGGTTCCATCTTTCACCACAGTACATGTGGATACACTATAGGGTATGTGTATATGTTGTTTACATTTTAAATAAATTGTTGAATTTTTCACAACAGTTCTGGTGATTTTATATTTTATTTTTGGGGCTTTACACATCCGGATGTGGAGTTCCCTTATTGGACAAATTAGAAGTGAATATAAAGAAACTGCTACGTGTATTTACAGAGCTTATGACAAGTAAGCATACATGTGAGCACTTGTTTTCAATCAAGTCACGTGTGGGGTGTCTACATCTGGGAGGCTGGACATCCTTTGTATCTTTGGACTATTTTCTCCCCCATTCCCCATCATTACACCAGGGGTGTGATCTATTCAATTTAAGGACTGATACTTAGTATCTTTTTATTTTTCTCTTTCTATATATGTATTGATCCCATACAATTGGATTATTGGACATATGTTGGAATTTTCCACAAGCGCTGGATTATAAGGTTGTATTTTATGTTCTATGTTTATACCAAACCAATTGGGTGAATTGGTACACAACTTTATCCCAGCAGCTGTGCAGTACAGCGCCGAAGGTTTGATACCATTTTGTTTATTGTACAGCTACAAGTGAACTTTTCTAACAGTCTTGGCACATGCGATCTGTATGCTAAGAGGAGTTTATACCATTTCATCAAACTGCTTGGTAATTATTGCTGCTTATGAACTCAGTCATTTGGGAATAATTTTTAATATTACCACCATATTAGGAGGGTCAATCACTGTTAACAGGATGATACATTGTTTGTCCAATAGCTCTATTTTATTCAATTGTTATATTAAATAAAATTGTATCATTTTACTAATGTCACATCTGTTTCTCTGATATAATATCTTTTAAAATATTGTTTATATAGCACTGGTTCCTTTTAAACTTGGTAAAGCAGTGTATTTTAATGGTAGCAGATGCCTTTAGCATATGTGAGCATAGGCCTTGAAGCATAACAGAAAATAAGCAAATAAATATAAAGTAAATGTCCCAGCACTCTTGTGCTAATGTCTGTGGACCTTCCAGGTCCTGGCACCCTAATGCTAACCACCACCCCCTAGACATTGCCTGGCCAGTTTGTCTGTCATCAGAAGCCAGGAGCATCAGGTGTGTGAAAGTTTTAAACTCTCTGCTGCTCAGTGATGAGTTGCAGCTGGACCTGTGCAACTGTGAAAACATAGAATTCCATATTCTATTGTAGCTATAGAATGTGCTGGACTTGTTTTCCTCTCCCACTGTGACAACCTGAAATTCCACACCTCCATTGCTAATGCAGAATGTATGGGTTTTACTCCAGCCTCCCTTGGAGAGAGCTGAACACACAGGAATATGGGCAATTCAGGTGAGAGACAACCCCTCTCACCACACATCCCCCTCTTTTGCTTTTTCAAGCTTGGGGAAATGCACATATTCCTTGGTGATGGCCGACACCGTTCAGTCTTCTTACTTCATCTAGAGAAAGTGTCCATGATTCTGTGTTGACTACCTGGCTGATACTTGACTACAACGTTCTCAGACATACTGTATATCCTTTATTTTTTCTAAATGTGGCATGCTCTGATAATGGGACATGTAGTCTTCATTTCTTCATTTCTTATGGATGCTGGGTTGTACTTTTCCTTGCAGTCTAGCGAGAAGTACATGGACCAAACTTTCTTCTTGCCAGATCGCTTGTCGCCGTACCACAGGAATGTGATACGGTCGCTGCTTTATTCCCACTCCTCCAGATAAATTTATCTTGTGCTCTATTAAGGCAGTTCACTCTTTCAGGGAAGAAAACACACCCTGATTATTGCATACTAAGGTTTTTACTTCTTTTTGCTGTTTTGCTTACAAGGTGTCTGCCAGCTGAACTTCAGTAGGACCAAGCGAACTAGAGCTGCCCCCAGGAACCTGAAAGGTGGTGTTTTCCAGCACATCCAATGTAACATTTGTATTGAGCACGATACCTCTGCAAATATTTTTGTTTGGCTGTAACTGGGCAAAGTGTTGTGAATTTCTTTCCTCAGATATTAATTGAGCATATGTTCTCTATTCAAGGACAACTGGCCGTGCTTTTCCACTTTTCTCCCTTTTCCGTAGTAGGGCCTTAGAGACTTTATATTGGCATTGTCTCTGTGATTTGTTTATGAGCTCATCAAATCCTGGAAAATTGCATCCCAAAATGATAGTATAGGGGAGCTTAAGATCAACCACTGCGACTGTCTCATAAGTGCGCCCCTTTATGATGAGGCTCACTTGCACCTGGGAGAAGTTTTCTGTCTGCCCTTGAATGCAGAGAACTTCAACTAACCCTGGCCCCTTTTCCACTGGTCTAGGCAAAACAGCTTCTGAGATCAGGGTTAGCTCACTCTCTAAGTCTATAATAGCAGGGATTTTTTGGCCATTTGGATGATAGTTTCCCAAATTAATGGGTGTCTGGTATCCAGGGGTACCATTGTGCAAGAAGTAGGGGAACATAGCTCCCATATTAGCAACTCCACACTCCATAGGCTCTTTTTTTCTGGGACAGTCCCTTCTTATGACCTGGCTCTTTGCACCCAAAGCAAACAATACTTGTGTCTCCAGCAGTGTTTCCTTGAGGAAGGCTTACAGTGGGGATCCAATGTTGTGTCGTGCTAATGGGTCGACCATTCCTTGGTTTCTTTTCTGGCATTTTTATCATGTTTCCTGTTGTCTCATACCACTCCAATACTGTAACTAATTCCTCTAAATTCTGAGGATCAGTGTGCGTGACACAGCACTGCATTTTCCACCCTAGGGTTCTTATACACTGGTTAATAACCACATCTCTACAATATGAGCGGCAGTATGGTCTTCCGGCTGGAGCCAACTCTGCTCCTGTCTGGCACGTTCTGCAGCCTGCTTCTGAACAGGGACCCCTGGTAGTAGGGCCCATTCATGGAAGCTTTGCACTTTCCCAGAAGCAGTAAGACCTGACCGAGCTAGAATGGCACTTTTGACTAGGTCATATTTCTTAGCATCAGCAGAGGACAAATCAGCATAGGCATTCTAAGCTTCACCAGTGAACTAGTGAGCAAGTCTATCAGCTGAAGAATTTGCTAGCCACTTTAAACACTGTGCAACCCTTTCAAATATCAGCAAATACACATCTGGGTCATCTGAGGCGGACATTTTTTTCAGATGCCCAGCACTTGTTGTGACCACTGACTGGGTTAGCAACTGCAACATTTGTTTATCTGTCTCTTGGTGAAAGGCCAACAAATTTACTATAGTGTGAAAAACATCCACCATTTTTATAGTGGGAGGTGTATGTACAAGCTTAGGTGCTTTTAGATAACAAGCCTGTTTACACAAATAAATATCTCTTTCTTTCAGAAAAGCAACTTTAATTCAAGTTTAACACAGAAAAAGAAAACACTGCTTTTTTTCAGCAGTGCAGGGGTTAAACAGGACACAGGGAAAAAACCTGGCTTTTTTCTCTTCCAGCACTGCGGTACTTACTTAGACCTCAGCAATATGTGTGTCTTGCTTTTGTTCAGTCTATATGTGTAATTAATTAAACAGCATACTTGCTGGTGAAGATACTAATCAGCACTTTTTTTTAGATCTCAAGCATCTTAGTAATAAAAAGGAAAGTAACTTTTCTTTTCTCAGTGCACACAAACAGCTTTTGCACAGTAAGTTACATAAAGTCCTTAATATAACTGCTATTTTCTGGTTCACCAAACAATATTCACGTATACCAAATGTTTTGCCTTATCAGATCCTTCTCTACACCGTAGGCATATACCGATTGTGATGCAACACTGCAGTGCAGAGTCCACATACGTGCCACCATATGTAAAATGGGGTATTGAAATGAGGACTCCAGACAGGCAGGTACTTGGTAAAGCAGTGTATTTTAATGGTAGCAGACACTGCACCTTAGCATATGTTAGCATAGGCCTTGATGCACACAGCAAATAAACATAAAATTAAATGTCCCAGCACTCCTTCTAATATCTGTGGACCTTCGAGGTCCTGGCACCCTAATGCTAACCACCACTCCATGCCTATCGCCTGCCCAGTTTTTCCGGCATTAGGACCAAGGAGCATCAGGTGTGTGAGAGTTTTAAACTCTTCCTCTGCTGCTCAGTGATGAGTTGCAGCTGGGCCTGTGCAACTGTGAAAACATGGAGTTCCATATTCTATTGCAGATGTAGAATGTGCTGGTCTTGTTTTCCTCTCCCACTGTGACAACCTGGAATTCCACAAATCCACTGCTAATGCAGGATGCACAGGCTTTACTCCACCCTCCCTTGGAGAGAGATGATCCCAGAGGAATGTGGGCAATTCAGGTGAGAGACAACCCCTCTCACTACAGTACATATTGGTCTTCTTATACACTGGACAACAGTATTAAGAATTAACCTTACAGATGGTCTATAGTAGTGCAACCAAAACTGTAACTAGATTTTTGGTGCCCTGTGCTAGAAAGAGTATTGGCGCCCCTCCATTTTTCAAAGTGAGAATGATAATAAACAGAAAAATTACAGGGCCAAACAGTGCCCCCTGCCCTGCGGTGCCCTGTGCCATGGCACAGGCCACACTTCCCTAGTTACGGCCCTGAGTGCAACCAACACAGTTCAAGTTTTCCATAACTCCTAGTTCGTACACAGGTGTATTCATTACTGACCAATATGTTAAAAGATCCACAGGTGATGCTAATTATTTACTTTGTG
The DNA here is from genome assembly GCA_031769625.1 of Taudactylus pleione. NCBI lineage: Eukaryota > Metazoa > Chordata > Amphibia > Anura > Myobatrachidae > Taudactylus > Taudactylus pleione. The sequence goes on along the minus strand of JAUIMM010000006.1, from coordinate 19,242,526 downwards.
ATACTAAGGAGAACATGCAGCACTAGAAAAATTGTTTTATATACTATTTCTTTTGTGGTCATGGTGTAAACTTTAAAGGGTTGTTTTAGGCAACTGGAACCCCCCTCTGTTTGCCTATGCAGACCTTACATGTACTACAAAGTTCATAACTTGTCCTCAGACCTTTCATTGCCAAAAAATGCCCCAATATGCCACTCCAAAACCGTTCCAAAACCATGCTTTTACTTACCTCTTACATGCAATTAAATGTAGTTAAAAATTTGACTATTATTGATGTTGGATCGTGAAATCTCAAAAAGTGCCAGAATTTACTCAGCACAAACATGGGGAAAGCCAAAGCAGTAAATGTGTTTACGTTCTTTATCTCAAATAAGGACTTACCTAATCATTTGTTGTATTTCTTCTTTGCTTACTTATACTCTACTCACAATTATGCCCTGCATGTAAATATACAACATTGTTTAAGATAATTGTATTTAAATGTTAATATTGCAGTCCGGTTCGGTGCAAGATTTCCCAGGACCACAGACAGAACTTCAGCCTATTGCTCCCCCCCTCCCCAAATGTGTGTTGTGTGTCAGTAAGTGTAATGGTGCTTTAGACAGTATATTATATACTGTCTACAGTGCTATTACGCTTACTGACACACATGCACACAACATGCATTGCTTGTTAATAAATATATATATATATATATATATATATATATAAATATATATATATAGCATCTAGACGGTCTGGCACTCTTAACCCTCCTTATGTGGAATGGTATATAGCAAAAGAGACAGGCGGCACTGGAGGTCTTAGATGAAATACGTTTAATCCAACGTTTCAGGGCGTAGATAGCCCTTTTATCAAGGATACAGGGGTGTCTCTATTTAAGGTAAAACCTTTTAATAGTTCTTCTTCTTTGTATCCTTGATGAAAGGGCTGTATACGCCCTGAAAACGTTGGATTAAACGTATTTCATCTAAGACCTCCAGTGCCACCTGTCTCTTTTGCTATATATAGAAGGTGCTATTTAAATGTTAAGAAGAATCTGATTTGTTGCTATGGGCAAAAACTCCACTTCTATAAACCCGCACTTTAGTAAATATATCCATATGTACTGTATCTCTTTAGTTCTCAGTACTTCCATGTCATGAAGTGATTGCTACATAAGTTGAGGAATTTTCTACTAAGGACAAAGATTTATTCAAGGGTACAGATACCGCTACTGTCATATGCACCTTTTACATTATGCTTATGTGCAAAGTTGAAAGCTACATTGAGCCCTGGCTTTCTAATGTGATTCTATACAACTGGACTTTCTCAGGTCAAGTACATAAACTCTTCATTATAAGTTTAAGTAATATCAGAGGTTATAAGCCACAGTGGGTGAACATAAAAAGGGAACAATGTTTAATTTAGATGATATTTTAAAAAGTGAAACAGTACTTTCTAATTGGTGAAATCAATATGTATAATAAAATATGAAAATTTAGATTTTAGAGTAGCACTCTAAAACGTTATATATAAAATTCATTGGTCTTTTTATTTGTCTATCCAGTTATACATTCGGACAGCCCTGCACTGATTGTGATGAAACCACTGTAAGGTGGTCCATTTGGATCCTGGACAGATTATAGAGAGGCTAGGGTCCCTGTCGGACCACTAGTTGATGTATGCTGGGTAGACCTTTGACCCAGGGAGCCTGTTCTGAGCCTTCCACTGGATGGATTTGGATGAAAACTTCACAGAGTGGTAACATTGAATCCCAGAAGACATACTAGAGAAGGGGTGGCCAACCAGTTCAGGGCAAAAAGCCCAAAAATATCTGTAGGTATGTCAAAGACCTGAGATCATGCGCATGCTGAATGTGCACATGCAAAAAGGGATGTGGCCTAGTTGGCATGATATTTGTAGAAGCATGCACACAATCACCATGGAGGTAACTATTAAAGGGGGAAAAAAGCCCGAACAATATAAAAGACATTGAAAAAAACAGATCCACATAAAATACACCGAAACAAGCCAGATCCACATAAAATGTACTGAAAAGACAACATACACAAATAATACACTGAAAAAGCCATATATACATAAAATACACTAAAATAAGCCACATCCAAAAAAATACATTGAAAAAAAAGACAGATTCACATAATACAATCCAACCTCCCCTAGTGTCACTCCAGCCCCTCCATGTGTCACTTTAACAGCCTCTACTGTGTCACTTCAGCCCCCCATTTGTCACTCCAGCAGCCCCTCATATGTCACTCCAAAAACCCTCCCATGGGTCACTTCAGCAGTCCCCCATGTGCCACTCCAGCCCCCCCTTCAATCCAGCCACCTTCCCCCACACTCCCTCCCACACTCCACTCCACGGGCCACTCCAGCCCCCCCACATGTCATAAATAAAATTAAAAAAACAAAATAAAACACACCACAGCTCTTACCCTGTTGCATCATGTAGGTAGGCTCCAGTGTCTGCGACTGCATCCTCCTCATGGCTGCAGGTTCAGTCACAACTTCAGCTCCATCTCCTGTTTCTGGCATGACATCACCACATAGCCCATACATGCCTCCAGAGCAGACTGCTGCAACAAAGGATGAACCTCCTATGAGCAGCTGTGCACCTATCAGGCAGTCAGTGTCAGTTAGGGGAGCCACTTAAGACCAATGGAAAAGCTGCATGTGGCTCAAGAACCACAGGTTGGCCATCGCTGTACTAGGGGTTTGATGTTCCATTCAGACCTCCCATTGGTGTATGCTGGGCAGAACTTTGACCTGGAGAGACTGTTCCGAGCCTTCCACTGGATGGATTTTTAGATGAAAACTTCACAGAGTGGAAATATTGGATCCCAGAAGACATACTATGGGTTTGAGGTCCCGGTCGGACCTCCCGTTGGTGTACATTGGGCAGAACTTTGACCCAGGGAGTCTGTTCTTGGCCTTCCACTGGATAGATTTAGATGCAAACTTCACACGGGGTGGCAATTGATCTTAATAGCTTGAAGATTTAAACCCGGACAACACCTGGTACTTCAGCTAGTGGATGCATAAATTTAAAGTAACCCACCCATAGCATAGGACAAAATTACTTAAAATTGTATAGAAGTATGTCCTTGACTTTGCAGTCAATGTTACACTAAGAGTAGACTATGTACTTGGTTATGGCCAAAGACTAAATATGCTTGTCACAGAAAAAGGAGGTCCATGACAGCACAAGTTTATACAGTATGTCAATAAATTGAATTGAATGAGGCTTTCACTATAGAACTATAGTACTAGTAGTGAAATGCTCATGTAATATCAAATCACTGACAAAGGGCCTGTTCAGAGCTGCTCGCTCGTGCTGTGTGTTCACAAGCAGCTCAATGTTCTGCGTACGCGCATGCACACGCTTCATTCTGCACATGCGCAAACTACATACTGCGATCACAACCCTTTCACTCGCCCAGCAAAGGCAGCCCAGGGTATTGAGTGACAGGAGATGCCATTTGTGGGTGGAAACAGGCGCAGGACACTAATAACGGGGGTTGGAGATGCGAACGCAGGCATGCCTGAGTGTGTAAATGCCATTTTAGAGGCATGCATAATTAACAGGCAGCGTCATAGTACACATCACTTGCCTTTTTTGTACACTGATTTCCTTGCAATGCTTGTGGTAGGGTAAAGCAAACGCCAGCACTGAGTTAGCATCCGATGGTGCTCGATGTATCAATGTTTTAATACACTTCATGGAGATGACGTGTGCTGGTGGGCGGCTCTGTCTGTGCGATGGGGCGTACGTTCAGACAAAGTGGCCGCTCGCTAAGACATGGTGGGCGTTCTTATGCCTTGGTGAGCATTCGCTTCCCATGGTGTCACTTTGGCAAATTTGCATATGCATCCAGCGAGCGTACGCAGATAGTGAGCGGGTCTGAATCAGGCCCAAAATCCCTATGTGTAATTACCAAAAAGGGGAAAGTATGTAGCCTACTAGTGGTGCACCCCAGAGTTGGGTTTAGTCAACAAGAAAGATCAAGGATCAAAAGAAACTCAGTAATAGGGCATGCTTGAAATATAGAAACAGCTATATCAATGATGAAATCAGAATTATTACATATGCAGTTCCTGTATGAACTCTCCAATTAGGCTGATTACTCCCAGATGAAAAAAAACTAAAACTTAGATTTTATTTAGATGCTAATAAAATATATACTGACAGAAAAAAATATTTTAAATGACACACACTTAAATAAAGGACATAGAGTATAATATAGATAATTTTGGCTGATGTCGTATGATCCAGCAATTGTCAATAAAAAATATCTATAGCATAGCACTGATGAAATTAATAATGGATGATCATTTCCTTCCCCTTACATCAGCTTTATTCTGATGTTGGGGATTTTCATAAGTCATAAATCTCATTTACCCTTGTGTAATATATCCGCATTTATACAGTGTGTGGGTACCATGCGTAAATAATCACACATAATAAAACAATAAACAGGGTAGCTACACATAAAGTCGCTGTGGCCGGAGGCTGACCACACATGATTAAAATGGCTGCCACGGCACTGAAGAGATTAACCCTCATGCTGTGGCACCATTTTTAAAAGGACCTTTAGGCACAGTGCGCCACGTACTGCGAATGTATATGTAATGTGTTTGAACATGTCATATTCAATGTGCTGTACACAGTTGTGGAAATGTACTTTTTAATTGTTTAGCCTATGCACTTATATGGAATGTATAAGTGATTTTGTTTTAGAGGGCTTTAACAATTAAAAGTCAAATAGTTTTGAGACATTCTCACCTCCTAGTGATATGTTACTTATCCTGATGTAGTGACCAAACCTTCGTTTGCAGCACTTTCATTGAAATGCAATGCAGAGGTCTCTGGTGTGTCTCTGGTGTGTCTCTTTGTGTTTAGGAAGCTTCTATTTTGTGTAAGAACTTAGAAGGTGTTAAGACTCAGAAAGCCAAAACTGGTCTTAGTCATAGACATGTGAAAGGATGAATGCAAAAGATATTTGCATTATATTTACCTTTTCAGAAACAGTATATACTAACTCAGTTTGTGCTTAGGAAAGCCAAATGTTTTTGGGTGGTATCGTGGAAATTTATTTAATTTCTGTGACATGTAAGACATATTTATTTATGTTTTGTGAGATAGCCTAATTGGCTAAGAAGAACCCAGGACGGACTTACCCCCTGTGGTGATCTGTATTGGAGTGGCATAAAAGAAGACTTCGTGCCTGGTAAAATTGTACATCTTTGAAAATCCTTTGTGGAGAAGAACTGCTGTTTGATTTATGTAACATCTTGCATGCTGATATTCCCCTTCAATCCGAAGGGACGAGTCTTTCTTAAGACTTTGAGCAATAAACACCTTTGCCTATTCAATTGCATCTGAATCCTGCGACCAACAGAATTGCACCAAACACTATTCCGTTCTCCTACTGTTCTGGGTAAGAGCTCAGCATCTCCAAGTTCAAGCCCTCTGTCTGCTACAGTGCAGACCTGGTCCATTGTGAGGGATCAGGAGGAATCAGTTGACACCAATCAGGGGGTGTGGCCACAGCTAGTCAAATACATACACAGCAGAAGCGATTCCAGGTGCTGAGGTAGGAGCCTGAGTGTACCTAAGAAGCTGTTCCAAACACTGATGGTAGAGTTTGGTGGTGGCAGCATCGTTACACCCACAACACAGTGGGTGGGGTCAGTGACAGGTGGTCACTGAGGGTAAGCGGGAATCCCTGATACCCCAAGGTCAAGTGGGGATCAAGACCCCAACCTGTGATCGGGAGTTCAGGCTGGAAGCCATTAGGTCACAGATATTAGTGGCATAGCAGTGGGATAATCCCAGGTGAGTTACTGAGGAGAGGAGTAACTGCAGTTCAGGAGAACATGCAGGATGACTGATTACAGTGGAACGGAGTTGCATTAGATGGAGGTGGAAAGTGTGGCCGGCATAACAATGGATGCCCCTCAGAACGTGGTGAGAGCAACAAGTCCCGCCACCTCTCACAGCAGTTATGTTTCTCAGCATTTCCAAGCATGGCAGGGATCCCAACATCCCAGGTGGGGCAGAATGGATACCCTAGCAGATTGGCTCACAGAATTGGGAGAAAGGGCAGTGGAGTAGAAATGTATGCTCATCATTCGCATGTGGCATGATGAGCAGGCACCACTGGCTGTGGTACCCCGAGCACCATTGCAGTCTGCTCTACTGGGATCAGATTGAATTCAGTTTGCAGACAGCAATAAGGACATTGATGGACATTTGCAAGTATTCAAAATGACTTGTTGCAGGAATGGGTCAGAAACCTAGTGCCCACACTGCACGGAGAAGCCCTGGAGGCCTATCAAGGAGTGGCCACCGAGGACTGAGGTGACTATGACAAAGTCATAAGGGCCTCCTACAGCGATACTTTGTCACTCCTGAGTCCTACAGGAAAAAGTTCTGGGACTTGCCCAAAAACCCCAACAGCACCCATGAGCAGTTCGCAACCCAGCTAAGGCAGTACATGGTGAAGTGGGTGAAGGGATCTGGTGCCAATACCTGGGATGCACTGATTGATCTGCTGTGTCAAGAGCAGTTCTATCGCAGGTACGCCCCAGAGGAGAAGGAGCGGGTGCTAAACCAGGAGCCACCCAGCGTGAAGATGACTGCCCAGTTATCAGACAATTATGTGGCAATTCAGCCACAAGGACAGAAGCGCCTGACCAGCAGCTGACCCTAATGGACTTTACAACAAGGGGAACACCCCTCTTCTTCACATCACCCCCCAAAGCGGGCATCCTCCAACCCGGGTGCTCTTTTCCAGCAACCGCCCCATCCTGTCCCTGCAAATCATCAAAGACCACCAGGCCCCGACTGGACAAGAAGTGCTACAGCTGTGGGAAAATCGGACATCTGAGGATGAACTGTCTGACACCCCAAGCACCTCAGACTTGTGTCCCAAATCTGAGTGCTGGAGCCCGGCTTGCCTGTCTAACCCAGGGAAGTGAGCCCAAAGAGACTGTTCCTACTCCAGTCATTCCAATGGAGTGTGGGGAGAATCTGATGAACTCTATGGAGAGAGTCACCTGCATGGCCAAGGGGCCACCCCAAAATTTGTGGCGGCACCTGCAGATGGTCGAAGTGGGGCCCCTGCAGGGACAAAGATTAAGAGACTCTGGAGCTTCAATCACTGTTGCGAGCCTCTACCTTATTGATCCTGCTGCAGTACTTCCAGGTCGCACTACCAAAGTGACCATGGCAGGCAGACTGGAGCGAGAGGTACCTGTGGCGAGAGTCTACCTGGACTGGGGAGCTGGCCCAGAGTTGAGGGATGTTGCTATCATGGATGGCTTTCCAACCGATGTGGTCCTGGGGAATAACCTTGGTGGTGGAATCGTTACCATGTTTGCTGACGCCATTGCCTGGAGTCAAGTTTCCGGATCACAGTCTACAACATCTGTACCAGAGCAGCCCAGCCCAGAGGAAAAGACCACAGTGGCTAGACAACTGAAAGCACAGCCTACCACAGCATCAACCAGCCCAGAGGGACAGATTATAGTGGCTAAATCAGCACATCTACCCAGCATGCCTTTTGCCTCTGGTATGCCTATGTCCCCTAGCAACACAGAGGATATTGGTTCCAGCTTGTTGGATCCTGTGGGGGTGCCCAGTGATGCTCCTGTCCCTAGTGGTTTGCCAACTCCGGCAGTGAGTATAAGTGACCACACTGACTTCCCTTTGACTGACCTCAACCAGACTGTCCCTAGCAATCCAACCCATACCTCCCTGTAGACTGTCCCTACTTATAAGGAAGTGGGGGCCACAGGCAGGAGTTAAAGGAAGCTTGGTTAGATGACCCATCTCTAGAAAGCCTATCATGCCAAGCTGGCAGCAGCCTTTCAGGGATGGTGGCAGTGAGTGTGACCTGGCGGGAAGGGTTAAGGTACAGGGTAGCCAGAAAGGTAGGGATCAAGGTTATCTGCCTGTTCCAAGTAGATCGGGGAAGACACACAGCCTAACCATGGTGGATGCCACACTGGGTTCAGAGGAAGGTGATCTGTCTGCCATCACTGTGGAACAGATAGTGGAAAAGGTGGTGAGAGTAGACCTAGGTGACAGGGTAGGTTCCCCTAGTCACAGATCATTAGAGGATGGTAGGGCAGGTCTGACACGTAGTGCAGACAGATACCAAGTGGAGATGACAGAGGCGCAGTGCCTGGGGTATAGAGTGGGGGGAGACAGGGGTAGGCCCAGACCAGTGGAGGTAGAGCTAACCAGAAACTGTCCCCGGCCCACAACCCCAAAACAGGTACTGACCTTAGAAACTATAAGGCCCTGCGGACAAGTTAGTGCGGTAGTGACAACCCTTTGCTGAGTTGACTAGGGAGGGACTTCCCAAGTCAGTGGACTGGATACCCGCTTGTGAGTTGGCATTCCAGTCTTTGAAGGAGGCTCTGGTACTGGCTCCAGTGCAGATGGCACAAATTATTGGGAATATCAGCAACTTGTATGCTGATATTCCCCTTCAATCCAAAGGGACGAGTCTTTTTTAAGACTTTGAGCAATAAACACCTTTGCCTATTCAATTGCATCTGAATCCTGCGACCAACAGAATTGCGGCCAACGCTATTCCGTACTCCTACTGTTCTGGGTAAGAGCTCAGCATCTTCAAGTTCAAGCCCTCTGCCAGCTACCGTGCAGACCTGATCCATTGCGAGGGATCAGGAGGAATCAGTCGACACCAATCAGGGGGTGTGGCCACAGCTAGTCAAATGCATATGCAGCAGAAGCGGTTCCAGGTGCCGAGGAAGGAGCCTGAGTGTACCTAAGAAGCTGTTCCAAACACCGATGGTAGAGTTTGGTGGTGGCAGCATCATTACGCCCATGACACAGTGGGTGGGGTCAGTGACAGGCGGTCACTGACGGTAAGCTGGAATCCCTGATACCCCAAGGTCAAGTGGTGATTGAGACCCCAACCTGTGATCAGGAGTTCGGGCTGGAAGCCATCCAGTCACAGTCACCGTAGGTGTAATATCCTCTGATTAACAATCACTTCTCCACAATAAAGTTTATAGGAAAGATAGGCATATGGCATTCTCCATTATAGGAACATTTGCCAATATGATTGATTGATGCAACTGCCAATCATGCATTACAAACACTCATTGGCCTCATTGAAGAGGAGCAAGATGATTGGGTAATAAAACTGCCTATCAAACCATTTAGGATGCTGGATCCCTGCTGCTAGATACCTCTCTTTTTTCTTTCTTCATTTGCTACAGGGACCCCTCAGACTCTCATTCCCCACCCTATGTTTAATGGCAAGATGGGGAAAAGCAGAGAAAAGGAGCCCCAAGTAGTAGCATACTGCTATAAACTCTTTTGGGACTAAACCACCACACATTGCAAATAACTTATATTTCCAATAGGATATGTTGTCATAGAGAAGTGATGTATACTTTATTGTGGAGAAGTGATTGTTAATCAGAGGATACTACGCCTATGGTGATTTTATGTGTAACTACCATGTTTATTGTTTTATTACATGTGATTTTTTACACATGGTAACCGCACACTGCATAAATGCGGAGATATTACACAAGGGCAAATGAGATTTATGACTTATGAAAATTTCCAACATTGGAATAATTCTGATGTAAGAGGAAGGGAATGATCAGCCATTATTAATTTCATCAGTGCTATGCTGTAGATATTTTTTATTGACAATTTCTGGATCATACGGCATCAGACAAAAATTTATCAATATGATTATTGCTTAATATTTTTGCTTTGGTATAATAACGTTTGTGTATTATTGAGTATATTTTTCATAATATGTTTCACATGTTTTTTTAGATGAACAAAATTGTTCAGATTCTTTGATCCAAAGAAAACTGTAATTGTTTGCTAGTTGGTTAACGTTTCTGTTATCACACATTGTATGACGGAGTCAGCAATATGGACATAGGATGATTGCAGATGAGGGGTCAATCTGTGACGTCTCATTATGTATGTATGTCCTTGTATGTCTGTAAGTGTGTGTCATTTAAAAAAAAAAATTCTGTTAGTATATAATTTTATTAGCATCTAAATAAAAGCTAAGTTTTAGATTCTTCATCTGGGAGTAATCAGCTTAATTGGAGAGTTCATACAGGAACTGCATATGTAATAATTCTGAGTTCATCATTGATATAGCTGTTTCTATATTTCAAGCGTGCCCCCTTATTGAGTTTCTTTCGATCCTTGTTCTTTCTTGGTTGTCTTTTTTTGTAGACTAAATATGCTCACAGAAATGAAATTGTACCAGGAATTTATTAGGTATTATAGTGATTCTCTACAGCTTGTGCATTGTAAACCCATAACATTACTTTAGAAAATATGATGCAATACATTTAATCACAGCAACAAAACATTTTAAATGTATAAAACAAATAAACCATTTCATACTGATCGATTGATGATTAAGTAAGGCGATATGTTACAAGTCACTTTTCAGGAAGAAAAATGGAGGGTAGTGTTAAATACTATTTCAGAAATGCTAATTTATTATAAATTTCTTCATCAAGCTAATTTAACTCCTGTGGTAATGGATAACATGAATAGGATTAATCTTTCTACATGCTATATTTAGTAAAATGTGGTGTGTGATATTAAGGATGCCAAATTGTTTATCAAATATATATAACAAATCTTCTAAGGAAAGGATAGTGCACAAAAGTGAGAAATTAGTTAATAAATTCAAAACTGAATCTTGAGGTGAGAGAAAAACACTAAATGAAATCTTTATTTTTCTTGGAAATTATCAGCCTCTACTGTATGTTACAGTATGTGCATTCAATTTATCAAAGTTTTCAAACGCTAGTTATGTACATGATATATTGTATTTAAAAGTTGTAAAGCCTATTTAGAATACCATTGAAAACTAATTGCATTTTTATACACAATGTTTTATAAAATAAATAAAAAAAATTTCTTAAAAAAAAAAATACATTCACATCTGTTTAAATTAATATACATCAAATACAGTAGAAAAATAATTGTTTGCAAGTATCATTGCTGTTCATTTTTCAGTGCTTTGTGGTTATAAAACAACATATCAACTTATCAGTATCTCTGCAGCAATGGATATTTTTTGTTGTAAGAGTAAACAGATTTGACAGACCTGATAACGCACTGCAGATATCCGTTATAGTGAACAGAGCTAGGGAATGAAATAGCTGTGATTTGCCACACTAATACTAACTTCAGATGCCTAACAGGACTGATGAAAAATCTAGCTGCTTTATGGCAATATGTGTTGTCATCAATTGACTACAATAAATATACTCAATTACTGTACATTTTGCATTCTACTCAAAACCCAATCCATCCTGTATATGTCAATTTAGACTTAAAACCATTTGCTTACTATTTAAGACTCAGTAACAGGTTGTAGTAATTTATAAACATAATATTATGCTTACAGTAGGTTCAATGGAATTTATGGTGTTAAAAAAGAATATACAAGTTGAGTCTCCCATATCCAAATATGGAATTTATTTAGCATGACTGAGATAGTGAAACCTTTGCTTTTTGATGGATCAATGTACACAAACTTGTTTAAGGCACAAATGCAATAAAAATTATTGTATAAAATGACCTTCAGGATGAATGTATAAGGTGTATATGAAACATAAATGAATTTTATGTATGTACACACACTTTGTCTGAGCCACAAAATGATTGAAAATATTGTATAAAATTATCTGCAAGCTGTGTGTATAAGATGTATATAAAACATAAATGCATTCTGTGTTTGCTGTCATGCTGGTAGTGCCATAGATTTACATTTACAAATATATGGCACTTTAATAATTTAAAAATAGACTGTATTCATGTGTTCTGGAATTTGTTCTGGTTTTACATGGGTTGACAAGTATTTTATATTTTTGCTTTGCATAGTTAGATTAGCTATTTTTGTTCTATGAAATTAATTGATAATCCTTAGGGTGAAAGCAGGGACGAAGCATGAGCGGAGCTGGTGGAGTTCGTGCTTTAGGTGTGTGCTTCCAACCAGGGCACTGGAGATAAACTGTCCAACATAAAAGTTCCATGAGCCACTGGGAGCATGGGATAGTTCCTGCTGGGCTGTTCCCATGCTCCTCTTAGTGACACCACAACCCCTCACTCTCTCATCACACTGGGCCAATTAATATTGGCTGCCAGCTCCTGCGCTACCCGGCAGTCCACTATGGAACGCAAACTGGAAGTTGTCATCTGCTAGCTGTTATCTGGGGGGTGCCTGGATTACTCTGGAGCTCTGTAGTTGCCACCTTGACATTGACCCATTGGCTGGATGTGGCTCACAAGGCAATTGGGTCAGGCCCAATATATCCTGCAGCTCCTGAGAGGTCATTCTCCTGGTGGGGCACTGGGGCAATAAATGTGTAGACCAATTCATTTAATTTTTTTTTTGTCCAGGACCAATGTGTTTTTTTACTGTGGGGGCTAATGTGTTTTATTTTTTCCTGTGGAGGTCAATGTGCTTTATTTTTTGCTATGAGGGTTAATGTGATTTATTTGTTCCTGTGGGGGTTAATGTGCTTTATCTTTTCTTATGGGGCTAATCTTTTTGTCTTTTCTTATTGGAGCCAATGTGTTTTATTTTTTTTTCTATGGGGGCTAATGTGTATTTTTTATTAGTGGAATTACATTAGAGGGTTAGAATATATATTGCCTCTATGCCCCAGTATGATACTACCTCTAATGTTTATTTTTATTTCTTTTAATTTGTCCCCTCCTGCTGGACTTGCCCCCTCCCTGGCACAAATGCGGGTAGGGTCGCCTTAGCATGCACGTACTTTTGGTGACATGGCTGCATGCACACCTCTGAGTGTAAGTCTCTTATACAACTAGCCTGTGCAGAGCTGTAATATACAATAATGATCAATGAAATTACAAAATTTCTTCTAATCTAATAAAATTAGTATACATGTTAGCATTGTAAAATGGATAATTTTCAAGTATTTTATACAAAGGCATGACAAAACTATGCACAGCTGTTACTAACCTGCTATGTGGTCCAATGACACATTTTATTTAAAAAATGTTGGTTATGGGATCTACATCAGCAACCCTAAAGGTCAATGCCAGGTATATATTTATTTATTTCCAGTTATTTATATAGTGCAGACATATGCCGCAATGCTTAACTTAGAATATTTGTCCATTTAAAATATCTACCTATATACAGCTTTACTTATTACATATCTCTTTTTAATGTACTGCACATACTTTATATAGAGAACTTTGTTATGCCATTTTAGTCAAACGGGAACATGCCAGATGACAGAATCTTTGTAAAGAGGCATATTAGTTATTTGTCAAAAGGATCCAGAGAGTTTCTAAAATACTTTGAAAATCTGTACATTTAGCTAAAAAGTCTAAAATGAACATAAATATATTTAATCTTCAGTAATAGTAGGATATCAATAATAAACAGGGGTGGATTGGGCCACTGGAAAGTTGGGACATTTTCCACTGAGCCGGGCCATCCACTCCTCCACCCCCATCCCCTTTCCAACCAATTTACTGCTGCGATTGGTGCACAGCTCTTCGGCCAGCGTTCAGAGCTTCTCATTGCAGGAGGAATAACAATAAAAATAAGGTGCAGCTACTCTTCTGAAAGCTGCACCGCATTATGTACACTAAAACAAATGACCTGGCAGATAGGGGCCGGGCATTGTTTCATAGTGGCTGGCCCCTCCTACCAGGCTCAGAGTGGGCTGCCTGCGTGTATCAGCCTGGGCTCTCTGTCTGCTGCTCATCTGTCACTGGAGTCTGGAATGTCTGCAAGAGCTGCCTTCTTTCATCACACTGTCAGAGCTGGCTCCCTGCTCTTTACAGAAAGAAACAAGAAAACCAGATGGGGGCTGAGTTTAGTGGGGGTAATATGGAGGAGGGGGCCTGTGCATAATAAATTGTAATATGGAGGTGTTATGTGTACTCAGGGCTGATGAGAGCCTAGTTGGGTCTGGGTCATGGGGCATGGCCTAATCATGGGAGGCGTGGCCACACCCTCTTAGAAAAAAAATAAATGCACTCCCTGAGCCCGGCACACAGCCAATGGAGGGCACAATCAGCGTGATTGTTCCCCCATAGGTATAGGGGACTGCTCCAGCTGCTGCTTTAGCAGTCATGAGCAGTCTACCAGTGCAGCCCAGCACACAGCAGCATGTGCTGGGCTGCACTGACTTAAGAGGCAGGGGGAGTGGTGCCGGATCCAGGCCCCCACCAGGCCCCTGTAGCAAGCCCAGGCCTGCGTAATTTGTTCCCACTCCCCCCCTCTTGGCGCCCCTGTGTGTACTTGGTGTAATATGAGGGAAGGGGGCCTGTGGATAATGAAATGTAATATGGCGATGCTGTGTGTACTTGGTGTAATATGGGGGAGGGGGCCTGTGTATAAGGCAATGTGATATGGGTGCTGTGTGTACTGGGGTTAATATGGGGGAGGGGGCCTATGTTTAATTAAATGTAATATGGGGGTGCTGTGTGTACTTGGTGTCTGTCTGACATTTATTGGCTGCATTGCAAAAACAGACACACTACTGCCGCTGACATGTTGTTTTATTGTGTAGTGGCACAGAATGCATGTGCCCTGGACTGTGGCCAGTGGCTGGTGGCACCCCCCTCATGCCACCCAGTCCAACAGAACCTGGGGCACATGCCCTACTTGACCCCCCACATTATGCCATTGGTTACTACAGAGAAACACCATACTTATAAAACAGTCTTGTCTGCTCCTATGAACCAAATGATCTGCAGCTAAATCAGTTCAGATCAAATTAAACTCTCATGCACTAATGAAATAGTGCTTTTAGAAATACTTCAATAATAATTAATTTACAGAAAGGTGAACTAGTCCATATACCTACTAAGGTTAAAATGCACGTCCTTGTGATCTCCTGTTTGTGCTGAAGGGACCTTGTTACTTCATCAGTGAGAAACACTAATCCATACCTGCACTTTCACACCCATCTCAGATACTTTCTTTTCTATATCATCGCTCTCTCATCTGGTCCTGCGAGGAATCCCTGCAATGTCTGGTAACAGGATTCTCACAGGTTAACTATAAATTGACAATTGAACTGATCTGTCTTTCACAGGCCCTCTCACCTCTTTCTTCCTAAATGGTTGTTCAATGCAATGCACAGTAGTGACAGGAATTAATAGAGTGAGATTGAACTATTTGCATAGAGAGAAAACAGAGAAATTTTTCCCTCTATTACTTCCTGGACTAAGTATCATATTTGAATATGATTCCATCAAAGTAAATTTAATTTTATTGTTAGTTGTGAAATTGTTGTAAAATAATAATCTCATTGTCAATGCTGTTATTTTGAAAAGCATTATCCTGTTATTAGCTACTTTGGTGACCAACAGAGAATGAGATCTCATCAAGTGTTATTTAGACATATACATTTACTGTAAATGATTATGGGGTCTATTCATCAACAGGGATACTTAAGTATTGACCTAGCCGCAGGGAATAGTTATCATCGGAACAATTCTTCATTGCTTCGGAGCAGGGACATCTGCTCCAAAAGCAACTGTCCCCATGATTAGTAGCACTTCTACAAAAGTATCAGCATTATTTACCTGTCCCTGTCACTGGCTTCTGAGCATGTGTGACCTAAGGTCACACCTAAGGTCACACATGCCCAAAGCCACTGGGGAGTCAGTGAGTAGGTGACAAAGGAATCTGCACAGATCCCTCTTCACATCCCCAGAACTCCTTCCCATAGGAAGGACCGGGGCTACGAGAACAAGCACCATCTGAAGATGGTGCTTCTTCTCTTAGGCAAACTCAGAGAACATTACGTTTTTGGAGTTTGCTGAATATCAGGTGGTCCTATCTGACCCCTAATTAGGAATGTCCCGTTAACTTAAATATGCAGAAACTAGCATTTCCACATGGATAATGGGCCATTATAGTTATGATGAATAGGCCTCTATGAATGAGTAAATGTATATGATAGTATACATAGATACTCAGATATAACAGCTGTATTGCCTGGTGTATATTTTATAATTGCAAAACAAAATAATGCTGTACTAGATAATCTTTGTTTAAAGAACAATCTGTTACAAGATCTGTGACCTATTGGGTACAATCTGTTATCTAAACAACATTTGCAAAGAACAGTTCTGTTTGTATCTGGTGACTATGCAAAAAAACAGTCTGTTATTTTATATCGGGTGATTATGTAACATCCAGTTGATTTGTATTAGAGGATCTGTGCCAGAATGTGTACAATTCTGATGCTTAATTACTTTTATTACAAATACCTTTTCAGAGATTTATACAGTTCAATTATAAGAGTACTACACATGTGGATGCCAAAGACTGAAATGTTACTCTAAGATTTGGGAATTGTGCTATTTCATTTGCCAGATAGATAGTGGTCTCCTCTACAAGAACTAATTACAAGTACTAATTAATACTTTCACAAGTACTACTTACAATCTCTCTTTACACTCTTGTTACTCATACCCCTTTCAGACTTAAAATCCAGGAAATTGCCTGGTCTATTGTATCAACCAGGCTATTCCTGGGTCTCAGTCTGACCCTGGTGAAGAGCAGATTTGTGGATGTTTGCAGTAACACATAGCAAAAACCTGCGTTGATGGGCGTTCACGTGCAAAAACACGTATATTTGTTGTATGTGTAAAAGGGGTATAATAGAAGGTATTTTTTATGTTGGTGATCAGTAAACAACATAAGACATTAAGAATACAATATCATATATAACCTTGATGTTTTTCACTGTCTGAATCTCTTAAAGAAATCTGGAAAGTCAGTTAAGAAATTGTATCATATTTACACCTTGTTTAATCCTAACTTTTACCAGGTGTTCCATTGTTGCATAAAGTAATATAAACTCCAATCCAGTACACTTAAGAATTTGTCATTTATGAATTAATTAAATAAATAGATCTAGCCCTTAACTGGGAGCACATATCCCCAAGGGTTATAATGCAACAATAATAACAATTGATTTAATTACAGAGGTTTTTATACCTTCTATTACAATCTTCAATTAATACGCCCACTACTTAAATCATACTTTTAGACATTCTACATTATTCCACATTATGCAAGCATATTCAAATATAACATTTATTAGATTAGACAAAGTTTGTTCTTATGGTCTCTCTCTTTGTTTGGAAGTCAAATAGATTCCTTCATGAAATGCTCTGCATCACTATATTTGGTGCATAAATTTCTCTAGCCAAGAATTATACATAAATGGTCAAGTTTTTATCCCATTATTCAGATTAACACTTTCATAGTGAGTTGTCCTTAAAGACATCTCAACTCATTTTACTTAGTACTGCTAAGTTTGTACAAAGCAAAATGGCTGTGCAAAGGCCATATTGAATTTCATGAGCTGTATTCACTATAAAGCACATGTAAATATGGAATTATGTAAAATATAATGTTTCTTATAAACTAAGCTTCAACAGCCTTTAGACAAGAGAACAGACATTCAAACTAAAAAAGGAATTGACAATTATAATTAATGAATGACTATTCCTTGACCATTTTAGTAAAATACAGTCAGGTGCATAAATATTGGGACATTGACAGAATTTTCATATTTTGGCCTCTATTCACCAGCACAATGGCTTTGAATTGAAACAAACAAGATGTGCTTTAACTGCAGACTTTCAGATTTAATTTGAGGGTAAATACATCCAAATCAGGTGAATGGTGTAGGAATTACAACAGTTTCTATATGTGCCTCCCACTTTTTAAGGGGCCAAAAGTAATGGGACAAACTAAACAATCCTAAATCTAACTTTCACTTTTTAATACTTTGTTGCAAATCCTTTGCAGGCAATTACAGCCTGAAGTCTGGAACACATAGACATCAACAGACACTGGGTTTCATCCCTGGTGATGCTCTGCCAGGCCACTACTGCAAATGTCTTCAGTTCCTGCTTGTTCTTGGGGCATTTTCCCTTCAGTTTTGTCTTCATCAAGTGAAATGCATGCTCAATCGGATTCAGGTCAGGGGATTGACTTGGCCATTGCATAACATTCTACTTTTTAGCCTTAAAAAACTCTTTGGTTGCTTTTGCAGTATGCTTCAGGTCATTTTCCATCTGCACTGTGAAGCGCCGTTCAATGAGTTCTGAAGCATTTGACTGAATATGAGCATATAATATTGCCTGAAACACTTCAGAATTCATTCTGCTGCTTTTGTCAGCAGTCACATCATCAATAAATACAAGGAAACCAGTTACATTGGCAGCCATACATGCCCACGCCATGACACTACCTCCACCATGCTTCTCTGATGAGGTGGTATGTTTTGGATCATGAGCAGTTCCTTTCCTTCTCCATACTATTCTCTTCCCATCACTCTGGTACAAGTTGATCTTTGTCTCATCTGTCTATAGGATGTTGTTCCAGAACTGTAATGGCTTTTTTAGATGTTGTTTGACAAACTCTAATCTGGCCTTCCTGTTTTTATGGCTCACCAATGGTTTACATCTTATGGTAAACCCTCTATATTCACTCTTGTGAAGTCTTCTCTTGATTGTTGACTTTGACACATATACACCTACCTCCTGGAGAGTGTTCTTGATTTGGCCAACTGTTGTGAAGGGGTTTTTCTTCACCAGGGAAATAATTCTTCTGTCATCCACTACAGTTGTTTTCCGTGGTCTTCCCGGGTCTTTTGGTGTTGCTGAGCTCTCCGGTGCATTCTTTCTTTTTAAGAATGTTCCAAACAGTTGATTTGGCCACACCTAATGTTTTCGCTATCTCTCTGATGGGTTTGTTTTGATTTTTCAGCCTAATGATGGCTTGCTTCACTGATAGTGACAGCTCTTTGGATCTCATATTGAGAGTCGACAGCAACTGATTCCAAATGCAAATGTCATACCTAGAATCAACTCCAGACCTTTTACCTGCTTAATTGATAATGAAGTAATGAGGGAATATCCAACACCTGTCCATGAAATAGCTTTTAAGTTGATAGTCCCATTACTTTTGGCCCCTTAAAAAGTGGGAGGCACATATAGAAACCGTTGTAATTCCTACACCGTTCACCTGATTTGGATGTAATTACCCTCAAATTAAATCTGAAAGTCTGCAGTTAAAGCACATCTTTTTTGTTTCATTTCAAAGCCATTGTGGTGGTGAATAGAGGCCAAAATATGAAAATTCTGTCAATGTACCACTATTTATGCACCTGACTGTATGTGTTCAAATTCATGTTCTGTTGTCTGTTCTTGCTTTGCTCCTATATTTTAAGTGAAATAAAATAAAAATTACATTTTAGTATCAACTCATGTATCGCATATATAAGTAATGTCCCCCAAAAGTTTTTTTCGTGGCATACACAAAAACAACCAAAGTGTAATAATGAATGCATTCTAGTTTATCTTTTCATTAATAGAGCTAATATTTTAGAAATCAAATATAACAGAACTTAAAAAGTGGACTAAAATATAAATATATTAGATTACATTTCTTTGAAATAAATACTTGAGTCAGTAATTATTAGCCTAACATGAATCTGTAGTCAAATCATGAAACTGCTGTGCATACAATGTCTGATGATGATTATACTTCTTTGTTTCAGTTTTGATAATGGCTTTGATCAGATTTTGTCTGCTTTTCCTCTATGTGATTAGGATACATTAATTTGTTTTCAATTCCAAAGGTTATTCTACATCAAGTAAGACAAATACTTTTCACAGTCAAAGTGTAATGACAATTGGTAATTATACAATGTTTGGTCTATATAATTACACTGAATAATGTTGTTAGACTTATTGGTTTAAACGTCCTACTAAACAGTGTTAATATTTTAGTAGCTTCCATGCTTGCCTACAGCTAACTGTCACAATTGATGTAGTATCTCATAACATTCTAAGAGCCTTAAAAAACACTAGAACTCGGTTTGTCCATTTTTCCATTATATTTGTGCTGTTTGTGACAATGATGCACATTTCGCCATAAGTCTAATAATAATGTTAAAACCTTCAAAGTGGAAAAATATATCCTCTATTATAGACTACATACATTTGAAATGAATTCTTTTAAAACATAACATTTCAATAAATCTTGTAACAATTTTAATGGATTATTAATTAATGGATAGAGCAGCTTTCATCGCTTCACGATTAACAAATTAAAAGCTGTAGTCTGTTGCAATTCTCTAAGCACTTTATGCTTTGTTGTCCTATGTTTCATTTTTCCTTCAAACTACGTAGAGTACAAAAAAAATAAAAGATAATAATGTTTACATATTTATAGATCTGTGTAAGATCATCCCATTGCTGAATTAACAAAGAAAAGGAAATAACAAATGTATACCTTTGCATATCATACTGTATGTAACATTTGATAATTGCTTATTCTGTTGTAAAGTACTAAAATGTTTCCTGAACTCTTGGCTCTAGAATTCATCAACCATGGAAATGTACTTCAAAAATGAATGTCAACAATTTTTCCAAACTGAGGTTTAAGGTCAGCAACCATATACAATAGATTTAGTTGATCTCAGAGCTATAAGGATTAGGCACAACTTGAAAAAGGAACTAATAGATCAGTCCATTGCCTATGCATTGATAATAAACAAATACATTATTTAATCTTTTTTTTGGAGTGTAATTCTTCTTTGTTTATGTGTGCATTGCTGTATTCTGGTACCTATACTTAGTTTGTACTGATGCTGGAGTGCCCAACATGTATGTATGTATCTATCTATCTATAATGGTGTGGCCTAATTAGGTAAATTATACCAATGAGATTGGACACACTAGATCACATGACCGTGCATTATTTACCATTGACCGCACACTTCTCACTGTAACCCCATGCCTTATCTACTTTCCACTATCATCTAAACCTCATCGCAATGCCACAGCTGTATAACTCTACAAGTGTAAATGACAACATCTCTCACAGAAATACTGCTCACAGAAAAGCAGCATATCACTGCCTCAAGAAATGACAAAATTACTAAATAACTCAAATGACCTGACATCATTCTTCACTAAAATGACTAGTACAATTATTCTATTCAAAGAACTCAAACAGGACTTACCTGAGCAGCCACTTCAGAATTGTTAAATCCTAAACCTTGTCCGGGCTCCAGTAGAGTTCAGATAGTGACCCCCAAAGTCTATTATCTAACAGTGGTCACTGGTGAGAAATCTACACACAAACAGGCAATTGTGTGTTTAAAGAATTCTCCCACTTTATTTCTCCAAACAGGGGTTTTTATAAAATTTTCGTTTCTATGCAAATTTCACTTTCTCAGAGTGCATTATCAGCCCTAGCTTAACCAATCATGTTACAGTGCTCAGCTCATCTGTAACTCATTGCTTAGCTAATCATTTTACACTATTTGTGCATAAATATAGTTGAATACTCTGTCTAATAAAAGCTATGTTACTTACAAGGGTTAAACTGTTGTTACATGTTTCTAAAATGTTCCAACATTTGAATAAATCACACTTGTTCATGAAGATGTGCAAGGATATGATCATGCAGTTTTAAGCATTTCTAACATTTGTCATTATAAATATCATAAGATGGTTCCTTAAGTGAACAATGTGGCATCATGACTTTCACATTTCCTTCCTTTTTATTCAAATTTGACATACTTATTTCATCTAGCTTACCTAGCTCATGGTTTACCCCCTATGTATTTAGCATCTACTTCACACATCTGTCCTTCTAAAGTATAGGATGCATGGGGTACCTCTACCCATTCAAAACCACATAGAAAGTGTGTCCCTCATTCCCTATGGTCCTGGGTCTTCTTTATTTTGTCCAACATTCAAATACAGTCTTCCTGTGGTTGCCATAGACAGTTCACATACGTCCTATTCAAGCAGAGCAGTTTTCTTTCTGCAAATCATGCAAATCTGTTCTTTGTCATCATAAAGGAGCACCATCATAGCTGATATTGTGGTATCATTTCTGGAACAACAATCAAGTGTAAACATTTTCCCTATCACACACAAAAGTAAATTTATTACTATGTATAACACAAACAATATTACTAATCCCTTAGCTATTACACTAAGTATGCCTGAAATCCATCTACCAATACCCTTAAACCAGTTAAAAGGATTTAACCAGGAAAACCATACTTCTGTAGAGTTATCCCAGTAATCAATGTTATGTTTATCCCTGACTTCTTCCTTGGGTTCATTAATCTTTTTCAAATGTCCATGTATGGAATCAGTGAAGTTGTCAGATATGTAGTTGCAGCAGGCTAGTCCCACTATCTGACAAATGCCACCTCGTGCAGCTATGAGATAGTAAAGGACCAGTCTAAACTGCCCAAAATCTCATTAGTGACTATTTTAAGCACATCAAATATTTCATCTGTCATGTTGTCAAAAAAGCTAGAAAAACATTAAACTGATAGGCCAATTCAGTAGGTCCCATAGTTAACTTGTAATACCATCCTCCCAAATTTATCAAATCCTTTGCTTTCTAAGGCTTCTTTAAAGATCGTTTACCCTTTCCTCCCCAACTTCTCTCCAGTGTATGTGGTGGTATTCCTGCCATAGGTATAATTTTTACTACAGAGGTGACAGGAATTATCCTAGCCAGTGTGCAGCTTCCATATCCCCCAAATGGCAGGAATTTATAGGCCTTTTAACCACATACAAAATAGAAGAAGGAAGTGTCAACTGTCCCAACCAAGTGACCTCTGCCGCTAGGTACAGAAGAAACTGTGCTTCTCTTGGCACACAGGTGGTATATAGGTGTACATATACCTCCTCTGGATTTGTACAGTTACAATTCTGTGCATCTTCACAATCTGTAATATTGTCACTATTATTAAGATAGCTCTTCCAGTGAGGTAATCCTATCCATGTCAATGTGGGATATTTGCAAGTGGTGTTAGCACAATGTTGGAGTGTGGCAGTAAAAGTAAGATCTGCTTTTTTCTCTAACCTGACCTTATGGTCCCTTGTATACTTGGGCATATATCTGCATATTGTTTAACCAAACCATTCATGTAGTCTGTTTGCTAAGAGGTGCTTTCCTGATGACTTTCCACCAGGGAGGTTTTAACCACCCAACAATGACCACATTTAGGACACTGTGATTATAGCCATCCTTGGTTCTGGGTATCAGTACAACTTTTGATTGTTTTTTACTTCTGGGAAAGCTGTTTCATTTCTTCTAGGAAACAGGTACTGCTACATAGGGCATGGTCTTTGAGGATATGAGAGAGTGGGTACACACCCAAAAGTGAGTGGTAATGGCAAATTGTGCCAAAATATGATGCATGTGAATAAATTTGTTATCCCATACCTCATTCAGTTGACGGTGGAGTTCCCTCCTTTCTCTGGATGTGCTACTATTTGTACAGTTACCTGGTTCCATACTTGTGATAAAAGCTCAAAGCTGAAAGCTAAAACCAAGACTACAACAAGAGCAAAGCAAAGTATACATCCCCACAAGCATTTGTCTGGTTTAGGGCCTAGTAGCATATATCTATTCATAACTTCAAATTACTCCAACTCCCCTTGTGTGAAGATCTTGCAGTGTGAGGCATGTATCCAGGTACTCTTTTCTGCTACCTTTACTGCCGTCAGAGTAGTTAGGAGAACTTGATAAGGACCCTCATATCTGGGTTCTAGGACTTTCCTTAAATGCTTCTTTATCATGTCTCAATTACCTGGTTGCAGTTTGTGGGTGCTGCAATCTGAATTGGGAACTGGAATAGAAGAGAACACCTAGTGGTGGATTTTGGTTAGTCGGTACTGTAACTGAACCATATAATTTGTCAAACCACCATGCTCATGTTGTAACTGTTGTAGGAAGTCATATCATGTTATTGCAGTTGTACCAAATAGTATCTTATAAGGTGTCATCCTATGTTTCCCAAAGGGAATGTTCCTGGCTAACAACCATGTTAAAAATAAACATTCTAACAAACTCCTTTGTATTTCAGTTTGAGTGTATAGTTCAGTCTTTTCACTTTATCACTGCTTTGGGGCCTATATATATTTGCAGATCTACTAAAAGACATTTTAAAATGTCTCAATAAAAAATGTGTAACTCTGTCACTCTCTATTAGCTCAGGTAGTCTACATTTACAAGTCACTTCTGCAATTTACTTCCTCTTATCCTATTGCTCTTTTGTGTTTGCTGCCTTGCAAAACCAGTCAATTTGACAACAGGACCGAGAACAGAACATATTCATACACAGAATACTTAAATATCTTGAAGAAATTAATTTTTAATCTCTAGAAGGGATAACATGTCTCTGGGGTTCAAAGGGTGCTGTCCTTGTGTTTGGTCAAGTGGTCCCCTTTATATCAAAGAAATAGTAGAATTTCTCCATCACATGAAACAAGAAGAAATAACATAATCTGTGGATTAGTCCAATATAATGTAGATATTATTTAATTAGGACCAGATGACCTGTGACTAACTCACCTAATAAAGGTGAGATGCGTTCGTCAAAAGGTATTTTTACTTTTCCTCCTTAGTGTGTAAAGTATGGACAATATACACTAGTGTCCCCCTCAGGGAAATAAACTCACCTGGGCACAGGTATAGGTGTTGCCCAAAATTTATCTTTACATATCCCGGCTTGACCACCTCAGGAAGCTTCCTTACGTTTAGATAGGTGAAGCCACGAATATTGCACAAACTCCTAATGATATTTCTGCACAGGAACACAAGATGGTGTAGATGATGTCCCATAAACTCCAAAAGTTTGCAGTTTTTCTTTAAAAAAGGTATTTAATTCCACAAAACTATTCCAAAAATACATTCCTTAAAAACAATACAAAAGGTACAACAAATGCAAGTATTTCCCAGTGCTGGGGCCTCCAAACATATATGGTAATGTGGTTCTATTCTATCCCTCTCACCCAGAATGAGTTGGAATTGGAATGATCCTGTCAGTTGGAAAAAACATAACACGTGTCCATACAGATGGAGAGTCCCTTGCCATCAATGCATTTCAGACCAATGGGGTACTTCCTCAGGGTGTATAGGGATCTTCCATGTGCTGCCTTATATACCTACTACCTACTTAATTCAATAAACATAGGGAGGGGCCAGCAATCAGTATCTAGAAAAACCTGGACCAAATACATAACTCATATTATTTACATTTCATCACTTCTACAAGCCAAAGTACACAAAGAAATATCTGTAATGGTCATTCATGTAATGGTTTCAATCTCATAAACATTTAACATCATATTTGTGCCATGTATATAAGATTCATAAGAAATTTATAAATAATTCCAGTCCGTATTTCTTATTTCGCCAAAACATAGTTTATTCCTGATGATATCCATCAGGAAACCTCCCACATGTGCAACCGGACTATATCTTGGATATAAATGGGACCACTTGACCAAACACAAGGACAGCGCCTTTTGGACCATTCATATTTGTCTATATGTATTAAGGGGTAGTACTTCTCAGTGTCTGACTAGTGCTGCAGCACCGGAGTGCAGGCTGTTGTGGTATTTTTTGTTGTATCATGTCTGTGAGGTTCTTTTTTACTAGTACCTTGACTATATTTCCTGGGTTGTGCAAAACACGGATTGCACACCCTGTAACAATTGGAGGGTAGGCCTGTGTGGTCTAACTGAAGCCTAGTGCTACCCAATGCTGGTTTTAGCACCCTCACCATAGCATATTTTGTCTGGTGTTTCAATTAAGTATCTGGGCTTAGACTGGGAACAGTGCATGTGGCAGACAGAGATGGTGCTCAATCATCCATCCATCACCCTGAAGTCGTGCACCTAGTCTTTTCCAGGTTTCTACTTCCATCTGTGGAGGCCTGGGCCTGTAACTGCTAAAAAAGGTCCAGGTCCAATGTCTCTGGTGTTATGGCCACCAGTATCAGAATATCAGGTAGGGGTTTTAATGTGGCCTGTTTGGCTGCTTGGTCTGCTAGAGCATTGCCTCTTACCTTTGGGGCATTTTCTATGGTATGTGCTTCGAGTTTAATTACAGCTAAATTTGTAGGCAATTGAGAAGCAGCAAACAAAATCTAATGCAATCTACATAATCTATGTATAACTTACAATAACATGACAATAGCAAAAAAAGGTTAAATTCAAAACTTTTATCCAGTTTTTTCCTGGCAATTGCCTTTTCGGCAGTTTTTTGCCTTTTTTTTGCAAAAAACATCCGTTTTCGGTGCTAATTGAATATGGCCCATAGTCTTTACAGATGAAAAAAGTAACATTTGGGTCCCTTATCTCATAAATCCATAATTATCTTCTCCCCTCTTTTTGAATTTAGTGATAATAAAATGGCTGGGTTCAACCTGTACATCCTTGGATAGTATTATTAGATTAATACTACTGTATACTTGGTAAATCTGGTATTCATAACATAAACAAACTAAGAAATACATTTATTCAAATAAATGCTTTGAAACATTCTTATTTCTTTAGGCCTCACTAACTCAAACTGTTAATCTATATATGGCAAGAGTATTAAGTCATGGTAGTCCTGTACTGAATAACTCTTCTCCTGCCTATATTCTATATTTGTAAAAACATTTTCTGAAGTTTTTTTTTTCCTGAAACAATTAAATATATTAATTTGTAACCGTACATCATTCAACTGTTTCAAAAAACATTAACCAATAAAACATTTTGTCAGGGAGTTCATTGGAATCTAAATTTCATTATTTTTCACAAAAACTATGTTACCTAATCAATAGTCAGCTTATAAAACTGTTGTACATCACTATGTACTAACCCCTCTTTTTGTGGCAATTGAAAATCACCTCTACCATTTTTATTTTATTTTGCAATTACAGCTTGTGTTTTACACCATGAAAATGTATTTCTTCACATAGATCGTCTCCGGTTGCAGGGGCATGTGCTATACTTGCAGTCCTGCCTATCTCACCTGCATCACTTGGCCCCACCCCTTCATTTGACTTCACCCCTTCTAATAGCCATCAAAATACTTCCTGATTTCCTGTCATATAGAACTATATCTCACAGCGAAATGTTTGTAAAATCTTTTGTATTGAGAGCACCCCTCCCAACATGTCAAAAATCACATCACTCTGCATCACCCTCACTGCAATATCCTAGCATACTCTCTATATACATAAGCACTCTCTCATTACATCTGATCAATATAATTGATGCAAACAAATCCAATTTTTCACTACAAGTTCACTTGACTTTCTCTCATCACATACATACATTGGGTTAATTACATCGTACAAACAAACATCTGTTTCATTACCACACTGAGTTACTGTGAAATACTGCATTCCAAATATTCTATTGTTATCAGAATAGCTTGACAGAAACTCTATTCATAACTCAAAGCTAATGGTTCAGCAATAGCAATACTATGAAAATACACTTTGAAAAAATACTAGTTTATTTCAAATGCAATATTCCTCTAAATTCAAGGGGTTTATGAGTGCCTCATCCTGTCCCTCTTCACACCGCTTCGCAGGACAATGTATATCAGTACCAGTCACTGCTATTTCAGCTCTACCTATGGAATCTCTTAAAGGGAAGCTGTCAACATTGTCCTCATCTGAGGATTGCAGATCTATTTCAACTCTTACATGCACACTTTACATTTACTTTAGAAACATACTTATGTTCTGCTAATGTGTGACTAGCTTGTTCTTTTGTATTGTTATTTTGTATACATTATTCAGTGTTTCTATCTGAAAGCATTTTCTGTCAGTTTGGGCTGTGTAGCGAGTTTCCTCCTTGCCCCTATCTTCTGAACTTTCTGCCTGTGGAATGACACTCCTCTCTCTCCCTACACCAGTAATGGAGAGCATATCAGAATTATAGGCAATAACAAATACTAAATCTCATCATCAATGCATTCAGAATCAATTCCTATTGCAATTTTGCAATCCAAGCTTTCCATAGGTGCTCCCAAAGAAAACAACAATTCACTCATATCTCTCGACTCAGAACTAGCATTGTGACTAGTCAATTTCTACACCCATGCACACCTGCTAGGAACTTAGGGCCCGATTCAGACCCGGTCACAAGGCTGCGTTCGCATGTAGCCTGCCGATGTTTGCAATCTGCACATGCATACAAGAGGCAGTGCGCATGCGTGAACCAGTCACTGCGATCAGAAAGTGTTCACAGCCAGAATATAGACACTCTGCAAGCATGAGTTACAGGACATGCTGTTTGTGGGTGGTAATGGGGAGGTCGATGGTAACGTGGGCTGTAGTAGTGTGAACAAAGGAGTGTCTGTGCGTCTAAACGTCATTTCAGGGGCGTGCATAACTAATATGCATCATCAGCATTGCTTGCGATCCCGGGATTTGCACACTTTGGATGCTGACAGCTGTGCGCAAATGCAGCCTTGCGACCTAGTCTGAATCAGGCCCTTAGCCAACTGAGCGTACATCTTATCTCTTGTAAGTGTAACATTTTCTTAGTTTTGCCTGTGTGTTGATGCTGTGGGTTGCTTTGTATGAAGGAGATTCTGGGCTGCCATGAAAGCAGTGGCATCACAAAGGGGGTGCGGGAGGTGTGGGCTGCACTCAGGTGTCACCCGCCAAGGTCGACACGAAGGTGCAGACTGACACTCCCCCACTGTGACAGGCACCCCCTCCCAGTAATATTTAAAAAAATGGGACGAGAGAGATTGGGTGCGTGAAACCACACTCCCATCACTCCCCGCACTGGGTGACACTGCGGGGAGGGACGCCACTGCATGAAAGTCATAACAGTTCCACTTTATGTGCCCTGTCCTCCCACAGCAGAAACACAGTCCTTTGTATGGATTTACTTTATTCATCCTAGGTTTATTTGATCTGGATTGTAACACACTGGACTGTCTACATGACCAATTGAGGTATTTAGAGTTTAAATCCTTTTTCTTACTGCAGTCTGACTTGAATCTTCAAATGCCATATCTAACATTTGTTCTTGCATTTTATTTATTTGTCAATCCAATCATTCAGTGTGTTATCCAGATTATGTTTGTTGATATAACTTCTGTTTCTTTTCCTCATATCTATCATTTTGCAAAGACAGAACCAGTCACTTTCAGGGACCCCAGTCTTCTGGAACATATTAATCATCTTGTCAGCCCTATCTTTATCATAGTGCCTCCTAAGTACCTGACAGGTAGTACCCTCAGGCACATTCTTACTGTTTGCACCACCCATGATAAAATCAGTACCTTGTTTGACCTGTGATGCGGAACCAAATTGCCTTATGACTCCATATACTCCTGATTATAAAAATCAGTCAAAAGAATTCCTGATTACAAAAATCAGTCAAAAGAATTCCTAATTACAAAAAATCAGTATCCCTGACTATAAAATTCAGTCAAATAATCGGTGCATGCAAACTTGTAGCATGACTGGACAAGTACAGTATATGTTCTAGAAAACTGTCTCTCCCTTATGATCTATTCCTTCACACTATGAAGAGGATGTGAGTCACTACCTAATTCCTGATACACAGTCACCCATGGTCTCAAATGGTGCATTTCAGCAACCCAAAAATGACAGCATACACACTTCAGTATATCCCACCCTTCTACCCAGACTTCTGAGACTATATTGTCTAAATTAAAGGGAATTTCACCTCTATGGGTCACACTATTAAATCACCACTGCCCTACTCCTTCTGTTTCTGAAGTCTACTGGTAATATCAAAGTAAAATACACATACAATCTGGACATACAATTATCATATACTAGACATATTATTTAGACAAAGACATATCCTCTGACCCAGAGGTGCCTCCTATAGGTCACCATGGGAAATGCAAAGGACCTTGCCAGATTCACTGGACATGTTTTTACTGTGCCACTTCTCTCACCTGACAAGGCAGTACCTGTCACCTGTGTCCCAGAGAGCAGAGGCATCCAAGCAATGTGCAGTGTACACGGCCTGCAAGGCTAGAGTTTGTCCTACTCCCTGCCACACAGGATTAGATGCACAAGCCCGTGTCAGATATCCAAATTCACACAGACAAACAATAGATCCAAACTTGCATATGCTACATATAATAGAAACAGAACATATAACACATAAAAAACATGTAAAGAAACTTAAGGGTGGCTATCAGTTACCCAGATTTGACTCACCAACAGAGGCTGAAAGAGTAAAATGTTACTCAGCCTGGGTGTTTTTCCCTACAGCCAGCATCTAGGTGTCCATGAAAGAATCAGTATTCATGGGCACCTTGGTAAGGAACCTCCATGTAACTGTTAAATCTGGAACCTTGTCCGGGCTCCAGTAGAGTTCAGATAAATTCTATTATCTTACAGTGGTCACTGGTGAGAAATCAACACACATGCAGGCAGTTGTGCATATAAAGAAATCTCCAACTCTATTTCTCCAAACAGGGTTTATTATAACATTCTCATTTCTATGCAAGTTTCAATTTCTCTGAGGGAATTATCAGCCCTAGCTTAACCAATCATGTTACAATGCTCAGCTCATCTATAGCTCATTGCTTAGCTAATCATGTTACACCAGTGGTGTCAAACCCGGGCCCTTCAGCTGCAGTGGAACTACACATCCCAGCATGCACTACCAGAGATTTACTATTAGGGAATTCTAAAACTGTGGCAGGGTATGCTGAGATATGTAGTCCCACAGCAGCTGGAGGGCCCGAGTTTGACACCATTGTGTTACACTATTTGTGCATAAATATAGAGAATGCTCTTTGTCTAATAAAAGCTGTGTTACTGACAAGGGTAATACTGTAGTTACATGTTTCTATTATGTTCCAACATTTGAATAAATCACACTTGTTCATGAAGATGTACAAGGAAATGATTATGCAGGTCTAAGCATCAGGGGCGTATCTTCCTATTGGCGTGGAGGACCCTTGCCAGGGGTGCTGGCCGACATCAGCCTGACATAATTAGTCCTCTGCTCTTAGCAGTGTCCCGCAGTCAGCTGCAGCAAAGATCCGTGGTCTACCTTCTGTCTCCTCTGCTCTTACCAGTGTTCTCCATTGATTGCTAGCATGTATTAGCCTCCTTATATGTGCCTTTATATCAGAAACATTTAAAATTAGGGAGAGTACATTTTTTTTATTTTTATCCCTAATATATCTCTTCCCCACAATACCCAACACATACCAATCAACACTCACTAATTCCAACTGTGTAGGAAAAGAGTGCAAGCACCACATCAATCACAAGGCTCTATTCGTAAGGTAATTTGCATATATGCAAATTATCTTCCCCACAATGTATCTTGTTTGTTATTCATGCCCTCTTTTTCTGTGTTGTTGACATATAGATATTAATAAACAGTGCTTTTCATGTAGTTAGTGTTATAACTGAAAAAATATATAAATATAAATCTATATAATTTATTGTCTCCCTATTTCTACAGGCATGTAAATTGAACTACCCCCAGTGTAAGTGTAGTAAACTTATATTTTCCTCAATTTGGGGGACTAGCTATGATCTTTATAGGTTGTGGCTAATCCTGTGTTGGGAATAAGACAAAGGGCCAAATGTAATAGTGTGAGAGTTTAGAAAATGTGAGAGTTTAGCAGTAAACTCTCACATTGGTTGAGTTTTATCTTCAAAATGGGAAAACATCTGAATGAGATTTTAAATCCTGAGAGTTTTTCAAGTCTAAAAAAACATGCAAGCTCACTCTGTTACTTTGCTTTTTGGACTTTATTACATCTCAAAGTTTAAAAAGTATCAGAAACTCTCACTTTTCTAAACTCTCACCCTATTACATTTGGCCCAAAATCCCTATGGACTGTCTTCATTCTTATGTGGGTTAATATAAAAGATTCATGTAAGTTATAATCTCTGTAAAATAATGGTGGAGTGTAG
Source organism: Taudactylus pleione (assembly GCA_031769625.1). Classification (NCBI taxonomy): domain Eukaryota; kingdom Metazoa; phylum Chordata; class Amphibia; order Anura; family Myobatrachidae; genus Taudactylus; species Taudactylus pleione. Next base: position 19,210,714 of record JAUIMM010000006.1, on the reverse strand, counting down.
GTATCAGTTGTTAAAAAGCATAATGCAGTACAGATAACCCAATTTGAATATATGTAAATTATGTTACAAATAATGCATTTTGTTTGTTTTTGATTCAATGTTTACAAGGTTTTCCTGTGTTTTTTTGCATAAATACATTTATATATAGTGGTTTGCAATACAGTAAGTTCTATACAAGATATATATATATATATATATATATATATTAAAAAGAGAAACAAAAATTATACTCTCCCTATTTCTTCACGTGTGTGAATTAAACTACCCCCAGTGTGTGTTATTTTTTTAGTAGAAGCAGTCATTGGAGGGGGGCACCTGTCACTTAGTTTGCCAGGGGCGCTCGGACCCCTAGATACACCCCTGCTAAGCATTTCTAATATTTGTCATAAATATCATAAAATGGTTCCTTAAGTGAACAATATGGCATCCTGACTTTCACAGAATCCAACACAAAAAACCATGAGTAGACACGCCAACCTTGACCATGAAGAAGCATTAAGCACTGCCTGCCATACAATTCACTGTTCAAGACATGCTTTCTTTCCAAATTGAACCACTCTTAAAGTGACAGTAGTCATTAACTATTTAAACAGCCTGTTCTATATGTTCAACAGTTTTATTTACTTACACTGCTATCCAGTTAAATGTTTATTCATTAAAAATTATTCAAATGAAACAGTCTATTCTGAACAATTTTTCTGTATTTGTTTCACCGTACATCATCTTCATGTAGGATATTAGAAAGTACAAAAGTACAGATAAGAAGGCACTGCCTAGAACCAATGCACGTGTATAATATGCAATTCTCAAGAAAAAAAAGACTACAATATGCTTTATATATAGAAGAATATATATGAGAGTATGCTGCGATATACACTGAGTTGTCACCCCAGAAAGATATATCAGAAAGGAGGAAACTAAAAATTACTATTTTTCATATGATTTATATGATTGTTGATATTTTACATAGTACATTGTGCTTATTAAATATATTTTTTATTCTCTAAAAGGTTGCTCACACAGATATTTTCTTCCTGCTGCATCTACTTATTTTGTATGATATAATCGTGTATGATAAATTAGTTCAAATGGCACATAACATTATTTTAGTTTCCTCCTTTCTGATCATCTTCATGTAGTACTATTTTGTCACAACAGAGGCCATTTTATTAGGTAGATATAACACACTTTGGATATGATGTCATGTACTGATATATGAATGCCCTGTGTGATTGAACGCACAACAAGGTGTGCATATACTGTATCAGAGCATGATCGCACACCCAGGGAAAGTATACACATCTCTGTGTATATATATATATGTATATATACTCTCAAAGACAAATAGTTGGATATGACCACTTGCATTTATTATCTGACAATCTAATCGTCTATGGTCTGACGATTGGTTACCACGATGCTACTTTGCATCGGCACAATCTGATGCGTACAAATGCAAATCCACCACACACACACATACACTGATGTACATAACACACACACATAAACATATATGCATACACAGAGACGCTCGTATGTTTATCCACATGAGTACACATTGATGCTCACATGCGTATTCACATACATACATACGAACACTTCCTATTTCAATATAAAGATGCACATATGCAAACGCATATGTATAAAATTGTTCCCACACACAGTCAGGGGTATTCAATATGGAGCGAAAAGTCATTTTTTGCGATAATTTCGCACCAATGACGTCACTTTCACTGGTTTTGGTTTTACACCGTATTCAATTTCAAAGACTTTTCGCATGTTCGAAAAGTCTTTGAAAAAAAATGGGGATAACTTTTCACCACTGAATAGTTGGCGAAAAAAAGTGCAAAATTGGGGTTTAGGGGTGCAGGCTTAAAAAAATAGCCTGCATCCCTGGGAATGTCATTTTAAAATAAACTGTGTCAAAAAAAGTTTTTTAAAAAAAATAGGGACACCCCAAAAATATCATTTTAAATTTGGGGTGAAAAAAAAATGGGAAAAAAGTGTTTAAAAATAGGGAAATAGGTTCAGGGCTATTCTGCAAATATGCGGTAGGTGTTTTCTAGAATAGGTTATTAGCGGCAGGTGCATATTTGCAGAATTTTTAAATAAAGACTTTAGGGACTTAAAAATATGCTAGTACCCATTTTCATGTACCCCAAATTTGATGGGACCACTAAAAAAAACGAAAAAAATAACCTAAGTGCTCTACTACAACACTTCTTCAATGTCGGGAAAAAATCACCTGCAGCCTCTATTTAAATCCCCGACTTTCATTTGCAGGCTAAAATGGGGGTACCCATAGTGATCCCCCATGTTTTTACAGTTTTAGGGGGGTCCTACAATTTATTTCATGAAAATTTCGTATTTTTTCGCAGATCTCACTTCGCAGGTTCCCGTTTTCATAGCTTTTATATTGAATACGGGGATAAAGTGGGCGCGCGTCCCATACTTTTTCCCTGGAAAATCTCTGATGTGGAGCGAAAAGTCCAGCACGGACTTTTCGCTCCCATATTGAATACCCCTCTATAAGTTAATAACCAGAGTTATTAAAGGTTTTGTTGGTTAATAATTATGATGTAAAATGTACTTAAGTGAGATATAAGGTTTAGAATATAGTGGACATGTGATGTTTGGTATCATACGAAATCCCTGTTTATTTGCAGACATCCTTTTCTATCGGCAAATAAGTCGCATCATGCGTCCGTAGGATGATAGGGAGTTATTGCTTAGACTGTTATTACATATGTGCAGTGTTGTAACTAGTTTTAACCAGTTGTTCGATGGGAAACTACACAAAGAAACTGTTGGAGAACTGAGACATGCCCCTGATGACACTGTATTAACCCACCAATGACCAGATTATCCAGAAGCAAGAACCAATGGAAACTCATCAACTAGTCCCTTTGTTAACTCTGAACACTGTAAGGTATATAGGCTATGGGCCTGATTCAGAGCCGGACACAATTAGCGCTCGCTCGTCCTGAAAATAGGGGTGACTATTCAAATGAACCGTTCGCTGTTTGCAGTCTGTTCACGCCTCTAGGTCTGAACGAGCGAACAAAACTTGCCGTCATTTTTTGGGAAACTACGCCCCCTGTCCGCTCGCATCCTACGTCATGTCCGCTATTTATTAGATTAATTGAGTACATCGACCAGCGTATGAACTTCTCGCTATTCTTGTGGTTGGTTTTTGCTACCACAATTTTGTGAGCAGTTCTGACTATAAAATAACCCAGTGACGTGGTCAATGACGCTGCTGTTTTAAATATGCACACCCATAAAACGCCCGTTTTGACCTATAAGCACGCCTGCGATCGGATCTCCACTCCCCGTTTTCAAGCACCTTCCCCTGTTACCACCCACATACGTCTCATCCTGTCACTCAATTTTCAGGCATTCGCTATTTTGCGAGCACATGAATTTCGGCCGCACTGACTGGTTCGCGCATGCGTATAACGATCCGTACGCATGCGCAGTTGGGCAAACATCGCTCGGAGCGAACGAGCTGCCGCTTACGAGTGGCTCTGAATCAGACCCGATGTCCCGATCCCAGTGTTCAGACATCCTCTTTGATGATCACAGGCTTCTGGATTGATGACTGTATGCTGGGACCAGTGCGCATGCGTATGTATCGGCTTGTACTATTTTATTGCTTTTTACTCTAATTGTTAAATATTTCATCATGTTACTTTTTCTTTACATAAATAACTTTTTGTGATTTGGAACCACACGATTGGACTGGAAAGCAATTATTTCTTAAGCGACTTGCAGTGCTAAATAGTGACTAGCGACTATTAGGAATTAATAATATATATGTGTGCGTGTAGGCAATTAAGAAGGTGGCACTCAGAGTCTGGAGAAGAAGTGAAATGTGTTGCGTTTATTTAAAAGTTTCGGGGAACACGTCCCCTTCATCAGGACACACTGTGTGTGCACTGGAACCAGCAACTGATTGTTTAGATAGAGGAGAGCTGGATCTAGTATTTGACTATATTATGTATATAACAAAAAAGTAGACCGGCACTCGAACAGCTGGTCATATGAAATTATGTTACAATATAGCAAAAAAAACAGTGGCACACGGAGGCTTTCCAAAAAATGTTTGTATGAATGATCACTTATCCAGACAACCAACATTTTGGGGCATGCTAGCCCCTTTTTCAAGGGGTTTGCATGCCCCGAAATGTTGGTTGTCTGGATATGTGATCATTCACACAAAAATTTTCTTTGGAAAGCCTCTGAGTGCCGTTCTTTTTTGCTATAAATATATTAATGGCATGTTAAAAAACTTCGAAATAAAAAATTTCAAACACTTCAAACAATCTTTAGAGTGTCTTCTTTCTACAGGAGTAGAGTGCAACATATATATATATATATATATATATATATTAGGGGTGAGCGGGTTCGGATTTCTGAAATCCGAACCCCCCCGAGCCACCCCGATCCGAGGCCGATCCGAGTCAGGCTCGACTTTTCCCGCCTGACTCGGATCTGAAATCAAGGCAAAACATCATCATCCCACCTTCCGAGTCTCGCGGGTTTTGGAACCTATATAAGGTACCCGCGTCTGCGCCATTTTCTCACTCGGCTGTGGACAGTGAAGAGGGAGGGTGGGAGTTAGGGCTGGCTGGGCTATGTAGTGTTGTGTAGTGTAGTGTAGTGCAGAGTAGTGTTGTGCTGTGCTGTGCTGTGCTGCGCTGTGCTGCTGTTGTCCACTACTTCAAAGTCCATAGGGGTTGGCTGGACTGTGCAGTCATTTCTCCAAAGGGGCAGTGTTCACTCCAAAGTCCTGTGCAGTGTCCCAGTCCTAAAGGGGTGCTGTAGTGTTGTCCAGGGGGTGCTCTGTCCATCAGGGGTGCTCCCCCCAAGTGCTAAAAAAATAATATTTTTTGTGTGTTTGTGAATTGTGTGCGCTGTAGCCGCACGTGCATCAACAAAGTAGTGCCAAGCGTGCGCCTGTGTCATAAGTGAAGGGCCGGCTGGCTTGACTGTTAAAGGGTGCTGTAACCCCCAAAGTAGACTCCAGTCCAAACCAAAAAAAAAATTATTTTCTGTTTGTGAATTGTGTGCGCAGTAGCCGCACGTGCATCAACAAAGTAGTGCCAAGCGTGCGCCTGTGTCATAAGTAAAGGGCCGGCTGGCTTGACCGTTAAAGGGTGCTGTAACCCCCAAAGTAGACTCCAGTCCAAACCAAAAAAAAAATTATTTTCTGTTTGTGAATTGTGTGCGCAGTAGCCGCACGTGCATCAACAAAGTAGTGCCAAGCGTGCGCCTGTGTCATAAGTAAAGGGCCGGCTGGCTTGACCGTTAAAGGGTGCTGTAACCCCCAAAGTAGACTCCAGTCCAAACCAAAAAAAAAATATTTTCTGTGTTTGTGAATTGTGTGCGCAGTAGCCGCACGTGCATCAACAAAGTAGTGCCAAGCGTGCACCTGTGTCATAAGTAAAGGTCCGGCTGGCTTGACCGTTAAAGGGTGCTGTAACCCCCAAAGTACACTCCAGTCCAAACCAAAAAAATATATATTTTCTGTTTGTGAATTGTGTGCGCAGTAGCCGCACGTGCATCAACAAAGTAGTGCCAAGCGTGCGCCTGTGTCATAAGTTAAGGGCCGGCTGGCTTGACCATTAAAGGGTGCTGTAACCCCCAAAGTACACTCCAAACCAAAAAAAATAATATTTTCTGTGTTTGTGACTTGTGTGCACTGTGGCTGCACGTGCATCAACAAAGGAGCAGCGCCAAGCGTGCGCCTGTGTCCCATAAGTAAAGAGCCGGCTGGCTCATTTCTTAAAGGGTGGTGTAACCCACAAAGTGCACGACTCTCCAGCAAAAATAAAAAAATATTTTCTGTGTTTGTGTGCGCTTTAGCCGCACGTATATATCAATATAACATAAATGGAGGACCAAACTTTCTCCGATAAAAATAAAATAGGGAAAGATCAAGAACCACTTCCTCCTAGTGCTATTGCTGCTGCTCGGAGTTGTACATCATCCCAGAGAGGAAGTAGGAACACCACTACTTTTACTAAACAATTGACCCTCCAACAGTCCTTAGCGAGGAGGATGAAGTACGACAGCAGTCATCCTGAAGCAAAACGTATAACTGAGGCCTTGACTGCTATGTTGGTGTTAGACGTGCGTCCGGTATCCGCCATTAGTGCAGTGGGATTTAGACAATTGCTGGAGGTAGTGTGTCCCCGGTTCCAAATCCCGTCTAGATTCCACTTCACTAGGCAGGCGATACCGAGACTGTACAGAAACGTCAGAAAAAGTGTCCTCAGTGTCCTGAAAAATGCCGTTGTACCCAATGTCCACTTAACCACGGACATGTGGACAAGTGGAACAGGGCAGACTAAGGACTATATGACTGTGACAGCCCACTGGGTAGATGTATTACCTTACGCAGCAACAGCAGCAGCGTCACCAGTTGCAGCATCTCAGAAACGCCAGCTCGTTCCAAGGCAGGCTACGCTGTGTATCACCGGTTTCAGTAAGAGGCACACCACCGACAACCTCTTAGAGAAACTGAGGGAAATCATCGCCCAGTGGCTTACCCCACTTAGACTCTCCTGGGGATTTGTGATATCTGACAACGCTACCAATATTGTGCGGGCATTACATCTGGGCAAATTCCAGCACGTCCCATGTTTTGCTCACACAATAAACTTGGTGGTGCAGAATTTTCTGAAAAGCGACAGGGGCGTGCAGGAGATGCTTTGGGTGGCCCGAAAAATTTCAGGCCACTTTCACCATTCAGTGACTGTGTGCCGAAGACTGGAGCGCCAGCAAACACTCTTGAACCTGCCCCGCCATCACCTGAAGCAAGAGGTTGTGACGCGGTGGAACTCAACCCCCTATATGCTTCAGAGGATGGAGGAGCAGCAAAAGGCCATTCAAGCCTATACATCCACCTATGACAAAGGCAAAGGAGGGGGTATGCACCTGACTCAAGTGCAGTGGAGAATGATTTCCGTGTTGTGCAAGGTTCTCCAGCCCTTCGAACTTGCCACACGTGAAGTCAGTTCAGACACTGCCAGCTTGAGTCAGGCCATTCCCCTCATCAGGCTTTTGCAGAAGCAGCTGGAGAAAGTAAAGGAGGAGCTAAGACGGAGTGATTCCGCTCGGCATGTGGGACTTGTGGATGAAGCCCTTCATTCGCTTTGCAAGGATTCCAGGGTGGTCAATCTGTTGAAATCAGACCACTACATTTTGGCCACCATGCTCAATCCTAGGTTTAAAGCCTATGTGGTGTCTCTCTTTCTGGCCGACACAAGCCTGCAGAGGTGCAAAGACCTGCTGGTGAACACACTGTCAGCTGAAGCGGAACGTGACACGTCAACAGCTCCTTCTTCATTTTTTCCCGCAACTGGGGCTGCCAGGAAAAAACTTAGGTATCCTAAGCAACCCGCTGGCGGTGATGCAGGGCAGGCAGGACCAAGTTTGGACATCTGGTCCGGACTGAAGGACCTGGCAACAATTTCTGACATGTCTACTGTCACTGCATATGATACTGTCACCATTGACAGAATGGTGGAGGATTACATCGGTGACAGCATCCAAGTAGGCATGTCAGACAGTCCATACCTGTACTGGCAGGAAAAAGAGGCAATTTGGAGGCCCCTGTACAAATTTTATCTGAGTTGCCCCCCCTCCAGTGTGTACTCCGAAAGAGTGTTTAGTGCAGCCGGGAACCTTGTCAGCGAAAGGCGTAGGAGGTTGCTTCCACAGAATATGGAGAAGATGATGTTCATCAAAATGAATTATCAGCTCTTCCAGGGAGACCAGCCTCCAGAACGTACAAAGGGACCTGTGGTGGTGGATTCAAGTGGGGACGAGTTAATACTTTGTGAGGATGAGGATGTACACACTGAAGAGGGTGAGGAATCGGTGGATGAGGAGGATGAGGATGACATCTTGCCTCCGTAGAGCCAGTTTGTGCAGGGACACATTAATTGCCAGCTTGTTTTGTGGGGGCCCAAACGAACCAATCATTTCAGCCACAGTTGTGTGGCAGACCCTGGCGCTGAAATGATTGGTTTGTTAAAGTGTGCATGTCCTGTTTATACAACATAAGGGTGGGTGGGAGGGCCCAAGGACAATTCCATCTTGCACCTTTTTTTTTTCTTTGCATAATGTACAGTTTGGGGCATAGTTTTTCAAACTGCCATCCTGTCTGCCACTGCAGTATCACGCCTAGATGGGTCACGTGTTTGTGCCGCCCACTCGTGTCGCTTAGCATAGTCATCCAGCTACCTCGGTGCAACCTTTTGGACATAAAAACACTATTGTGAGGTGTGAGGTGTTCAGAATAGACTGGAAATGAGTGGAAATTAAGGTTATTGAGGTTAATAATAGCATAGGAGCAGAAAAACCCTTCAAATTCTGAGATTTTAGCTGTTTTTATGCTTTTTTTCAAAAAAATCCAGATCCAAAACGCAAAACCCAGAACCCAAAACACGGAAGGGTGGTTTTGGCAAAACCAATCCAGATCCAAAACACGAAGAAAGATCCAGATCCAAAACCAAAACACAAAACACGAAAAGTGGCCAGTGCACACCCCTAATATACACACTCATTTGAAACACCACAGATTACATTTGCCTAAATATAGGCATGGAATAAAAAAAAAAAATCCAAGCCAGCCAGAAGCTTGTAAGCTTATATCTATCTAGCTACATATATTTATAAATCTATATCTATATACAGTGTATATATATATACTGTATATATGTGTATATATATATATATATATATATATATATATATACACACACATACACACACATCTATATATATATATATATTATATATATATATATAATAGGGATGAGCGGGTTCGGTTCCCTGAGAACCGAACCCACCTGAACTTCGGGGATCCGGGGCGATCCGAGCCCAAGCTCGGATCTCCCTGTCTGCCCCGGATCCCTCTCCCGTGGCAAAACCTCGAGATCTGGTGTCGGATCTCGAGGTTTTGCCTCGAGCGGCCATTTAAAAAAAAAATGCCTTTCCTTTAATGGGCAAAGTGCTGATTGGCTGACAGAGCTGTCTGTCATGGCTCTCAGCCAATCAGCATTATGGTGCTCATTTGCATGTAGCACGGACTCGTGAGATCCGTGCTACATGCATCTGTGTGATTCACAGTGACACAGAGCACAGATGGGTCAGTGAGACCCGTCTGTGCTGCTGTGTATTTCAATGACACAGATGCACGCACGGACCAGGAGATCCGTGCTACTTGCATCTGTGTCATTGACACAGAGCACTGACGGGTCTGTGAGACCCGTCTGTGCTGCTGTGGTAGAAAAAAAAAAAACCTGTGTAAAAAAAGAAAAAAATGGCGTGCCCCCCCCCCAAAAAGAGCAACCAGCCCCAGGCATTAGTGACCCAGTGCTGGGTGTGCTTAAATACAGGGGACAAATGACGTAGGGGTCCCCTGTACTTAAGCACAACCAGCACCAGGCTAGTCAGAACCAGCGCTGGTTGCCAAAATACGGGGGACAAACGACGTAGGGGTCCCCCATATTCTGCGCAACCAGCTCTGGGCTCTGATCCGGTCCTGGTTCTGGAAATACAGGGGAAAAAAATTAGTAGGGTTCCCCTGTATGTTCCAGAACCCGCACTGGACTTTTTCTAGCGTGGGGCTGATGCCACAGCCAGGGGAGCCCTTTCACCGGGCCCCCCAGCCACAGCATCAGCCCTGACCGCTAGTCAGCCCAGGCTGGGGATCCCTGGAGAGCTGGGGACCCCCCCAATAAAGGGGTCACCCTCTCCAGGGCACCCCTGGCCCAGGCTGATAGCCCGGGGCTATCCCCGCCGGGTGGCGGGTTGATTGTGTGGTGTGGTGTAAATAAAGAATATCAAACATTGTCTTTACAAGTAGAACTGCAAGTCCCAGCAAGCCTGCCCCGCATGCTGGTACTTGGAGAACCACAAGTACCAGCATGCAGGGCATTAAGGGCCCACTAGTACCTGTAGTTCACCTGTAAAAAATTTTTAAAAAAAAACACAGGACACACACCGTGACAGTATAAGTTTATTAAACATACATACACACACACACATATGTACACATACTCACCTATGTAACCCTGTAGCATCGGTCCACTTGTCCGGTAAAGTATCCATAGGGGACCTGTGAAAAAAAACATACTCACCATCTCCTATGCGAGGTTCTGTCCTCTTCGTTCCAAAGTAGGCATCCCCGGACTTGGCAAAAAAAAAAAAAACGAAAACCCGATCCACGAACTTAGTACCGTTCTATAGAACGGTACTTATCGAATGAGAGCTTAGCGGTGGGGTATCACCAAGGAAACCCCGCTGCTAAGCGTTCATTGGCTGAGAGAGATCATCTCCCGTCTCTCAGCCAATGAACGGCTCCCTCCATTGTAGTCAATGGTGGGAGCCGCAAGGTTATTAAAGTTTACCCTGCGGTTCCCACCATTGACTACAATGGAGGGAGCCGTTCATTGGCTGAGAGACGGGAGATGACCTCTCTCAGCCAATGAACGCTTAGCAGCGGGGTTTCCATGGTGATACCCCGCCGCTAAGCTCTCATTTGGGAAGTACCATTCTAAAGAAAGGTACTAAGTTCGTGGATCGTGTTTTCGGTTTTTTTTTTTGCCAAGTCCGGAGATGCCTACTTTGGAATGAAGAGGACAGAACCTCGCATAGGAGATGGTGAGTATGTTTTTTTTCACAGGACCCCTAGGGATACTTTACCGGACAAATTGACCGATGCTACAGGTTACATAGGTGAGTATGTGTACATGTGTGTGTGTGTATGTATGTTTAATAAACTTATACTGTCACGGTGTGTGTGTCCTGTGTTTTTTTAAACATTTTTTTTACAGGTGAACTACAGGTACTAGTGGGCCCTTAATGCCCTGCATGCTGGTACTTGTGGTTCTCCAAGTACCAGCATGCGGGACAGGCTAGCTGGGACTTGCAGTTCTACTTGTAAAGACAATGTTTGATATTCTTTATTTACACCATACCACACAATCAACCCACCACCCACCGCTACCAAGGGTGGCGGGGATAGCCCCGGGCTATCAGCCTGGGCCTGGGGTGCCCTGGAGAGGGTGACCCCTTTATTGGGGGTTCCCCAGCTCTCCAGGGATCCCTGGTCTGGGCTGACTAGCGGTCAGGGCTGATGCTGTGGCTGGGGGGCCTGGTGAAAGGGCTCCCCTCGCTGTGACATCAGCCCCCCGCTAGAAAAAGTCCAGTGCTGGTTCTGGAACATACAGGGGAACCCTACTAATTTTTTCCCCTGTATTTCCAGAACCAGGGCCGGATCAGAGCCCAGAGCTGGTTGCGCAGAATACGGGGGACCCCTACATCGTTTGTCCCCCATATTTTGGCAACCAGCGCTGGTTCTGACTAGCCCGTTGCTGGTTGTGCTTAAGTACAGGGGACCCCTACGTCATTTGTCCCCTGTATTTAAGCACACCCAGCACTGGGTTACAAATGCCCGGGGCTGGTTGCTCTTTTTTGGGGGGGTGCACGCCATTTTTTTCTTTTTTTACACAGGTTTTTTTTTTTTTTTACCACAGCAGCACAGACGGGTCTCACAGACCTGTCATTGCTCTGTGCCAATCACACAGATGCATGTAGCACGGATCTCCCGGGTCCGTGCTACATGCAAATGGGCACCATAATGCTGATTGGCTTCCTGTCTGCCACTGCAGTGCCACTCCTAGATGGGCCACATGTTTGTGCCGCCCACTTGTGTCGCTTAGCATAGTCATCCAGCTACCTCGGTGCAACCTTTTGGCCTAAAAACAATATTGTGAGGTGTTCAGAATAGAGTGGAAATGAGTGGAAATTAATGTTATTGGGTTTATTAATAGCGTAGGAACAAAAAAAGGCCCATTTTATGTGATTTTAGCGTTTTTTTTTATTTTTTAAGAAAAAATCCAGATCCAAAACACAAAACCCAGAACCCAAAACACAGAAGGGTGGTTTTGGCAAAACCAATCCAGATCCAAAACACGAAGAAAGATCCAGATCCAAAACCAAAACACAAAACACGAAAAGTGGCTGGTGCACACCCCTAATATATATATACACAGTATATTTATGTATTATTGTGAGTGATTTAAAAATGCTGAGTTTTCTGTTTTTATTTATTTAAGCAAAGTGGTCACAAGCCACTTGCACCCCTGGCCTGGAAATGGCAAGTGCAGGTTTGCACCCCAAATCTGGGAGTGGCAAGTGCAGTGGATTTTTTACTTTATTTGGTTAACTTTTAATTAACCTATTTGTGATCACATCTTTCTCCTGCACCTCTGTGCAAGCTCATTTATATTAACCTGTGCCAGCTGCCTTTTTGGTAATATGATAGAAGGTATGTTTGGTGACTGCCTTGCCTTGAAAAGTCATACATTAGTTGGTAGGTGAGCTTTAAACCAGTTAACATGTTTTCAGTTTAAACTCTGTGATAGCAGCTACCAGGTTCCCATAAATATGACCGATAGTGTAGGACCTGCAGAGAAATGGGGCCCGTGATGTATACTGCAGGCTTAAATGCATTGATCAATCCATGAACCAAAACCCCATTATTTATTTATATATTATTGTGAGTGATTTAACAATGGCGAGAGCTGAGTTTTCTGCTCTAATTTACAGTTTATATATATATATATATATATATATATATATACACAATAAATAGTAGAGGGGGCACTCACCAGAGCAGGTATCAGCAAAAATTATTTTAATGTTTACATATCCATTTTTATGTCATGTAGACATTACAGTCAATGGATGACCATTATCAAGACAAGCATCCAAATATCAAAAGATCACAGCTTCAGCATAACTGTCTAAGGAACAGCATCAAGAAAATGCCTTACCTGAGTCTCCCTAAATAGCTGGCAATCCTATGTGCATGATCGTGGTGTGCATCCGGACTGGAAGTCACATGCATTCCACTACTTGGAACGCAGGGTTCAAAACCGGAAGTCACCTCCACAATCTACTGTATCAGCCTGCTTTTTTGTTACAATAAGGGACAATGGCCCTCATTCAGAGCCACTCGTTAACAGCAGTACGCTCGTTGCGTTCCGATGTTGAATAACCGCTCATGCGTCGGTGTAACACTGCGCATGTGCGTACTGCAGATTGCGAGTTTTTTGGGACTCGTTCCTAAAATAGCGTACAGGAAGTGACATGTCAAATGTGATTGACAGAACAGGGCGTTTTAGGGTGTTGACGAGGGTGGAGATGGAAAAACGCAGGCGTGGCGAGGCGTTTATGGGGCGTACATACATTAGCAGATGCGAGCGTAAAATGTGTACGGACCGACTCTTATGTCACTGGATGATCCTCTTTCCCTTCCAAATGCTCGCACAGCTTAGGGTCTGGATTACTCGACCACATTGGCGATGGCCTTCTCCTCCGTCCCTGGACTCCACGATGTTGTTGCGATTAATCGCGGGCGGGCAGAAAAGCAATTAGTGTTGGATTGAGAACCGGCTTGGTATGTGTTTTGAAATCAGTTTTTTGGGATAGCACAAAACGTACGCAGGTGGAACTCAGAGCTGCTAATGTCAGGATGACACAGTCAATTTGCGTACATTTGGGGGGGTTTATTTGGGCAGCAATTTGGTGGTTAGGGCCTATTGTAACAATAATTTCATCATGTTTTCAGTTTCGCACCATTTTATTTGTGCCTCTTGAATTTGCCGAATTATATGAATTTTTAAAGGTTCCTTAAAGAGCCCTTTTTTTTTTTCTTTTTTTTTTTGGCCGAGTTTTTGCCTTTTGGCCCAGGATTAAATGTAACCCATTTGTACAATAATTTCACAATCCAATGTCATTGTTTAATTTCCAATTATTGCTCAAACAAAAAAACTTATTTTAAAAATTTTGGGGACATCTTTTTTGCCCAAAGATATGTTCCCAAATCAAACAAATTGGCCCAACATAACTGTTGACATAAACATACATCAAAAAAATAAAAACATTTCACAAGAAAGGAGAGGGAAGTTTTGACCCGAAAGGAATATGAGCCAAGCACAGAAGGATTGTGGGAAAAGTCACCATTGCTGTCACCGTTTTTTCACCCGTTTGGATGGGGGAGGGAGGGCGCCAGACCGGGTCCGGGATGTCATCGGGCTGGCCTGTCCAGAGGCAGATGTTGTGGCCTCTGGACTAGGCACAGGGCTAGGCACATTTGGAGGATTGGCTGATGTTGTGCCAGAGGTGGAGGATCCTGATGTTCCGGCAGGAAGGGAGGTCGGCTCCACCATGTGCTGGCGAACGAGCTGCTCCAGGGCATTGGCGATGCGGATGTTGGCCCTGGTATTTTCCGCCAGGGCCTGACCAATGGTCTCGTTGGCCGCAGCATTTTGCTCCAGGGCCTCAGCCACCCGTAGCAGACTGGCGTCCATCCTCTGCAGAATCTCCGTATTGGAATCCGATTTGAAATTGAGTTCTGTGAGGAGGGCCACTGCCTGCGAGGGGGATTGTCCTGGACTGGCTTCTGCAGGGTCCTCAGCCGGATGTACTGGTTCCTCCCCTGCAGAGCCAGCAGAAATTCGGCGGCCAAGGCTCCCCTCTGGAGCAGACTCATCCGCCTGTGTCTCTGTTAGGAAAAAAGAGAAAAGCCTCACATTACAATCTACATATTGGCACAATAACATTTCAGAGTTGCTGACATCCAAAGATTTACCTGGGACAACATGAGGAGCCGCAAAGTCAGGCATGTCCGTATCCATGTTGGACACGCCAAACACCTCCACAGGCTGCACACACCCCTGTGCCAGCTCTTCTAAATCAGTCAACTCCAATGACACAGGGGTGGGACCCCCACCTGTCCCCCTTGCATGCCTAGCCCTGTCCGCGAGTTTTTGTTTTAAGCGATATTTGAAGTCGCCCCATCTGTGGGAAAAAATGGAAGCCATTATCCTTTGGTTTAAAATGGGGTTTGTTTTTAGGGGGGGCAAGGGTTTACTTACCGCCGTTTGACATCCCGGGCTAGACGGACATAATCACCCACCCTATTGACAGCAACGGCTACCTCTTCCCACATTCTCCACTTCTGGCTTAGACTCATATTCCTGTCTGCCTGTGGCAGGATGTCCACACACTTCTGGATCAAAACCTCCATCTCCTTTCTTGTGAAATGTGGCTGCCTTTTTTTTTTGGCCGCTTTGGCCGGAATACTCGGCCCAGCAGCCTCTTCCATGTCATTCTCCTCACCTATTTGTGTAAATTTACAGAATTCACAAAATCACAACTTGCCTAATCTTATGTTTCAAATTAATCATTGATACAAAATGCATGAAAGACTTACCGCCTGACTCTTGGGCATTTTTTCCCTGGTCTGTCGCCATGTCTGAGGTCCAAACAAGAAATACACCAGAATTTGAATGTGTTTTCGTGACGTATTTATACATGCGTCCTTATTTTGCGGCCGCATCATTGATTGTGCTGCCCTATGATCCCTCCTTAATTTGTGCGGGAAACGAAACACTATTTATGGCTTGGTGTGTCTCAAGTCGAGGTGGCGTTTTTGGATTGTTGGAGGTTATCTTGGCTGGAGTTTATTGATTGCGTAGAAAGGAGTTGGCGGTTGGAGATTCGTTTGTTGGTTAGATTTGCGGTTTTTTTTCCCTTATCTTTGTTGGTTTATATTTTTGGGACCTCGTTTCTTGATTTGGTAAGTTTTGTGAAGTCTAACTTGTGTTCAATTGTTGTTTCATTGTGTTTCTTATTTTTTGTAAATTTTGGATCCATAATTTCTTCTATTTTAGATTTTGTTTATTTTCGACCCAAAAGACCTTTTGATTTTGACTCTTATATATTTGCTCTTGGTAAGTCCATTTTTTATCTTGTATTTGCAAACTAATTAGCGCATTTTTAGTAGTTACTCTTGTGACTTGTATTAGCGAACTAATTAGCGCATTTTTAGTAGTTACTCTTGTGACTTGTATTAGCGAACTAATTAGCGCATTTTTAGTAGTTACTCTTGTGACTTGTATTAGCGAACTAATTAGCGCATTTTTAGTAGTTACTCTTGTGACTTGTATTAGCGAACTAATTAGCGCATTTTTAGTAGTTACTCTTGTGACTTGTATTAGCGAACTAATTAGCGCATTTTTAGTAGTTACTCTTGTGACTTGTATTAGCGAACTAATTAGCGCATTTTTAGTAGTTACTCTTGTGACTTGTATTAGCGAACTAATTAGCGCATTTTTAACAGCTTAATAATCATTCTAACTTTTTGGTGGTTTCTCTTTCGCTTTTTGTGCCAACATTTCGACCCATTTTGATGTACTGTGTTAAATGTCGCTTTGCTGTTTTGCTAAATGGGTGTTTGGCATATTTTAACTTTGGTCTAGCACAAAATTTGTAAACAAAAATGCACAGAGGGAAATGTGTCAAGTAATTTTGGTGTTTATTTTCAGTTTGGACGTATCATGACAATACCCCGGCATGTAAGCAGCAATGGATGGTATCATCAAGCTAAGTTGTTTTAATATAGTTTTGGGGTGGGTCAAAAGCCTTACTTTAAAATCTTTGAATTTCAGGTTGATCTGGGGCGGATTGTTCTGGCCATGCTCCCGGAAGCCGACCAACCTCAA
Source organism: Taudactylus pleione (assembly GCA_031769625.1). Taxonomy (NCBI): domain Eukaryota; kingdom Metazoa; phylum Chordata; class Amphibia; order Anura; family Myobatrachidae; genus Taudactylus; species Taudactylus pleione. The sequence continues at coordinate 19,194,125 of JAUIMM010000006.1, read as the reverse complement.
TCTCGTCCCAGGCGTAGGCATCGTAGGCATGCAATGCCCCAGATATTTCAAACACGTGTCACCCTTTTTGGAATGCCCGATGATGAGGTTTTAAGATGCTACCGTCTACCTCCCAAAATCATCATAGACACTCTCTCATTAATAGAAAGTGATCTTGAGCGGCAAATTGACAGTCCAACAGCAATACCACCACTTACGCAATTTATGGCGGTGTTACATTTCTGTGCCTCAGGATCATTTCAAACAACGGTGGGAATAGTGGCGGGCATCTCCCAATCCTCCTTTTCCCGGATCCTGAGGGCAGTGATGGAGGCACTTTTCAAGCACCTCCATCATTTTATTCAAATGCCTTTGGATATGGGTGCCCTTAGTGTGGCCAAGGCCAATTTTTACCAAATAGCTGCCTTCCCACACATCATAGGGGTTGTGGATGGTACTCACATACCACTTCAGCCTCCAGCCCAGCTGGAGGCCATATTTCGAAACAGGAAACACTATCACTCCCTGAATGTAATGGTGGTATGTGATGCCTCCCTCCAGATCCTGTCCCTGAATGCTAAATTACCCGGAAGTGCACATGACTCCTTCGTCATCCGGCAATCAGGGATATGGCACAAATTAACCAACCTACAAGCTGGTGATGCGTGGCTTCTGGGTAAGTGGAGACCTTTAGTACATAACAATGTTAAGCTTGATACACAGTGTTCCTGATGTTGTCAATTCTTTTCCATAGGAGACAGTGGATATCCTTGCATGTCCTGGCTGCTCACTCCTTATTTGGCTCCCACACCAGGCCCACAAAGTGCATTTAATTCCGCACTTACAGCCACCAGGCAAGTGGTGGAGCGCTGTATCGGCCTTTTAAAAGGCCGATTCAGATGCCTCCACCGCTCTGGTGGTGAGCTCATGTATTTGCCGGATATGGTGTCGAAAATTGTGGTCGTGTGTGGGATATTTCACAACATCGCCATAAGGAGTGGTGTCCCAATGCAGCCAGAGGATGCCTTACCTGAGGATGGCCCCCCCGAGGTTGGTCGGAGGTCAGTATGTGGGGGGGCCATACGCGATGATGTGGTGGCCAGATTTTTTAGGTAAGTTTGAACAAAACAGTGTTTTAACCTAATGTGTTTGTGTTTGTTTGCGAACATCTAATTTTGTTTTCTTTTTTTCAACATCTTCGGTTTGTTCACATAATCTTTGGCACTACAACGCTCACTACTTCATGCTACCCTTACCAAACCTGGATCTGCTCATTTTGGGAATATATTCTGGAACCCATATCGCAACGCCATGTTTGTGGAATCATTTTGGCATGGTCCTTCCTCAACCAGTTCTTGATTTGTTTTTTTTTGTTTTTTTTTATTGTGTATGTGTTGTATTTGAGATTCTCACAGTGTGTTTTTTTTGTGAGTGACCACTTTGATTTCTCAGTTATGTTGTGAATAAATGTTTGGAGAGTTAAATGTTCTTCCTTTTTTTGGACGTTACCAGCAAGTTTAACCAGGTTAACACACCTTACATTTGACTAAGGGGTAATCCAGTACTGACGCCAGTTGAGCAAAAATGAAATATGTTTTCAGGTTCCCAACCCACACCAAAAGGAAGCCTGTCCAATCATTTGGCTTTGTAAGATATGCCTAAGCAGCTTGCCCACCAACTAGGAACCTGTAAAATGTAGAAATATCTAATTGCCACTACACACAAAAAGGGAAATGACATTGTTACTGTTATGTGTTTCTTGAGGGTGTTTTACATACAAATACAAAACCCAATCTAATTTTTAAAAAATGCCAAACCTTGCAGGAACAGTCTACTTATGTCAGGGTTAACTATCTTTGGTTTTGAAAAAACGAATGAGGCAGAACGTATATTAGAAATAAACAATTTATTTTGAAAAAGATAAAAACAAAAAAAAACTACTGCCGAAGGATGCCAGACAGCCGGTCAAGGGCCACAAGCACCCCAATTACATTTTGGCGCATGTGTGCCACACAATGTTCGACCTCTTGCCGACGCCTCTGTTCCTCTGTGGGTGAGAAAAGTGTGTGGATTAATCAAACAATAGGGAATCCACATTAAAAAAACAAAAACACAACAAAATCACTCCAAAACCAAAATTTAAAAAAAGGGGTGCTGCAAAAATTACAAGGCCTATGTAGAAATACCCACAGGTGTGATATGTGTATGTTGAAATCAGCAGGAAGATGTAAAGGCAAACTGCTAAATCACCAAAAAAGAACCCAAAAATCACGAATAAAGGAACGACACATGATTACATACAAACAGTTTGTGGTAAAAAAAACGCAAAAGAAAAACATACCGGTAGCCAAAACGGCAGATCCCGAAGTCCCTCCATCTTCATCCTCGGAGGAGCCTTCATTCCCCAAAGAACGGGGCGGGGTTATCACGGACTCCGGGGAGGGGGTAATTGGAAGAGGGGTGGTTGGAGGAGAGGGGGAAGGGGGACGGAGGGGAAGGAGGCCCGACAGTTCCGGGAGAGGCTCTTGGAAGGCTTGGGAGGAGGGGGGAATAGGGGAATTTTTATGTGGCGTCGAGTGTTCAGCTGGGGGTGGGTGAGAGTGGGCGGGACCGCCGTCTGGCCGGACAGTGACGGCGTAGTCTTGCCTGTCCCCCTAAAAGATGTCAAACAAATTGTGGTTAGTTTCTGGCCAAATCCTGCCCAAATAACATTTTAAAATCACCCACCACCAACAAAAAACATGCAAATATGAGTAGAATGAATATATCAGAAATAGAGGGAAAACATGGTCATGCAGATATGAGGAGAATGAATAAATAGGACAGACATAAAAACATGCACACGCAGATATGATGAGAATGAAAAAATAGGACAGACATGAAAACATGCACACGCAGTTTGCCCCACAAAGACAAACATGAAAACCACAATACATAACACTTACTTTCCAATATCTGCATGCGAAAGCATGCCAGCAAGCGGGGCATTCGCCGTTGCAGGTCAGACCACCTGCCCTCCAGCTGGCCGAAGTTGCGGCATGAGCCGAAGGAGCGCAGGCGGGCCCGTGCCTCCGCATACGCGGAACGCTTCTGCCGGTTGGTGATGGGTGGAGGCTGGCTGGTGATACGCCGATCCAGCACCTCCGTTAGCACCAGCAGCTCGCGCCTGGTGAATGCGGAGGCTCTCATGATGGCAATGGTGTTTTTCTTAAAATTCATTTTTGATAAAGTGTGCCAAAAATTTCTGATTGGCTAATGTAGCTTGGAAATTAACAGGAGCAATTTGATTGGTTAGTGTATGAGTCATGTGTTCGACAGGGCCAGAAATCTCTGGAGAGTTATGATAGGCTTGTTGCAGTGACATGCGTAAGCAAATTTAAATAAAGAAATGAACCCCGGAAAATATGCGGGGATCCACAGCAATAGAACAATTGTCTCATTGTGGCTAACATGTTTTTTGACCAATAAAAGCGAATGTTTAAGCCGTACGTATTCTGCGGGTAAACACAAACACGGACAAGAGTAAAGTTTCTTGCATTGTGTTGAAAAAAAAAAAACATTAAGCTACTTGATACATTGATTGGCATGATACGATTGATGGAGGTAGGCAGAATAAAGGAGCAGGTAATCGACATCTGACATGGCCACTTCCGGTTTATACTTGTGCGTGCGTTCCCTTCAAGCCATTTCGGGGATGTACGCTCGCTATTTCGCACGCTCGTTAGTTAGAGGAGGGGTCGTCTGAGTTTGCGGAGGATTTTTAGATGCGATCAAAAATACGAGCGAGCCCTTGAATTTAAATATTTTTGTACGTACGCATAACGTACGTGCGCCCGCTTGCGAGTGGGTCTGAATGAGGGCCAATATTAGTGTAAATAAACATGAAATCAGGCAGTGTAGACCATACATGATGTGAAATAAGCACATATTAGTGCAGCGTTGAGTATTGATGTCAAAACCCAGTACCCTGGGTAATCAACTCAACTTTATTAAACAGCTGACATTAAGGGTATGTACAAAATATGTAACATACAGTATTACAGGCACCAAGGGGGAGGGGTTATCCAGGGAGGCTCAGTCACAGTAAGCAACATCAGGATTATCTATGCACATAAACATAGTTATACCACATTTAACCTTTTTTATAAAGTTTTTTATATATTATTTCATCTCTAAAAACTTCTTATTTTAAACACTTATTTTTTAAAGACATTTTTATAATTTTTTTAGTTTTTTATAAATTTTTATCTACTTTTATTCCTTATATATTATTACATATATTGGCCCTCATTCAGAGCCCTACGCTCTGAGCAGAGCGCACGCTCTGAATGAGGGCCGCCCTCCATAAAAATGGAGCGTCCTCCTTGACGCTCGTATAGCTGTGGTCACCACCCACAGCCTATACGAGCGTGCAGTTTGATGGCCGCGATGGTCGTGACCATCGCGACCATCGAAACTGCGAGCCGGAGCCTGCGGTTGAGGTTTTCAACCGCAAGCTCCGGAGTGATTTTGGCTCTATCAGAGCCAAAATCACTCCCACTGACATCACTAGTGATGTCAGTGGGCCGACTTCTGCCAGCATGCCCCCTTTGATCAGACACAACGAGCGAAGGACTTTCCTTCGCTCGTCGCGTCTGGCGCATGCGCACGACGGAGCTCCCTCCGTCGTGCGCATGCTCAGTGCAGAACATCGACCCACTTGCGAGTGGACAGCCGCTCGCGAGTGGGTCTGAATCATGGCCATTGTGTCCAAAACCTCATATCATAACATTAAAAAAAGATAAAAGGTTCCTTCTCTATTAAATCTTTCCAAGGCAAAACTTTTATTTAAAAAAAAAACATTTAGGGGATTGTACTCATTCAGTACTCTGGGGGCCACATTGTCCAGAGCAAAGATCCACTTTACCTCCAGTTTACAGAGGTTAACTCACGGTCTCCGCCTCTTAGTAGTTTGGGGACCCAATCAATAATACAGTATTTTAGAGCAGCCACCAGATGTACTGCCTGTAAAAAGTGTACAGTAAATGGCTTATCCGATTTGCCCAAAGTAATTACTTGTCTAATCAAATAGCAATGATTTGCCATTTTCTCCCAAAATACTCAGGTAGTTAGGCCCACATAGGCCAGACTGCATGGCCAGGTAAAAAAAATAGATGACATGATCCATTAGGCAACAAGGCTTGAACTTGATCTTAATTGTCTTCCAACTATGAGGATGCGGGAATGTAGGACCTGTCAGCAGCGATCTACAGCTCACACAGCTCGTACACCTGAAACACCCAGGTTTAGCAGTATTCAGTAGTATGAGTGGTTGGTCGGTTAGTTGGTCACATCAACAATTCCCTAAGATGGTGTCCACGATGGGATGCCATCATAGGTGGATCATCAAGTTTACCCAAGGGGGCTAGGCCAGGATTAGGGCCCGGGCGCAGCCGCCGCGGGTGCAGATTTTGGTGGTAGTAGCATATTCACATAAGAACTTTGAAGGCCAAAGTGGAGAAGGGTTCCATGTGAAAAGCAGTTGAACATGGGTCACTCTGTCCTAAGAGAGGGGAGAGTGCCGTTCGGAAGGGATGGGCGATGGCCTCCGTCACCCTTGGCTGATCGAATGGGAGCGGTGTAGATGGGCACCCCCACAGAGGCCAGTGCAGCAACGCAAGCGATTCCGGAGAAGCTGGCGGGAGCCCCGGGGGGAGTTCTCTTTTCTTTGTGAATGGCAGGGTGCCCTGGAATGGGTTCGACCAGAGAAAGGGGCCTGGGCCTTGGAAAGCATTGCGGTTCTGGTGGCGTCCAGTGAGCACTCGCTGACCCTTGAAAATCTGGGGGAGAGGGTGTAAATCTTGCACTGGGCCATACCCATACCCGCAGCAGGTCTCCAAGGTGAAAAACCTCTGGCATGTTAGGACAACGTAGGTAAGTCCGGCACCTAGCAACTGATTTAGAACTGATGCAGACCAGGGGAATCTGACTGTTTAATTAAAACAAAGCTTCGCGAGGGCCCGTGGCGGGCATTGATGTGATGTGATTTCTGCCCAGTGATCTTAATGTTAAAGTGAAGAGATTCAATGAAGCGCGGGTAAATGGCGGGAGTTACTATGACTCTCTTAAGGTAGCCAAATGCCTCATCCTCTATATAATGATGCGCATGAAAGGATGAACGAGATTCCCACTGTCCTTACCTACTATCTAGCAAAACCACAGCCAAGGGAACGGGCTTGGTGGAATCAGCGGGGAAAGAAGACCCAGTTAAGCTTGACTCTAGTCTGCAATGGTGAAGAGACATGAAAGGTGTAGGATAAGTGGGAGGCCCCCGGCCCACTTCCACGGGGTCATGGGGTGCTGCCAGTGAAAATACCACTACTCTTATAATTTTTTTATTTACCCAGTGAGGCATAGGGGCGAGCTCCAAGTGGGCTCTCACTTCTGGCTCCAAGCACCTGGCCGGTGCACGACCCACTCTGAGGACTGGTGTGGTACACCTGTCAAACCGTGGTGCAGGTGTCCTAAGGCGAGCTCAGGGAGGACAAAAAACTTCCGTGGGGCAGAAGGGCAAACGCTCACTTGATCTTGATTTTCAGTATGAATACAGACTTTTAAAGCAGGGCCTAACGATCCTTCTGACTTTTTGGGTTTTAAGCAGGAGGTGTCAGAAAAGTTGCCACAGGGATAACTGGTGTGTGGTAGCCAAGTGTTCATAGTGATGTCGCTTTTTGATCCTTCGATGTCGGCTCTTCCTATCATTGTGAAGCAGAATTAACCAAGCGTTGGATTGTTCACCCACTAATAGGGATTGTGAGCTAGGTGTAGACCATCATGAGACAGGTTAGTTTTACCCTACTGATGAGGTGTCACCATAGTAATCCTGCTCAGTACGAGAGGAAAGGTTCAGACATTTGGTGTATGTGCTTGGCTGAGGAGCCAATGGGGCAAAGCTACAACCTGTGGGATTATGACTGAACACCTCTAAGTCAGAATCTCCCCTAAGTGTGACGATACTACAGTGCCATCGAGCCATGGCTGGCATGGGATAGGCTGGCCCATCCCCCATGGGGGTGGGCCCAGCATGTAGGGTCGCTTGCCACAGGACTGGGGCATGGATGGAAGTGGGCCGCCTCTCTCCCACAGCGCATCGCGTGTTCACTGGGCACCCAGTGCTAAATCATTTGTTGATGACCTGATTCTGGGTCAGGTCATCCCTAGTGCAAGCTTTTTTGACTCCCAGCGGGGTCGGCCACGTGGGGCAACCCGCGCCTGCTGCATATCCAATGAATCCTACCATTGCCGGCCTGACTTGGAATGGGCCAGAGAGATGGACGGGGCCCTATCCTCTGGGACAAGGAGGTCCCACCTACAAAAAATGCCGAGTCCCTCCACCAGGCCTTGGTCAGTGCCCCTCACCCGGGCACCTTGGCTGGTGCCTATGTTCCCCCCAGAGGGCAGAAGGGTCCCTCTCTCCCCTCGGCATTCACCTTTCCTGGGCTTAATAGTTTGCAGGACCCCCCCATCCCTGGGATTAAGGGCATGTGGGGAGGATGTGGGCAAAGGCCCTTGGATGCTTTCTCTCCTTCCAAGAACTTGGCAAGTGCCAGTAGCCCAGGTGCTGGAACTGGTAGCCTGGGCAACAGCACAGGCACCTCCGTCCTGACAGAGGCAGGGAAGGGTCATCCCCCGGGTACTGCTCCCACCCTTGGCAGGTCCCTCCCTGGGCTGTTAAAGTCAGTAACTGACGGTTGCCATGGGGGGACTCCCCTCTCCAGGCTCAAGGGCCAGTGGGACAGGGAGGCTCGGTCGGTCTTCCCCAGACTTAAGGCCCACAAGCTTAAGGGCCCACAGGATCCACTCGCTGAGGGGGTTTGGGAATGTTCCCGACCAGCCGCAAGGGCACTCAGTCGGGGATTTTTTTTCCTTGCACGTACTCCCACCTCATCTGCTGCAGCGGTGCTGGGTGTCCACCGGGGAGTGCCATGATTTGAGCTGGCGTGCACCTTCCTCTCTAATGTCTTTATTAATGTGTGGATAGATATATATATTTTTTTATTATTATTTTTTTTTTTTTCTCCCAGAGTGCTGTTGCAGCGGTGCTGGGTGTCCATGGGTGGGAAGGCACCGCTGGGTTGGGCAGGTCTGCACCTTACTCTCCCGTGATTTTTTCATGTGTGGCTATTTTTTTTTATTTCCTGGGGTGCTGCTGCAGGAACACCGAGCATCCACTGGGGGGGGCACCATGAGGCAGGGCGAGTCCGCACCTTACTCTCACGTGTTTTTTATTTCATGGTGGACTATTTTTAATTTTTTTTTAAAAAATTCCTTGGGGTGCTGCTGCAGTGGTCTGGGCATCCACCGGGGGGTGCTGTGGGGCGGATCTGCACCTTATACTCTCCCTATGTTTTTATTTTGTGGGTGACTATTTTTAATTTTTGAAAAATAAATTTCCAGTGTGCTGCTGCAGTGGCACCGGGCATCCACCGGTGGGGATGCGCCGAGAGGCAGGTCGGGTCTGCACCTTATACTCTTCCTAAGTTTTTATTTCATGGGTGGCTATTTTTATTTTATTTATTTTTTAATCTCCCGAGGTGCTGTTGCAGTGATGCAGGGCGTCCACTGGGGGGCGCTGCGAGTCAGGGTGGTTCTGTATCCCTCTTCCCTCTGTTTATTTCTTTAAGGCATAGGTTGCTATATATTCTTTATTTCTGACCTTTTCTTTTAAAACAGAGGTGTCGCAGCAGTGCTGGGTGCCACCGGGGGGCACTGTGGCCAGGGTCGGAGGACCTCTCCTGCTGCCTCGCCCCCCTGAGAGGTAGCCTGCCAGGTAGCCCGGGTGCCTCTAGTCCTTTTCTCTCCTTTGCTCGATGGTCACTGCAGCGCCAATGGGCAGACACCAGGGTGCCCGGCCCCCACCTCTACCCCCTCCCCAACCCCCCAGGGGCCCCTCGGGCCCCTCGGGCCCCAGGGCAGCAGTCCCCGGGAGGCTGACTCCCCTCTGTGGAGGCCTCGATGAGGTCGGACTGGGGTGACCACATCCAGCTGGTGCTTCCAAGGCTTCGGGGAAGAGAGGGAGAAGTTGCCACTGGTAGTGCCATGTAGCATTGGTGATGAGACCTGTGAGGGAAATCCACTGGTGCATTGTTAGGAGAGGGAGAGAGAGGGAAGCGACTGGCCGGGGGCCTTCTCCCACCCGAGGAGGCCCAGGCCAGGCTCCAGGAGACCCGGGGGCACACTCTGCGACCCAAGCAGCCCTGTGCAGGGCTCCAGGAGACCCAGGGAGCCTCTGCAACTGAGGCGGCCTGGGCAGGGCTCCAGGAGAGCCAGGGAGATTCTGCGACTGAGGCAGACTGGGCAGGGCTCCAGAAGAGCCGGGGAGATTCTGTGACTGAGGCGGCCCGGGCAGGGCTCCAGGAGAACTGGGGAGATTCAGTGACCAAGTAAGCCTGGGCAGGGCTCCAGGGGTAACCTGGGAGCCCCTCTGCCTGGGTGGGCCCCAGTGGTCACCCGGTCAGGCTGAACGGGGATGACCCTTCTCCCTTCCCTGTGGCACAGCACCACCCCCGGAATTGCAACCCCTGGAAGTCCCGATGAGGTTGGGAGAAAGGGCCCAATGCCAGTTCCAGGAGCCCAGGTAAAATCCACTGGCGCCCCACCATGACATCCGGGGGAATTCTTTGGGCGGATTCACAGGTGGTGAAGAGGCAAGAGAGAGCCAGGAAGTGAAACATTGGGGCACAGTGCAAGAAGCCTCGAAGCACCCCCTGAGCCACCCTTCTGATCGATGTGGCATCCTATGTCTCGGTGGGGAGGGACAATCGTACGGCCGGAACCCAGGGCTCCCAGCCAGTTTACAGGCAAACCAGACCCTCCCTCAGCCATTGGCGTGCCCGGTCCACCAGGTGTCTGCCTCCTGCTCCGACCCTCACCGGGGATAGCAGGGCAGGTGGACCTGTCTGACTCTAGGAGGTCATGGTCTGCACCATCCATCTGCCCCCTCAGGCATCTGACACTGCCAGGGCTTCCAGGGAGGCATCCTCACTCCCAGGTGAGGCGCTAACCCCGGGGCACTGGTGGAGCACACAAATTCCCTGGAACCACTCGAAACAGACCTTTTCCCAGAGAGGGCCTGGTGCACCGACTGTCGCCCCGATGGCACGGCACCCACATGCAGAGGTCCGAGGCCCGGCCTGTGGAGAGAAAGGCAGAGAGATGGTGCGGCCCCGAGAGCAACTGAGAGAGAGAGCAAGATGAGTCCCTGCGGCCAGAAGGCGAGAGAGATTGAGCCACGGAAATGAGAGCAAGGGCGGCCGAGATCGACACGGAAGCCCGGGTCAGGGGTCAACCACGCTCCGCATTTCTACACCCTTTTACCCCCCGGGACATTTGGAATCCGGTTAGGCATAGAATAGGATGCGATGGTTGGGGGAGCAGGGTCCCCTGGGGGCCAACGGCCTGGCCTCACCCTGGCAGTGGGGATTGGTGCCGGGAGGTCTGAGGCATCTTTTCAACTGCTGGGTCTGAGGCGACATTTCGACTGCTGCCTATCCAACCACACAACCCCAGGACAGCTTGCACTTCCGGTTTCCCAGTGAGCGGGTTGTCAGGTGAGGTGTAGAAGAGGCGGCTCCTGTCCTGGAACAACTCCGGTTCAGCAGGCCTAGGCCGCAACTCTGACTCTGAGCTCCCCCCCTTCCATCTTGCCCATCACTACTACCGATTGAGGTACTGTGATCGGTCCAGACGGGGTTGGAAACGGCCCTGGCAGAGTGCCAAGAAGATGATCAAACTTGATTATCTAGAGGAAGTAAAAGTCGTAACAAGGTTTCTGTAGGTGAACCTGCGGAAGGATCATTAACGGCCAGGTCCAGGACTGCAGGGTTTACCGGCTGGAGCAACACAGAGAGAGGGGGGGCCTGGATGGCATGCAGATGAGGTGGGGTGTGCAGTGACTGGCTTTGGCCCATGTCCTGGCAGGCACCCCCTCCCCCATCCCACGGCCAGGCCCAGAGATGCAGAGCCAATGAAAGATGAGGCAGCATGGAGTGATGGAAGTGGGCCGAAGGAGCGCCGCCATCCTGGACCCACCGCCCCCACCATGGGAGGGTACAGCCACTGCCTGGTGTGACGGGGACCCCGGATGGCTGCCCTGGAGTAGACAAAGCACCCGCATTCCCCAGATGCTCCCAATGGACGGGGGCCTCTGTGCCCCTCCCCGCGACACAAGGGGCCGGACGGGTGGCAGGGGGATGGAGACCATGGTGGACCGGGGAATGGCCATGGGGCACATCCTCCCCTCTGAGCTGGCCACCCTGCTGCCAGCCCCACCAGCGGGTGAGCCCATTCCCAGAACACAGGTCCCCTCCAGGCTGATACGGGTACCGCACACCTCCTCGCCTGCCCCAGAGAGGTGGGAGGAGGTGGTAGGTCGAGAAGACCCAAGATGTCACACCTCCTACCAATGGCGCCACAAGGGCTGTATGTGGGTGGGGGATGGGTCCTGTGAGCCGCGCACTGACCCCCATACCCCTGAGGGATGTGGCAGATGTGTACCAGGGCCCCAGGGCGTTTGGTGTTTTTTACCCCAGAATGCAGAGTACCCCTTCCAACCATGATGCAAGTCAGGGAAAAATAGATAAAAAGCCACGACTCTCAGTGGTGGATCACTAGGCTCTCGCGTCGATGAAGAATGCAGCTAGCTGTGAGAACTAGTGTGAATTGCAGGACACATTGATCATCAATATTTAAAATGCACCTTGCAGCCCCAGATCCTCCTGGTGCTACACCTGTCTGAGAGTCGCTCCCCCATCGATCGCCCACCCGCAAGCAGGCCATCGCAGGCGGGCTGCCTCCATTTCCCCCAGGGGCTGTGGCACCGGCCGGCCTTCGTCCCCCCAAGTGCAGACCCCACCTTCCCCTTGCTGAACCCAGCATGTCGGGGTGAGAGGGCAATGGTTGGAGGCAGCGAGGTGGCGGCAGGGTCCCCTCGCCTCAACCGCTCTTCTGACTGATTCTTTAGATCAGACGTGGCGACCCGCTGAATTTAAGCATATTACTAAGCGGAGGAAAAGAAACTAACCAGGATTCTCCCAGTAACGGCGAATAAAGAGGTAAGAGCCTAGTGCCGAATACCCACCCGGCGGGCACGGGCGATGTGGCATACAGGAGACCAGGCCCACCCCAGCATCACTCAGGGGCTCAAGTGCTTCTGATCGATGCCCAGACCACAGACGGTGGCCCCTGGTGCAGTGGGACCCTCTCTCCCCAGTCGGGTTGTTTTTGAATGCAGCCCAAAGCGGGTGGTAAACTTTATCTAAGGCTAAATACTGGCATGAGACCGATAGCGGAGAAGTACTATAAGAGAATGTTGAAAAGAACTTTGAATAGAGTTCAAGAGGGCATGAAACCATTGAGAGGTATGGTGGGATCCATGCGGTCCACCTGGAGGATTCAACCCAGTGGGCTGACGTGCTGGCCGCCTTGGGTCATCAGAACCCCTAGCCCACTCCATCCGTCCCCCTAGCAGGGGAGGCCGGCCAGCCAGCCATGGGGGGATGCAATCTGGTGTTACAGCCTCCTCCTGGCGAGAGTAGTCATTGTTGCCCAGGGCTGAGGGAGACAACTGACTCCGCACCCTCCCCCTTTTGAACTGTCCTGCCCTCGCCTCCCTCCCAGGGATGGCAGGAAGCAGGGCAGGAAGGGGGGATGGGATCCCCCACTCCTGGCACGGCTTTTCACCAGGGCACACTTTCCTCAGTGCATCCTCAACTGCACCACGCTGCCAAGGCAGGAGGGCCCATGACCACCGGCGCCAGTGGCCAGCGGAAATGTTGATGGCCCACCCGACCCATCTTGATATATGAACCAAGGAGTCTAACGTGCGCAGAAGTCAGAGGGTTCGCAGCAAAACTCTGCAGCACAATGAAGGTGAGGGCTGGGGTGACCCCAGCTCAGGTGGGATCCTGAGGAAGATGACTGTGCTGGTGGCCCCATCGGCAAGGTGGAGCAAGAGTGCGCGATATTACCTGAAAGATGGTGAACTATGCCTGGGCAGGGTGAAACCAGAGGAAACTCTGGTGGAGTTCTGCAGTGGTCCTGACATGCAAATCGGTCATTCGACCTGGGTATAGGGTCTAAAGACTAATCGAACCATCTAGTAGCTGGTTCCCTCTGAAGTTTCCCTCAGGAAAGCTGACGCTCCAAACAGGCACAAACCCCATATGCAGTTTTATCCAGTAAAGCAAATAATAAGAGGTCTTGGGGCCAAAACAATCTCAAACTATTCTGAAACTTTAAATAGGTAAGAAGCCAGGCGCACTGGCCTGGAGCCAGGCGTGGAATGCGAGCACCCAGTGGGCCACATTTGGTAAGCAGAACTTCAGCTGCAGGATGAACTGAATGCAGGGTTAAGGCACCCGATGCCAATGCTCATCAGACCCCAGAAAAGGTGTTGGTTGATATAGACAGCAGGACAGTGGCCATGGAAGTCGGAACCTGCCAAGGAGTGTGTAACAACTCACCTGACGAATCAGCTAGCCCTGAAAATGGATAGTGCTAGAGCTTTATCCAGTGCTGCCAACACACTTGTCCAGTGTCCATCTGCTCCAGTGCTGTCGACGCAACTGTCAAATGTCCATCTGCTCCAGTGTTAAAAAAAAAACATTTTAAAAAAATAGAAAAGATAAAAAAGTAAGAAAAAAGAAAAAAAACAATTTAAAAAGTCAAGAAAATTTTACAATCTGTAAAAAGCTGTACCTCAGTGTGTATCTCTAACACACAAGTACTGTGATGCTGCAGGCCATACTCCAGTGTGCCCATACATGTACTGTGATGCTGCAGCCTGTACCCCAGTGTGTATCCTTAACACACAAGTACTGTGACATTGCTGGCCATACCCCAGTGAATCCATATAAGTAATGTGATGCTGCAGGCCATACCACAGTGTGTATCCCTAACACACAAGTACTGTGACGCTGCAGGCTGTAACCCAGTGTATCCATATAAGTACTGTGTGCTGTTTGGAGCATTGCTGACTAACATTTTGTGTAAACTGCTATCATGTCTGCCACTGCAGTGACACTCTTGTTTCCTAGATGTGCCATGTTGGAAGTTGCACTGTCACAGCCACTGAAATCTTCTACATGTGGTTAATGAATCCCAAAAATGTCCAGAAATTGTTAGGGCCACAGACAGCATCTCCTTTATGCCCCTTTCATTTAAAAAAAAAATTCTGAACCACTAAGTTGATTGGGTGGTCAAAACATGGTAGATATTTTAAATTTAGTATATGTGCTTTATTGCACATCTGAGGGAAAGGAGACACCCTCAGTCTGGATTAGCACCCTTCCTTATTGGTTTAAAAGCATGATGTCAGGCAATGTATATGCACACTGGTTTTAAGCACAATTCTAGGTAAGTCCTACAAGTTATATACTGTAGTGCAACTTTGGTTCATTTTTGGGGCGTGCGTCCCCCTGGATTGCTTTGGTTGATCTGTTTCAAGGCATCTCATTATAACACATTTTTCTTTTATAACACATTCTAACCCTTCACTGTTTGTTTATATACATGTACTTCACTTTTTTATTTTCATTCTTTATATGCAGCTGTGGCTGCTCTTAACTATCTCTTTACACTGCACTTTTCTTACTATGGTGGTGCCCTGGGGCAGCTTGGCTGGGCCAGTTTGGGGGGGGTCCTGCAGTCTGGATTTGAACCCTAGTATGTTAGGGACCTACCCTAAAGAGGTTACCTGGATATGGTGGGTAGGCCCATTACCTTGGCCATGATTATGCTAAAAACCTCTATTGATTGCAAAATTTGATTGCATTTATATATTATCAATAAGTTGGAGTTGTGCACCTGAGATTTGTCTATTTCAGATTTTCAAAATTACCCATTTTTTTAATTGCTCCTCCAACCCATCCTAACTTGTTGCACCTGGACTGATGAATTGATATTCTGGTATAAATAATAATTCAGCTCAATAATCTCCTGCCTCTTTTGTATGTAAGAGACTCTAAGCAGAATAACGAGATAATGTGGATGGTGGGTGTCATGCGAGAGACCAGAAATATGAGCAGCAGCATGAAGCATATTTCTGCCAGGATGTGTGCAATAAAGTGCAAATACGTTTCATATAATAATTAGTTGTGTGTATTGGTCACATACATACATATTTACATGGTATATACCCAGGTGCACCACAAATTAACCGGGCCCAGGCTTGCTCCTCCCTCATACAACAAAGCAGCCCAGCACACGCTGCTAGGTTGCACTATGCGGTGCTGCAAAAATGTTGGGTTTTTTATTCTAAGGGGTGTGGCCATGCCTCCCACTGTTAGGCCACACCCCCTTATTCTCCACGGGCCTGGCATGGCTCTCGCACCCCTGTATATACCATGTGTAAAGCAGGCTGAGATAACCTGAGGTACTCCTCCCGTTGTTGACAAACAACCTCCAGCAGGCCAGGTAAACAGCACGGATGAGGGAAGAGCTGCAGGCTGCTTTCCACTGATGTAACTGCAAGTCTTGGTCCCATTATCCCCAACAACTTCCCAGAGCACACAAAAAATGTCTGTTTACAGTGTGTACTATTGAACAACTCCACAAGCAAGGCCACCACATTTCGATTAGATGTATAAAAAAAATTCAGCATTTATGGGCTGAATCAATATTCAATCAGAATATGGCACAAATTGGCTGCCCTCACTGTGTGTTAACGATAGGTGCTCTGAAGAAGTCACTCAGGTGATCAGGTTTTAGGTGGTTGGTTCACATAGGATGGACACAAATGGGCTTCAGTGAGTCTGCTCCCATATACACCCCAAGAATCTCTGAGCTCAATTCAGACCTGCTCACTAGATGCGTTCGCATGCAGCCAAAGTATGCAAAACCCACGATCGCACTGCAAGGCATTAGCACTCCCACATGTCTTGGCATGCGATCGCGGTGTGTATTTAGATGCCCACCAGCCTATCGTAAGACGCCCACTTTCCCACATCATCTCCAGGAAGTGTATGCAACAATTGGAAACATCGAGAACAATCAGAACCATATGGCTGACCATACCCTACTGCAAGCACTGCGAGCGCTTCAGTGTGTAATTCAACCATGTGATGTGTACTATGGCATTCGCACCACCACACCCCTGTTTTCATTGACCATTCCCTGTCACCACCCATAAATTGCTTGTCCTGTCACTCATTCTAGCGAGCTGGGTATGCGCAGCGAGCGAACATATCCTGATTGCATGAACTAGTTTGCGCACGTACACTGTGACTTATACATATGCACGGATTGGAAACATCTGCAGGCTGCGTGCAAATGCAGCCTAGTGTGCAGGTCTGAATCGGGCCCTCTGTGAGATGGTGCAGACAATGCATAATATCTTCTGACAAACTCTCTGCGCTCAAATAGCTATCCTTTTCCAGATCAACAATGTCTTTCAGGAACTGAAGAACCTGATCCTACATTGATCCTCCCTCAAATTTTCTTCAGATTCAAAAAGTTTAAATAAATTTACAAACAGATCAATTCTAGTTCTAGTTGTAGTTCTACTGTTAAAGACAATGTTATCACTTCTATTTTTACAAAACACTTTACATAATTAACCCGCCACCCTCTAGGGGTGTCGGGGATAGCCCTTGGCTATCAGCCCAGGCATGGGATGCCATGGAGAGGGGAACCCCAGTGATCCCCAGCCTTTGCTGACTAGCAGTCAGGCATAATACTTTGGCTGGGGGACCTGGTAATGGGTTCCCCTGGCTGTAGCATTACACCCCTGCTAGAGTCCAGTGCTGGTTAAGACAAAAACATGGGACCTACTCACTTTGGTCCCTGTATTTCCAAACCAGGACCGGCTTGCTGAGCCCAGTGCTGGTTGTGCAAAATACAGGGGACCCCTATGTCTTTTGTCCCTTGTATTTTCACAACCAGGACTGGCTCTGAAAAGTCCAGGGCTGATTGTGCTTTTAGGGGGGGACCCATGTAATTTTTTTTAATTTAACACTTTACAAGCAATTTACACACAGATGCATGCATGTACAGTATCTCACTGATCTATGCATGCATCTGCATCATTCATACCTGCTCATGCTAAAATCGTAAACATGAAACAGGTCTATTTGTTTGGGGATTTGAAGTACGATTTTGAGTGGGATTTGGTGTTCGATTTGTATATGTGCATGTAAAATCAAACATCAAATCACTGCTCAAAATCAAACCAAATCAAATCGATTTAGAAAAGGTTTCTAAAATTGAATTTTAGTAATTGTGGTATTTGATGAGGGATTTGAACATTTGATTTGATTCAATTTGAGGTGAGCTAAATTGAACATTAAATTGAATGTAATATCGAACTTTGATAAATATAACCCTAAATCTCTCTGCATCTTTTAAATCTGTCCCACCTGCAGGGCTGCATGGTTTTACCAAAGTACTGCTCTTTTTTGCTTTTTTCTCAACTCAGAATCAGCTCCAATGTGTGGCAATTTCAGAAGAGTCAAATAAAAAACATTTTAGTAAATTTACTTATAGGAGTCAAAAGCTGTATATAGTAATGAACAATTTATTGCAATGATCTAGAGTAATGACAGTTTCTAAATGGAACTTTATACTATATCAAAAGAGTATTACAGATAAATAGAATGAAAAAGGATTGAGGATTCCTATATTTCAACAGAGATGCATAAGCTAATATAATACCATAGTTGAATGTAACTTTTCTAATTAGGATTTTTTTGTTGTTGTTTATTTGTGTCTGTCTTTAAAAAGCTTTTATACAGTATTGATGCATTCAATAAAGCACCGAAACTCTGTATTGTAAGGTCAGCAATTTATCTGTCAGCGTAATTACAACTTAAAGGCATGAAAACAGAAAACATCCAATATAATTGATCGGTGTTGCAAGTACTGTTGTTGTTTCCACTGGTTTAAATAATTGTTCCTGAGATAGCTGAAATCCATATTTTGTTTTATACGACAAGAATATATTGAACTTTTCAAATTATTTATTTTATTTATCTTGAACTTTTTAGTAATATTTAGTAAAAAAGGATATATTATTTTGATCTGTAAAACTTGATGATTTTCCCAAGAGTCCTCATGTATGTGAATGGATAAATATAACCAGTTAGATATATGGGAACAATTGAAATTCATTTTTTTTTTCTTTCTGCCTGCAGCAGAAAAAATATATTGTTCACCTCTTTGTTTGTAAAGCTGCTCCTAACTACAAAAATATAATGATTGGTAGGCTATTAGCTCATATCTCACTAGAACAGTTGGTTTGAGTTAGAGATCCCAGCATTAGTTTGGGGCCAATAGGGGTATATTTACTAAAGTGCAGGTTTTTAGAAGTGGAGATGTTGCCCATAGCGACAAATCAGATTATACTTTTCATTTGTCTAGCAGCTTCTAGAAGATAGTAGTTAAAATCTGGTTGGTTTCTATGGGTAACATTTTAGTAAATATTCCCCATATTGTGAATCACACCATAAGATGGGCTAGATTACTCACATCATACAGGACCAGTATATTGGGTAAGAGTCATCAGCACTAAGGTGAAAGGATAGGATGAGCAGCTTAGGCTGAGAATAGCAAACACGTGTTCATGCAAAAGTGGCTACAATTACAAATTTGGTTCTCAACTCCAGTACTTAAGTATCACCAACAGGTTTTGTTTTGTAGACACCTTTAATCATGCATAGGTGAGTTATTTTATTTTGCTGGGTCAGTAATTATTGAACCTGGTTCCACAGATAGATATCCTGAAAACATCACCTGTTGGAAAAACTTGAGGGTTGAGGTTGAGAGTCACTATTTTACATAGATACAGTCACAGATACATCTGTCAGAAGCTGTATATATTGCAGCTACTGAAGGACAGGTATCAACAATGTACTAATGATGAGGATCATAAGAATGGACTTTGCAAATATAAAAAGAGATTTTACAAGAGAGATACACCTTGTTGCAATCAGAGTAGTGATTATCTATTTGTGGTATACACTTAGAAAGTGTCTCATCATCAGTGTTTATAGACTAAACTGATAGTCATGGGTGTAGCTTAAGTGGTTGCAGGTGCTGCCATTGCTATGGGGCCCAGTGGCTTAGGGGGCCCCAGATCAAGGTTATTTAGTTGATAACCAATTTCCCAGATTTTCCTACTAAGCAATTGGGTCTAACCCGTTGCCCAGTCTGAATGGGGTAACATTCCATGTTATCTAAGAGGTACATGTAGTTGATGGTATAATGGTAAATGGGGCACTGTAATGTGGCATAATTTGAACTGTGTACTGTAAGGGGGCTTTATCTTTCATGCTAATTGTAATGATGTATCTTACGAACTGGATAGCATTATAATCTTGTATAATACAAATTTGGGGCACTGTAATGTAACATAATTTGAACTTGAGGGCACTGTAATGTTGCACAATATGAACTGGAGGCACTGTAGTATGGTATAATATGAACTGGGGGCATTGTAATGTGGCATAATATGAACTGGGAACACTATATATAATAATGTGAATTGGGGTACTGTGTCGCATACTGTGTACTGACAGCCCTACAGTATGACATAATGTGAACTACTGTAGGGAATTACTATGGTTCATACAATAACCTAGAGCACTACTATGGGGCATAAAATTAACTAGAGCTTTTACTATGGCTATACTGTGATTTAGAAATTAACCAGGGCACTAATTTGGGGCATAAAATTTACAACTAAGCTGAGAGGTTTCTTTCTAAAAGCACTGGGAGAGGGGCTCCTTTAAAATGTTGCTATTGGGCCCACAAAGTTCTGACTACATGCCTACTGATGGTATAAACTTTGGTGGATGAACACAGTGGGATTCCCACAGAAAAAGTTTCTACCAGCACTAGGCTGACAGACTGGTGACTATAACAGGCAAGCTCACATGAAGTAAATGTATTGTGCTAAAAGAACTACGGTTTCTGCCAATGCACCTGCCAGTGGGTGTTGTGGTATAAATATTTAAAATAAAGATTTTTACATATTTTCCTGATGCACTATTGGTCCCTGCAAGCTGTGGAATTCTTAAACTGCTTGCCAGAGGTGGTTTAAGAGAGTTGGATGCATGTGTGCAGAGAGCTCTGTGCGTGCCCTCCTCCTCTATGTTTGTCAGTAGATGCTGGCATTGTGTTAACTGCACATGCTCATGTCTTCTGTAATATGGTGCCTGTTCTATGGTCCCGGAGACACCTCTTCTGAGCATGCACAAATTTCCGGGAAAATGTCCGCCACACCATTTTCCAAGTGATTTGCGCTGCTACCTCAGTGCTGATATGGGACTCTGGAGAGGTAAGTATAAATAATGGGTGCAGCGTGTGCAGTGGGGGCACACCCGACATCAATTATAGATATGCAAATGCTGCTTGGATATACTGCTGCTTTTAAAACTACAAGTGCCCTCATACTTAAGGCTTAACAAAGCATGCTGGCACTTTTAGAACTACATGAACCAGAATGACATGGCATCCAGAGCCAGCTGGGAGCTTCACACAATACTATAAAGTGAGCTTAAAAACATGAAAAAAGTACTTTATTAAAATAGAATAACCCACCAAACACCGTTCTCTTCTGTATTGCTCACATAAATCATGTGGTGGTCCTATTTTTAATTCCTTCTTAAAACTCATTGAAAAAAGTAAACAAGAACATACTCCTTTCTGATCAGTGACATAACTGACAGATGGCAAAGTCTGTGTGCTTCTTATCAATATAGCAATATCTACTATGATTGACTATAGAATGGGAGAGTTGCTCTTTACCAGTTAGAAGCTAACAGGCTGGTCCTGTGGTATCACCACAAGGCATAAAGAACTACAGTACATTTCATTCCCCCAATGCTGTTTGTAGCTCCCATACTATATTGTGAACGCTAGTGGTGAGAATATTTTGGCGGAGGGAGGGGGGCACCACTTTTTAAATATATTTAAAACCAATCTATATAATTAAGATGATGATAACTTCTGGTGTCTCCACAGCATATTGTCATGTTTTATACCTTTACATGCAACTACCTACAGTATACAGTAGTATATGCGCCGTACCATTTTTGCTGGATTTGGATCTTATTCATCATCCGGCTTTGGATTTGCCAAACTTGCCATGACTAGATCTGAAACATTAACAGCAAAAGCTAAATTCAGATAATTTGAGCTTTGTTTGTTCCTAGAATATTTTTAACCTCAACAACATTAATTTCCAGTCATTTACAGTCAATTTAGACAACTTCATAGCTTATAATATTGTTTTCACCATTATTGGCCAAATGTTGCAGTGAGCTGACTGGTTACTAAGTGACAGAGCAGCAGCGCAGCGACACAGACACCACAGTTTAAAGCAGATCTATGAAACATTGCCTCACAGAAATGGCAGAAATGAAAGGTAGTGCAAGATAGAATTGTCCTTGGGCCCTCTCATCCACCCTTATGTTGGATATTAAAAAGGACATGAACACTTTAACAAACCAAGCACTTCAGTAACAGGGCTGCCACTTTTGTGGGAGTCATGGTAATTATTGCCTTATATGCACAGAGGGCTACTGCCCTAGGAGTCACAGTACTTGTATACACAGTGTGCTAAGGCCCAAGGGTTACACTGCTTGTATAAACAGAGGGCTATGGCCCAAGGAGTCCCAGTGCTTTTATATAAAGAGGGCTACTGCCCAAGGAGTCATGGTGCTTTTAATTTATACACAGAGGGCTAAGGCCTTAGAAGTCTTGGTGCTTTTATACCCAGAGGGCTACTGCCCAAGGAGTCACAATGCTTTTATACACAGAGGGCTACGGCCCTAGGAGTCATGGTGTTTGTATACACAGTGGGCTAAGGCCCAAGGAGTTATGGTGCTTGTATACACAGAGCCCTGCGGCCCAAGGAGTCACAGTGCTTATATACACAGAGGGCTACTGCCCTAGGAGTCACGGTACTTTTATACACAGAGGGCTACTGTCCTAGGAGTCACGGTGCTTGTATACACAGTTGGCTAAGGCCCAAGAAGTTATGGTGCTTGTATACACAGAGGGCTAAGGCCCAAGGAGTGCCTGTATACACAGTGGGGTACAGCACCAACAAATAAATATATATATATATATATATATATATTTCAACTTTCTTGAACTTTTGTTTTACTTTTTTAAATTTTTTTTCATACACATGGCCACTTGTGAATCTCAACGCTTTGATCAGCAATGTATAGCGCAGCATACATCAGTGTGCAGTGTGCCCCCTTACACAGTCACTTTGCCAGCACAGCTACTTGTGAGTTTCTGGACACTTAATTGCCCCCTTACACATCCACTTAATCAGCAGAGTATAGCGCAGTGCGGAGCATAGGAGAGAAATGGTGCCGAGTCCTGGTCTCAGCACCCTATGAATTGAATGTCAGGAGGATGACATTTGGCCTCGCAGTGGAAACTGAGTCAGGCAGGAACACCAGAGCCGTGGGTCTGGTGGACTCGGATCCCCGATGTTTGGAGCGGTTTGGATTTCATAGAATCCGAACCACTCATCTCTATACAGTACTGTACATTACATGCAAGTAACTCGAAACTGTATATCAGTGTGAATCAGCATATATGCATAAATCAGTGATCATGTGTGTGTATATATGTATACTAGGGGTGTGCACCGGCCACTTTTTGTGTTTTGTGTTTGGATCTGGATCTTTCTTTGTGTTTTGGATCGGGATTGGTTTGGCCAAAACCACCCTTCCGTGTTTTGGGTTTTGTGTTTTGGATCTGGATTTTTTTGGAAAAAAGCATAAAAACAGCTAATATCACAGAATTTGTGGGTTTTTTTGTTCCTATGCGATTATTATCCTCAATAATATTAATTTCCACTCATTTACAGCCTATTCTGAACACCTCACACCTCACAATATTGCTTATAGGCAATAAGGTTGCACCGAGGTAGCTGGATGACTATGTTAAGCGACACAAGTGGGTGGCACAAAAATGTGGCCCATCTAGGAGTGACACTGCAGTGGCAGACAGGATGGCAGTTTGAAAAACTAGGCCCCAAACTGTACATAATTCAAAGAAAAAATAGAGGTGCAAGATGGAATTGTCCTTGGGCCCTCCCACCCACCCTTATGTTGTATAAACAGGACATGCACACTTTAACAAACCAATCATTTTAGCACCAGGGTCTGCCACATGAATGATTGGTTTGTTTGGGTCCCCACAAATCAAGCTTTCAATTAATCTGTCCCTGCTTAAACTGGCTCTACGGAGGCAAGATGTCATCCTCATACTCCTCATCCACCGATTCCTCCCCCTCTTCATGTTGTATACATCCTCATCCTCACAGAGTATTAATTTGTTCCCGCTGGAATCCACCACTACAGGTCCCTCTGTACTTTCTGGAGGCTGGTCTCCCGGGAAGAATTGATAATTAAACCCTCGAATCCTGGCAAAGCGAATGAAGGGCTTCATCCACAAGTCCCACATACTGAGCAGAATAGCTCCATCTTAGCTCCTTCTTCACTTTCTCCAGCTGTTTCTGCAAAAGCCTGAAGAGGGGAATGACCTGACTCAACCTTGCAGTGTCTGAACTGACTTCACATGTAGCAAGTTCAAAGGGCTGGAGAACCTTGCACAACATGGAAATCATTCTCCACTGCACTTGAGTCAGGTGCATACCCCCTCCTTTGCCTGGTGGATGTATAGGCTTGAATGGTCTTTTTGCTGCTCCTCCATCCTCTGAAGCATGTAGGGTTGATTCCACTGTGTTGCTTCAGGTGATGGCAGGGCAGGTTCAAGAGTGTTTGCTGGCACTCCAGTCTTCAGCACGCAGTCACTGAATGGCAAAAGTTGCCAGAAATGTTTTGGGCCACCCAAAGCATCTCCTGCATGCTCCTGTTGTTTTACAGAAAATTCTGCACCACCAAATTTATTGTGTGAGCAAAACATGGGATGTGCTGGATTTTGCCCAGATGTAATACCTGCACAATATTGGTAGTGTTGTCAGATATCACAAAGCCCCAGGAGAGTCAAAGTGGGGTAAGCTTTTGGGTGATGATTTCCCCCAGTTTCTCTAAGAGGTTGTCGGCACTGAGCCTCTTACTGAAACCGGTGATACACAGCGTAGCCTGCTGAGCTGGCATTTCTGAGATGCTGCTACTGGTGATGCTGCTGTTGTTGCTGCATAAGGCGATACATCTACCGAGTGGGCTATCAGAGTCATATAGTCCTTAGTCTGCCCTGTTCCTCTTGTCCACATGTCTGTGGTTAAGTGTACATTGGGTACAACTGCATCTTTTAGGACACTGAGGACACTTTTTCTGACGTCTCTGTACATTTTCGGTATTGCCTGTCTAGTGAAGTGGAATCTAGATGGGATTTGGTACCAGGGACATGCTACCTACATCAATTGTCTAAATCCCACTGCACTAGTGGCGGATACTGGATGCATGTCTAACATCAACACAGCTGTCAAGGCCTCAGTTATCCACTTTGCAAGAGGATGACTGCTGTCGTACTTCATCCTTCTTGCAAAGGACTGCTGGACAGTCAATTGCTTAGTAAAAGAAGTAGTGGTGTTCCAACTTCCTCTCTGCGAAGATGAACAACTCCCAGCAGCAATAGCAGCAGCAGCAATAGGCGTAGCAATGCAGGATCCTCCAGAGGAATCCCAGATAAGAGAGGAGTCAGTGATGCCAGTGACATGGCCTGCAGGACTACTTCCGATCCTGACTGAGGAGGAAATTGATGAGGAGGGAGTTGATGGTGTGGTTTGCTGGTGCTTGGATACAACAGGACAAAGGAATTTAGGTGTCCCTGGACTGCTTATGGTCTTAGCCACATTTTCTGAACTTGGCAGTAACACTTTATGAATGCCCTGCAGGTGACATATAAGGGAGGATGTTCCTAGATGGTTAATGTCATCACCCTACTTATTACACCTTTACATATGCAACATATGGCAAGACAATTGTTGTCTGGATTTGGATAGAAATATTACCAGACCAAAGAGGTGGAATGGGGTAGAGGGTGCGGAGGGTGCGCTCGCCCTATGGGTGTAATGCTGGAGTAATAGTGTGTTGTGGTCTTTTGTGTTCGATGTTGTGTGTGGAGTGATGGGGTGTAGGGAGGGAAGGGGGTATAATGGACTGGAGGTGGTGGGTGAGGAAATGAAGACAGAGGCATAAATGGGGGCCAAAGGGTTTATTGGAAAAAAACAGTACTAATCCTGTTCGGTCCCAGGCACCCAGGTGGGGTGAGCGATCCACTTAGGGGTGTGTGTGGGTGGAGACTGGGGAGGTGAGTGGACCCTTTTAGGGGCTCCTTTCAGTGCAGTTCAATAGACCGGCACGTTACCCCTGCTGGACCTTTGGTCAACAGTCTTAGGATGTCTCGGGGGGAGGGGATTGTTGGGTTAGCAGCGGGTCTGGTGGTTGTGGATTTACACCCTAGCGGTGTCCCGAGCAGGGTATAAGTCTTGGAGTCACTTACCTACTGGTAGGATTTGTTGGTGAAAAAGGCTTGGGCTGCTGGTAGCTGGTGTTTGAGTTTCCTTTTGCAGATGCGGTGTTGGATGGCTGCTGTGGTGTCAGCAGTTGGAGGAAGCTCTGTGTGTGGTAGTGGCTTGCTGGTGCACTGTGGGGCTTGGTGCACCACGTTGCTGGCGTTCTGTTCCTGCTGCCTGGTGGGTGCCTGCTGGCGTGGATCGCTTAGGGATTGCTGCTGGACGAACAGCTGTGAGTGGAGCTGGTGTTGTTTGCTCCCAGGGGGCGGTGCGTGGTTGCCTGGGTCTAGCAGGTGGAGTGGTGATCAAGAGGGGTGCGCAGGGCTTTGCTAGGTGTGATGCCCAGCGCGGCCCTGCGGGTGGTGGGTAGAGAGGGTTCTGGAAGCAGCAAGGCTCGACTGAGTTCTCCGCGGGAATGAAGAGCTCTGGTGTAAGCTGGCTGTGGTGTCAGAATGTAGGGGGTCTCCAACACATTTCGGCAGGGGCTCTGCCTTCTTCAAGAGCTGTGGAGAATTTCTGCCAATAGGTTACAAAGTAATTGCAAATTGGGTGGTAAGTGAAGGAGGAGGACAGTTATGAGGAATAAGAAGAGGAAGGCATGAGAGTTATCAAGAAAATAAGGTGGAAGAGGTATAGGTGGGGAGAGAAATCTGAGGGTCTGACTTAAGAGAGGATACACAAGAATAGTTGGCCTGATTCAGAGATGTACACTAATGCGGTTACAGCTGCAATTTCTTATGCAATGCAGCAGCAAAAACATGCTAATGTTAGCAGAGATCACCCAGACACAAAGGCTCCCACTGCTGCCTTCTTACCTGCGTGCGATGATGCATACCTGAGTAAACATTGGTAACAACGCATATCAGCAACCATCTTACCCTTATGGCAGGTCTGACCTGCCACAGCTTTGGGAGCTCTCCTGACATGCAAAGCTGCCCATGCACACGCAGTGGCTAATTTATGCATGTCCATGTAATGGCGTTTAAATGGACAGGCACGCCTGCGTTTTTTCTGAACACTCCCTGTTACCACCCCCAAACACTGACAACCTATCAGTAACTTTGTGATGGGATCCTCTGTGCATCTGCAATTGCAATGCAATCATTGTGCACTTGCAGGACGGCTTATACGCATGAGCTATGGCAAACAATCGCTCAATCTGCGTGAAAATCGCATTGGCGGGCATCTCTGAATCAGGCCCAGTGTTTCTATCTGGTCATGTGTAGCCTGGTAAGATGGTAATATTGTGAGAGTACCAGAGCCAACAGTTGATTATATTTTTCCACTGTGTTAATTGGGAGACTATTTATGTATTCTCTCTTGTATAAAAATCTTAGTTGATTTATTATTTCTTGATAGACAGGAGGGAAAAGCTTTTTCCAGTTGCAAGCTATTTGATTCTTTGCTGCACAAGTTGCATGTAGGAATAGTTTGTGTACATGTTTGTTGAACTGCCAGATAGGGATCCATGAAAGAATATTAACAGGTATGACACTAACTGGTATAGCAGTGACAGATATTGTAATTGAGTAAATCATTTTCCAGAATGGGATAACTTTCGGGAAAATCCAAAATATGTGGTAGAAAGCTCCAATCTCACAATATATTCATAGGTTGGATGTGTTTGGGTAAATTTTGTGTAATCAGTCTAATGAGAACTTTTTAAGGAGTTTTCTTTAATTGCAAACTCTATTGCATAATTAGAGATGTCAGATTATAATAAATTCCAGATATCACTTCCTATTGGGGACTGAAATGCAGGTCCAAGCCAGTACATG
This sequence comes from Taudactylus pleione, assembly GCA_031769625.1. NCBI lineage: Eukaryota > Metazoa > Chordata > Amphibia > Anura > Myobatrachidae > Taudactylus > Taudactylus pleione. Next base: position 19,166,888 of record JAUIMM010000006.1, on the reverse strand, counting down.
CATGTAAATGGGAGGATGTACAGGGGTCATGATATTGTGGTACAGTATATTAAAGTTATGGAACCCCCATAAATAGAATGATAGCTGATATGTTTCTAGCAAAAAAGCATGGCAGGGAGTGGTTACAAGTAGAGATTTGAGGGTTCAGTTTACTGAAATATGAACACACCTGAACTTAGGGTTTCTAAGTCAAATCGAGTCCCAGTTCAGAATCACTTTAGGGCAGATTCCTGACTCCTTTTGAAGAAATTCTCCAAAGAGAAAGAAACGCGTTAAAGGTGTCTCTGTCTCCAGCCCATATCGCTAATGCCCGGTGAAACATTGCTACAATCTCCTGCTATATTAGCAAACACTTGCTCCAGGATGGACTTATTCCATCTGCCCACCCACACCTTCCCTTCTTCTGCAGATTACCTAGTAACCGGAATGGAGAGGTAATCACCTGCATGCATGCTGCAAGCCAACACTCACTACACATGAGGTGGCCCAGGGGGTCAACATCATGCATCCTGACTTAGTGAGCTGGTTTGCAGCGCAACATCAGTCACAGAACTTTTTGACTGAGGTGGTCACGACAGAGTGCACTATGCAGTGCTACATTTCCATCAGGTGAGCTTACTTCCATACACTATTGGCACTTTGGCCCTTCTCACACATAGCTGGATAGTGTGGCTAATTTACAGTCCAGCCTTGCTGTGTTTGATCATAAGATCTATGAAACGGATGAATACAGGGCACTTCCCAGGACACAGGGGGCATGATTCAGACCCTCTCGCAAGTGGGTCAATGGCTGGGCAATGCGCATGCCCCGCATGTGCACTGTGAGTGCGCGAGCCACGGAGTGAGAAATCACTCACTCCGGCACTCACCTCTAACAGCCACCCCCCCCGACCCACCTTCCAAACGGGGTGAGCTGTCGATCAACATTGACAGCTCGCCCCGTTTGGAAGGTGCATCAGGGGGGGTGGCTGGTCAAATGGAGGCATTCCCGAAGGAATGCCTGCCATTTGGGGATGGCCCCACCGACATCATGAGTGATGTCAGTGGTGAGCTTCAGGCTCTATTAGAGCCAGAAGCTCACTCTTGCGGCAGATGAGACCCTACCACAAGGGTCTTGTTGCAAGCCCCGATGGTTGCGATGGTCGCAACCATCGTGACCATCACCTGGCTGCTCACTGAAGTTGTGGGTGGTCACCCACAGCTTAGCGAGTGGCCAGGAGGCCGGACAGAAAAAAAAACGACCTTCAGACCTGCGAGCTGCCTCCAGCAGTGAGCGGGTCTGAATCAGGGCCAGTGTTTGTAAAAAGGGAACACTGATTTTGGACTGATTGCCCACATAGGGCTAAGGGTAGAAAATTAATTCAGTCTCTACAGAGTACATAGGGGTGCACTCCGTTTGCTTAATATAACAGTTTGGATTGCATCTCTACCCTTCATCATTTTTTGGATATTTTATTATTTGGGACTTCAATTTACTTAGGTATTAAGAAAAACCTTAGAGTCAATCAGAGACTCTCACATAATTTTTTCATTTTGTTGTTATTTCCTATTACTGCATATACTAAAGTTATGTGCAACTAGATCTGCTATTCAGATATTCTCCTATACATTTATTTTCATATTGCTATTTTATGTATGGTGATTTTTATTTTTTTGTTTCTTTTTTGCCCTGTTTTATTTTTATTCTTATATTAATTTTTATTTCTTTTTTTGCTATTTTGGATCATCCTATTAACTCACCCACAATTCAGGAGGAGACTGCAGGTGTACTTAACATAGTGGCATCACTTGTAAAATATATTGCCTAATGGTTGTCTTTTTTATTATGCTTATTAACTTTAATCATGTCACATATTTAGGACATTTATAGTCCCTTTTGTGAGAGCTTGCATATTTAGACTCTTGTTTTATAGAACTTAATAAATCTTATTAATATAATAAATTGTGTATCTCTTTGGTCCAGGTTAGACTCTTGGCGCTATCAATTTGTAACTATAGAGTCCTGACTCAGGCCTTCTCGCAATTCAGAACTCAAACTTTGCAGTTAAGTCCCGCCCTCGTAATTTCAGGTATTGAGGTCAAAATTTACTGGAAATTAATGCTATTGATGTTAATAATACTTATTGAACAAAGACAGTCCCAAAATTAATCATATCAGATGATTTTTTACATTTTTCAAGAAAACCAAAACCAAATTCAAACCAAAAAACTTGAGGGTGGTTTTGTCAAAACCAAAACATGATGATGATTTAGAACCAAAAGCAAAATACTAGGGTCTACACACTTTTCTCTTTCTCAGAAAAAGAGCACGGTGCAACGTCACTGAAGATGTGGCAAAATGCCCACATTGCAACATGCGGATGCCATGTTAGCTAGAGATGTGTGTCTTTTTGGTGCAGATTGCATATAAAAGTTCCTTGTAATCATGCACAATTTCACACAGGATATCTGAGGGTTTGGGAAACACTGTGTTGTGTGTTACTATTTAATCATTGTTGACTTAGGGGTACAGTGTAATTTTGGGACAGTAGGCCAGAGCACTCAGAGGTACTAAACATCATTAGGAAAAGTAGACCAGTTCGACTGAAGCTCGAGCACTGCATTGTTTTTGTTGAGCCAGTAAAGGCAGGGGCAGAGCACTGTGTCATAGAAGTGATGTGAGTTGCAGTGTATTAAAAATAATAATACTTGTGTGTGTTCAGGCACTATTAAAAAAATAAAACAAAACTTGTGTGATAAAAAATATAATGTCATTAGGAAGCCACCCTTATACTAGAAGCTCTGTGAGGCACTGTGTTGTGTCTTCTGGCATGGTTATAAAAAATAATAAAATTTTAAGACTTGTGTGTTCAAAAATATAACATCATTAGGGTGCTACCTTTATACTAGGAGAACTGTGAGGAACTATATTGTGTGTTTAGGCACTGCTATCAAAATAATAACATTTTAAAGCTTGTGTGTTAAAAAATATAACATCATTAGGGTGCCACTTTATACTAGGAGTGCTGTGAGGCACTGTGTTGTGTGTTCAGGCACTGTTATCAAAATAATAATATATAAAACTTATAAAATATAACATCATTAGGGGCTACCCTTACACTAGAAGTGTTGTGAGTCAATATGGATCAATCATTAGAAGAGCAGAAGCAGCAACCCAGTACTAATGCTGCTGATGTTGCCAGCAGTCATGATAGTGTGTTCTAGATTTACTAAAGGTGGTCTAGGAGAAACAAAGTTTAAGACAGGGCACGTGAAATACAATACTTAACAATGTTAAAGAAAACATCACCTCTTATAATAAAAGGAACATTTTCTGCTGAATAACGTAAAATTGCCAACATTCTAGATCACACCAATTTTCCATCACAAATCAGTCCACCAAAGAAAAACTAGTGTTGAAGAGCAAACTCTGTATTCACAAACTTCACAATCCCAGAGGAGAGCCTAAGTTTGTCCACAAATTATATGTATTACTTTGACATTTCTGTCACTATAATCCTAGAAAAGCCTCGTTCAACCACTTCTACACCTTCTGCAATTGTGGGGATGAGCAGTGTAAAAGTAAAGATAATATTTTAGAAATTGAGGATGCTACTGTAGAAGTGCAACAAGATGAGGGGGATATTTGGTATCTGACACTGATGAGGATATTGATGATGAGAATGTTGTTTGTAAATCAGCTATCAATGACAGCATTTCTTGCTTATGATAAGAAGTACAATGCCATGCCTGGGCATAAGACTAAAAAGCTACCTCTTTAATGTGAAATTATTTTTACCCAAATTCTGACATTTGCCAAGCCATCCATATTGTTTGTGAAGCTAAAGAAAATAGAGGCAGGGACCTAGGAACCTCCTCCCTGTTACATCATTTATAGCAAGTTCATGCAAATTATTTGGGGAAATCTTGAAAATCCTATAAAAAATAATAGCAAGCAGTCCAGCATCACCTGCCATCAGCATGGATAAATTACACCACATGCTATCTCCACCAACAACAACTTAATAATCAATCTCCTCATTAATGATCAGAGGTAGTCCTTTTACATCCAGTTTGCAAAAGCTATCTGACTCCTCGCCTATAGAGGATTCCCCAGAAGAATACCTGTTACTGCTGCTGGGGGTGAATATTTATCCCAGACATGGTCAAAGAAGACTAGTTTCAAACAACAATTGACTGTGAAACAATCATTTGCAAGAAGAAGCAAGTATTAAAGCTGCTATACAGTTGCACAGTGGATCACTGAAACCATGATGGCTATGGTAGCATTGGACCTGCATCTAATAATCATTATCAATATATCTGGTTTTAGACATTTAATTGAGGTCCTGTGTACCCGCTACCAAATACCATCTTGATTCAATTTTACCAGAACAGCAATTCCTCACCTGTTCCTGGTTAAAAAAAAACTAGTTCTTTGCCTAGAAAATCCCATTGTACCCACTTAACCACAGATATTTGGACAAGTGGTACTAGTCAAGATAAAGATTAAATGACTGTGACAGTCCACTGGGTGGGTGTATTGCCTTCAGCAGCAGCAGTATCTAACACATACTGTAATGCCAGCTCATTCACATGCAGGCTACTATATGTATCACTGGCTTCACTAAGGTGCATAATAGTTGCAACCTGTTAGAAGAACTCAGGGATGTCACAGCAAAATGGCTTACCCCACTAGGACTCTCCTCAGGCTTGGATTCCATGAGACAAAACATCATCTCCCTGGCCTCGGATTTCGCATGCTTTGGACTCTACATAATTCTCTCCAGCAGTGATTCAGGCACCATTTCACAGCGGATGTTGGACAGTCAGGTAATGGGGAGTGAAATTACTTAATGTAAAAGACAAAGAGCATTTTCTTTATGTTAGAGCTGCTTGACAAATACATCTGATTCCAGTGTAGTCTCTTTCAATCTGTACTACACTGACCTTTCTGTTTTATACTATACTTGGCAGTGGCACATAGAAAAAATACATTACATAAAGCATTGCCCTGCTTAATAAACAATTTCTGCTTCTGCTCATTTGACTTGGTAAACTCTAAAGTTTTCTAACAATCTTTGAAAAACAAATCAATAGTTTTCCATACTAGGGAACTACACTATATCACAACTTTCCTGAAAATGTATTAAAGGGCTACCTTAAAACCATGTTCTAATCCCTGTAACCCTTTGTCTTTTAGGTCTTTGTTTAAGAGACAATGGGGCAGATGTATGAAGCTCTTGAAAGTGATAAAGTGGAGAGTGATAAACGACCAACCAATCAGCTCCCAACTGTTATGTTACAGGCTGTATTTGAAAAATGACAGATGGGAGCTGATTGGTTGGTCATTTATCACTCTGCACTTTATCACTTCCCAGAGCTTCATACATCTGCCCCATTAGGTGCCAGTGTGCCACCATTACTATAGCCACAGCAGTGTATAAAAACATAAATAAAAATAAAACAATAAATAAATAAATAAATACATTAAGAACAAAACTTGTTGGTATTCAGGGCCAGGCAGTGGCATTGTTATATAGTAATGCTCAGTGGGTGGCATGCCACCACATTAATAATATAAGCGCTGTGAGAGTCACAGTGTGAAGTTGTTGTCATTTGTTAAAACCGTTATTTTCTAAAACTTTTGTGTGTTCAGGGCCAGGCAGTAGCACTGTGTTACAACAACACTTACTAATAATGATTAGTAGGTGCCATGCCACCATATAGAGGGTTTTTAGACAGAACACCTAAAATATAAAAAATGTTACAATGTTAAATAAAAAAATGTCATGTCTAATAATTAAGGAAATGTTTCCTGCCAAAAAAATATAAAATTGCCAACATGCCATACACCACATGCAAGGGCAAGGAAAGGCTCAGGCCTTGCCCTTTGTTTGTGAGTGGTGGGAATCATGTGAGCAATCAGAGTAGGAATGTGGAAAATATGATGTTCATAAAAATGTACTATAAATTCCATGAGGAAGACCATACCCACCAATTATATCAAAGTACAGAGATTTTCATTTTGGTGGATTCTAACGGGGATGAGATAATATTGTTTGAAAATGATGTTAACACTGATGAGGGTAAGGAAGACGATGACAATGACGACATCTTGCCACTGTAGAGAAGAGATCAGTAACAACACTGTTAGCCTTAAACCAATCAATAACACTTTGAGCTGCATTAAGCCCATTTGTTGCTTGTTTTGTGAGGGCCCAAACAAAACAACCACTTCTGCCACAAAAGTGGCAGTCACTGTCATTGAAATGGTTAGTTTGTTACACTGTGCATGTCCTTTTTATTATACAACATAAGCATGGATGAGAGAGTCTAAGGACAATTCCATCTTGCACTCCTTTTCTTTGCATTATGCGCTGTTTGGGGCATTGGTGACTGTCTTTTTGCAATGATGACATACATTTTTATAGTTTATTAAACTGCCAAACTGCCATCCTGTCTTGCTGTGTGGCAATGTTTCATAGATGGCCTATATTCTTTAAAAATTCTGTGCATTTGTGCCGCTGCTCTGTTGCTTAGCTTAGCCAGCCATTTGGCTGCAGCTTTTGGCCTATATTGGTGAAAACAATATTGTGAGCTGTGAGGTAGTCAGATTGACTGGAAATTAAAAGTGTGTACAGATGGTCAGATATAACAGGACAATATGAACAATAACGATATCAATCATAACGTTATCATTCATATGGTCCGGTTTTTGGGCCCATCCAACTCCCGGTCGATGTGCAGGCATGGGTGGTCGATATCGATATCGACCATCACCCGTACATGCAGGCCAACCTGGTCAATATCAACCAAGTTAGTCTGGTTACTATAGGGACCTGCAATCATTGATCATATGTCATTATAGTCATTTGGGGGTTGGTGCATGTGCTGGATGTTCAATATCGAAAATCCAGCACATGCAGGATGGTCAGACAACAATATCTGATTGTTGTCTGATTGCTCTGTGTGTACTGAGCTTAATGCTATTGAGGTTAATAATACTGTAGGACAAAAACAGGCCAACTTGTGTAAATTTAGCTGTTTTTATCATTAGTTAAAAAAAATACAAACCCAAAACCAAAACACAATGATGAAATAGAACCAAAACCAAAACAAGGGGGTTGGTGCACATCTCTAGTATATATGTAAGTTAGGTGAAAATCTCCCCTAAATAATGGCAGAGGATATCTTCACATAGATATTTAAAAAAAACACAGTACAGTGCAGTGATAAACCTTTTGTTGATACTCCCATCAGCTGGGACAAAATTCTGACTGTAAGGACAGTGTGACAGTATCCTAAAATTTGAACTGTCCCACTTTGTCTTAACTGTGACAGATTGTATACATGCAATGATTCTGATGTCTGCGGCAGAAACATTTGTATGTAAGTAGTTTATAAGGTGAACAGTAATGTGCACTTTTATATTCATTCTTTATATTTCCTGCCTCCTCAAAACCTACTGCAAAAAATAATAGTCTATACTTACAAAATGTTTAATAGGCACACTTCTATAATCTGAAATTGGCATTCAACTCATTGTTTTTTTTTTTTTCTCTTCAGATTTGCATCTCACAGACTTTATTAAATATACCAAAAGTTACTTATTGGTTTGAAACAGGGAAGAAATAATAATGTTTAATCATAGTGAAAATCTGTGCACATAAATAGCACAGAATTCAATTTCCTGTGTAATGCCAATGATATCTTTCTTATCTTACACTATGTCTTGTTCCACAAGATATTATTTGTTGAAAATTATTCCAGGCTACATAAACTTCTACAGAAATATATGTAGAAAAATTAAAATAGAATTCAAAAGCTAGTTTTTAAAATAACAAAAGCATATTTAATTTTTCAAGCAATATTACAATAATGTACCCATGCTAGGACACAAATAAGAAAATGAAAGATAGTTAGTAAATAGAATCACACATGCTATTTTCATGTTGTAGTTGTTTTAGTGATACAAAATAAATATTTGACAAATTTAAAAATACAACATTAGCAGCGAACAAATTGGCTAAGCCATAATTATCATATGTACTCCTGCACTGCACATACAGCAAGACAACTAAAAATGTGCCCATTGGGGATTTCCCCATCCTTTAGTGGCACAACTCCTCATTATTGTGTCCAGTAAATGACAGGCCATCATCTCATTGTCAAGTCTGCAACCCACCAGGGAGAATCAATTAGTCTATAAATTAATGACTACTCTCTCATCTTGATTCATGATTCCACCAACCAGAGCAGTCATATCAAATCAGTATTGCTACACACACTAGACAAAGCTATACAGATCATGTACTTTTGGAAGCTCCTTAATTTGAATTTGATTTTCAATGAAGAACACAATCCCTAATGTACCTCTGTGTCAATATCTAAAACAAACAACCAAATATTCAATGCAAATGTCAGTATTTTGAAAGGCCCAATGGAAATAGCAATACATCTCTTGGATAGGGTGTTCTAATGAAAAAACATTCTACACAGAGTATTATACCTATTTAAGACACTACCCACCCAGATACCCCATTCCATTCCATCCCTTTGCTATAACTTTCAATGCAATAAAAAAAAACACATATTTAAAAAGATATTTTATCTATAACTGCTTTAAGAGTTGGTCTAGGACTCCCTTTATTCCAATATATCTTGACACAATGTAAAGCCAAATGTAAGTGAGAAACTCTAAACCTAACACTAAAAGATGGGTTGATCTACAAAATGAACTAAAAGGGCATGATTCACTCTCATTGGGGTATATTTACTAAAGTGCTGGTTTTTAGAAGTGGAGATGTTGCCCATAGCAACTATTAAGATTCTAGCTATTATGTTCTAGAAGGTTAATTTCAACACATCCCATGTTTTGCCAACACAATATACAGTACTTGGTGGTAAATTTTTTTTCAAAAAAGGAAAGGTACATGCAGGAGACACTTTCTGTGGACAGAAAAATATATGGACATTTTCAGCATTCAGCAACCACATATAGAATATTGCAGTGGCTAAAAGAACAGTTCGATTTGACATGACACCAACTGAAGCAAGAGGTAGTGACCAGGTTAAATTCCACCCTTTTTATGCATCAGTGAATGAAAGAACAGCAACAAGCCATGACATAGGGAGAGGTAAGGGGGTGTACTTTAGTCCAGCAGACTGGAGGATACTCTCTGTTTTATGCAGGCTACTGAAAGCATTTGAAGTAGTAACTAATGAAGTGAGTTCAGACAATGCCAGCTTGAGTCAGATGATTCCTTTATTAATCTTCTGGTAAAGCAGCTAGAGATTAAATGTAGTGATTCCACTAAGTATGGTAGACTTGTAGATCAAATTATTTATTTGCTTTGCCAGGACCAAAGGGTTGTCAAGATCTTGAAATTGGATCACTACATTTTGGCAACCATGCTAGATTCCAGGTTTAAGTCATATGTACTGTCATTCTTTCAAAGATCTTTCACAGCCTTTAGTATTATAATACTATGAAAGCAATCTAAGAGATCACCACATGGTGCAATATTGTCTTAAAAAATATAAAAATGTATTAATATAATGCCCTCACATTTTATAAATAAATTCAAGCATATATGTCCACCATTGCGTGGAATTCTTCTTGTGCATCTGACCCAGAAGATGGAAATGGATGGCATGGAATAGGTGCCGATAGCCAGCTCAATCAGTCCATCCCACAGTCCTCCATGAAGACCAATCTCACAAACTTAATGCATTTTGGTCCTTGGGAATCTTGCACAGAGGCATAGTAACCATGATGGTCACTATGCCTCTAAGGAAGGCCACTAGGGTGTGTGAGAGCTGGCTGCCAGTACCTGTTCTATGCCATGCATTTCCAGCTTCTGGGCCAGGTGAAGTCTGTAGTCCTGATAAAGGCCTCTAAAAAAGGTCTGGGTGTGTGAGAGCTGGCTGATGGCACCTGTTCCATGTCATTAATTTCCATCTTCTAGGCCAGGTGTAGTCTGAAGTCCAGATAAGCGAGTGAACCCAGAGAGATTCCACAATATGAAGGAGATGTATGCTTGATTTTATTTATATAATGTCAGTGCTTTATATTAATATTTTTTTATATTTTTTAATATGATATTGCATCATGTGGCAATCTCTATATTTGTTTTAATATTGTTATAATACTCAAGGCTGTGAAACATTCTGGCTATTAACAATGGACTTAATCATAATTGTGTACATATCAGAGGAGGAGAGAGAGGAGTAATAAAAGAGATCCACTTTAATTTTTTGTCTAAAAGAATAAGCCTTTATTTTATTACCCTGCACCTGGTGGTTTGGACATTATATTGGGACATTCATATGCAACCAACACCAGCACTATAGTGGTACTATTTTTTTCTATGCACTGTATTGGAGAGATTGGTGAAAGTTCATTGTGTTCAAAGGCTGAATTTGTTGTGTAAATTAGACAAAAGTATAGATATTTGTCCTTTATTGACATAGATCTTAATAAATGTAAGAGCTCCTTGCCAACAAGGTGTCAACTCAAATGGCACATGACACAACTACATCTCCTGCTTTAGCTTCCCCTGCAACTGCTGCTGCCAGGATTTCCCCCCCCCAAAAAATCCACTAAGTGTGTGTGTGTGTGGGGGGGTTTGATAAATCAACTCAGTACACCAAAGTGAACACCATTTTGACATCTGGTCAGACTTAAATGAACTGCCACAATTATTGACACATCTACTGTTATTGGATCTGATAATCTAAGTATCAGTAGAATGGGGGAAGAATATTTAATAACAATGTACAAATTACCATGTCACACAGTACTTTTTATTACTGGGAAGAAAAAAAGCAATTTGGAGCCCCTTGTACAAACTAGCTTTGGTTTAATTAAGCTGTCCTTATTTTTTTAATTAATCAATTGATCATTTTTTACCTGCCTTCCACTACATATTCCACTTCCCTTTTTATGTACTGCCTTTGGGCCACTGAGTTATTCCCCCTTATACTCAGAATATTTGGAGCACCTCATAAATGTACTACAGGGGATATTACCCAATTAGGAAGGAGGGAGGGGGGATAGTATGACCAGCTTCTCTTGCAACCTTTTATTGCCTTTTCTCTTCTTAGTTGCTGAATAAAGATCTCACAAAATTACATTTTCTAAATCAATTAAACCTTTACCTGCCTTCCATTACATACACCAATGGCATTTCCTTACACTGCTCCCGGGTCCCATAGCGCTTTCCCCTCATATTTAGACTCTCTGGCACACCTCATAAATGTACTAGAGGGGTTGTTACCCAATTAGGAAAGAGGGAGGGGGGAGAGTAGTATGAACATCTTCTCTTGCAACCCTTTATAAGAACCATTGGTTATACTAACAACAATATTGTATTCTTGTATGGACTTTTCTCTTCTCAGTTGCTACAAAACATATTTTGCAAGGCCACATCTGAAATGATTTTTTCAGAATTAATCAGTCAATCAACCAATGCATTTCCTGCCTTCCACTACATACATAATCCAACTCCATTTACCTGTTCTTCCCTTGGACCTCTGATCTAGTTTTTGATTAATGAAAATATTCTTAGTTTCTATGGAGTCATATAGTTTATTAAACTGTCATCCTGTCTGACCCTGCTGTTTGGCAATGTTTCATAGAGGTGCTATTTTCTTTTAAACTGCCATGTGTTTGTGTCGCTGCTCTGTTGCTTATTTAGCCAACCAGCCTTTGGTCAATATTGGAGAAAACAATATTGTGAGCAATTATCAACTGATGCCATATATCACTACAGAACTCTACTTTTGGTCCCAAAAAGTGTCAGGTATGGATTTTGGGCATAATGAGATAATATGGATCTCCATTTTTAAAAATAAACTTTTAGACCTGTCTTCTTGTGTGGATTAATACAGTGTATAATGTTTTTACTATTGATGTAAGGACCATTGGAATTGTTATAATTTAATATTAACACTTCTATTGTCAAGAAGGTTGTTACTACTTTGCTGGTCTTACAGATGATGGATCCAGTATTTTTGAATGAAATATTCTGTGTCAACAACGTAGAATCCAAGATAATGCTTTCCATTTACTATTAATGTCTAATGATTGTTGGTTAATATATATATATATATATATATATATATATAGCGAGAGAGAGAGAGAGAGAGAGAGAGAGAGAGAGAGAGAGAGGTTCTTAGCTAAAGGGATGTAATACAGTTAGGTTTTGGAAACCTTGTTGTATTGCCTATTCTATTTGAATGACATACAAATAAATATACAAATAAATCAAATCTTTTACACAAATATTATAAGATCTAGGATAATGTTATCCAATGATCAGTTATATTTAAGTAATGAGTTAACCTTTGATGTTTAACATATAAGAATTGAAGTTTTAGTTTATTAGGTGTGACAAATTTTATTTGTATAATCTTTATTTGAGTAGTGTGAGTATAAATATAAATATAAACAATGAGACATTCAATATAAAATTCAATTAAACTACTGAGACTCGAACCGAGGTCTGCTGGGAATTGTTAATGACCTAGTCTATTTATGCTTTGTGTTCTAATAATAATAGAATGGAATTAATTGAGATATTGGGATTTATATATTTATTGTTTAGGAAGATGATTACTTTGTTATATCGAAATGCTCTTGGAGGATACCGGGATATATGATTGTTCCTATTCATATTATGTTTGTTTATTTTAACTTTATGCATTGGATATTTGTATGTGTTGGATTACAACAATGAATACTACTGCTCAGAGACACATGTGTTTGAGATGTTGAGCTAAGCAACTTAATTGCATACAAATATGATTGGCCTAAGTTAATATATAATGAGTTCACTGAAAGATCCCTTATACTTACCCTCTGAGGAAACTGTTAATCATAACCAGATGGAGAAATGCATCAGGGTGCTACCAAAGGGATTATTAATAATCTATGGACACCATATCCTGTGCACCCACCTGACAGTAATTATTACTTATTGTCATTTACTGTACAGCGAAGTGTGGCTTAACAATACTTGGAGCAACCTACCTGTTTTACACCAAGTCACGCAGCTTAAAATATCTTGCTGCACAAAGCCTTACTATTATTGTAAAATCACTCATGCAGGTTACAAGCAGCAGTAAGCAACACAGATGGAAAAATGGGGATTTTACACCGAGGAGCAGTGATGATGCTACCTACTAAAGATTACAGAATAACGATAGCATAAAAGTTCCTACCGGTGAGGACCAAGGCTGACAAATTGGTCATCTATATTTCACCTCCAGACTTTGAGGTATTCTCCTGGGTGCCATTCCATCTGTATGCTGTAATATATAACTTTAGGCTTTTTGCCAATCATTGCCTGACACTTGTACATTTTAAATCAGAGACTAGCACAATATGGGTCTACAAGATCAAGACTTTTTATGAAATTTTCTATATAAAATATATATTTTATATATCTTATTGCATTTGAGTTTTGTGGATTATCAATTAATCTGTTATACAGTATAACTCCTTGTGGAGAGACAGTCTCCAAGTTTATGTGCAATAAATTCTTAATTTTTTATATATGATTAATGATATTGTGTTCTCTGAATCTAAATCAAATGTGTACCCATTGTGCAAAGTAATTTGCACATATCATATATCAATTATCTATTTAAGTAATCCAGATTTATTTATTGGGTAGCAACATTTTTTAATATAAAAAATCTGATGCATTTTTAATATACAATTCTTGGTTCATTATTTTACAATTCAAAGGAGTGTGCCCGGTTACAGAGTCACTTTTTCTGAATCATCAGCTTTCGAAGATTGTGAGCAGTGAGGTGGTCAAAATTGATTGGAAATGACTGGAAATTAATGTTTTTGACATTAATAATAAGGTAGGAACAAAACAGACCCAAGTTACGTGATGTTAGCTGTTTTTATAAATTTTTGAAAACAATTCCATATTCAGAACCAAAACATGTGAGGGTGGTTTTGGCAAAACCAAAACCCGATGCTGAATTACAACCAAAACACAGTAGTCCATGCACACATCTCTTTAGTAATTAGGACATTTTAGTATTGACACTTCTCTCTCTGAGGATGAATAAATGATTCCTCAGTAGGTGCTGGATCACTCTCAGTTGATACCTCCCTCATGTTGTATCTCTCTGTAGCTGTTGCCTTTTTAGTTTCTATAGTTGCTGTATAGTAATGAATTTCTTACCTTCTCTCAAAGATTTCTGTCATCTCACTTCACTTCTCTCCAGCTAAACTGTATCACCGTCCTATCTTTTTCCATCTAATTCCTGTCAGCTTTATTTCTCTCCAGCTGAATCCTGTTAGTTCTCTTTCCATCTTCAACTGCCACGCACACTACACATAATCAGATGTTACCATGGGAGCTCACACAGCAATAATTCAAACTATACACCTTTATCACAAATAGTCAATTTCTATTGTGAACATATGACATGTCTAACAAAATGAGCATGAATTGCTATTACAGCAATAAATCTTTCTATGGAATTCATTATTATTTTCCATTCAAACATTAAATACTAAAACATATTTGTAAGGCAGTATAAGGCATTATATTATGATGACAATAATGACAATAATAATGATGATGATGATTATCTAAATCAGTTATATACAGAGTGCCACCGCAGTATGCCATTCAGCATTACAATTAAACCTAGAGCCTTTAATGATGTTTCATTTATAATTAAATATAGGTTTTTTTTAGTGATATTTGCAAAATGTTTTTCTGTATAAAGCAAGCCTGCTTGGTTCACTTGTATTAGCCAGTGTAAAAACAAAAACATTTTGTCTAGTGAAAGAGCGTTGGTAGATCTTAATTTTCAACCCTTAAAATTTATTTAAATACCTCATTTTGCAATACCAAACCACAATTAAGTATGTTGTTACAATGTGAGATTCCTATAACTAGGCAAGATTTAACAAAACACTCCACATTCGCAGCTAATCCCATAAGAATATGCAAAATCTTAAACACAAGTAGCCAGCAATATTACAGCCTTAACCACATACTGTACCATACAAATAGGTTAAATTGAGAAAAAAATGTGATCATGATGTCCCAAAGCAGAGTGCATCAAACCTGCTGCATATGGGGCTGCATAGCTGCAGGCCTGTCAGAGTGATCATGCTTACCTTTAGTACCATCAAAGTACCTACAATTGGCACATGAGCCTTGGAACTGGATTTTGGATAAAAGAAGATTGCTTGGTCTGATGAATTTTATCTTCTGTTGCATCATGGGGATGGCCAAATATGTGTTCATCAGTGGCCAATGGGATAGATGGCACGGGAATGCAATGCAGAAGGAAAACAAGTCTGTCAATTGATTTTGATGTTTTGGGCAATAATCCATTGGGAATCTCTAAATCCAATAATTTATGTGTAAATTAATTTGATACAAATGTACCATCTACATAAAAATTGTCATAGGCCAAGTTGTTTCATGGCAAAAATATTCTCTGATGGAAGTGGATATTCCCTGCAACACAGCATGGATTGTTTAAGAATGGTTTGGGGAAATGATGAAAAGTTCAAGGTGTTGCACTGGCCTCCAAATTCACCCAATCTCAGTCCAAATGAGCATCTGTGTATGTGTTGGAACAATAAGACTGATCTGTGATTGCTCCTCTTCACAACTTGCACGAGTTGAAGGTTCTGCTGGTAACATCCTGGTACTAAATACCACAGGACAATTTCAGAGGTCAGGCAAAGCACCGTGATTTGGCTGGCTAGAGCAGTTTTGGTGGCTAATGGAGGAGCAAAATCATATTAGGAAATTGGCCATAATTTTTGACTCATCAGTGTATACTGTAACTGGGGACATGGTTACAAAAAATTAACCTTCTAATTACTATTTGTATTCTTGTGTTCCATATAGAGGGTATCTGGACTTTAGTTAGTTAAAATGTCGACAATGTCTGGAAATACACCAGATGTTAGACAGGCAATAGTTTGAAGGGACAAAAGGTTGAGACTCTAAAGGTTGACATTGAAGAATGTTGACAGGTTGACACTAAAATGGTTGACACACAAATGGTTAATACATTTTTTTTGTTAGTGTTAGGTTTAGAGTTATTCACTTACCAGAGGGTTAGGGTTAGGCACTAGAAGGGATGGTTAGGGTCAGGCACCTACCCCAATAGTTAGGGTTAGGCACCAAGAAGGAAGGTTAGGGTTAGGCACCAAGAGGAGGGTTAGGGTTATGGTTAGGATTAGGGTTAGAAAATAAAAAAACATTGGTAACCATTGGAATGTCGAAATTTTGACCCTGTTGACCATTTGTACATGTCAACATTCTTCCATGTCAACCTTTAGTGTGTTGACATGCTGTTTCTGTTGACATTTTGTCCTTGTCAGCCTATTGCCTGTCTAGCATCTAGTGTCTATCTAGACATTGTCAACCTTTTAACTGTTTAACTTTTATACCACACCCCATATAGAGTAACAAAATAATGTTTCATTACTATTTGATATTTTTAAGCAAGGATATAAAAGACAAGAGTAAAGTTAGGATTTAAAATAGTTTTATTACACAACAACATAATAATGGGATTCTCTTCCAGCTTCCTTTATAAGTCTCTGCTTTAAATTAAAGTTTAGTGTTAATTTCACTTAAAACTTGACACCATAATGTTCACAATTAAAAATGACAGGATTTTCTGGTAGAAAGTGCTATGTGAAAAGTCTATTATTACAATGCATGTGATCTTACAAATTTGGTTTCTGAATTGAGAGCAAAGCAAAAGAAAACAAGTAACCACCCTACTGTCACCTCCCACAAACTGCACTTCCTGTCAATCATTCTGCAATGGGTCTACGTGGTCACAGCAATTGCAGTCCCAATCGCAGTGGCAGGTTTGCACACATGCACTATGATGCATATGCATGTGCAGTATGCAACAATCACCGTAATCGCAGTGGCGATCTTTAATGAATCAGGCCCATAGACCATACAGTATCATATTGTATATATTGTCACAATTTATTTATATAATTTAAGCAGTTACTGTACTTTAAAAACATACATAGAATAATGGTTGCAATCCTTTTCTTCTGTTATAGAAACAAATGTTGCTGAACAACGCTTTGAATAGAAAGTTTGTGGCTTTGCATAGATAACAAAGTTGCTAATAATAGCCTAGTGCTACAATTAGTGGTCAGTAAAACTCACAGACTCAAAGGGGGGAAGTCAATTCAACGCAAATTGAATAGCGCTGGTAGGGAGCTCACGCAGCTATTCAATTCCATACACTTATGTCGGTGAATGCCAGTTCTTGCTACTTACATAACATGGGTGTTAAGGAATGAGAACCGGCTAAGCAGTAAAACAGCTCCAGGGGGTTGCGAGAAGATATCCTTTGCCCAAATAGCTTGGTGTATTGAATAGCTTCAGGAGCTCCCTCCCATCACTATTCAACATCACACTGAATTGAATTCCTCCAATGTGAGAAAAGAAAACAGACTGTTTTTTACTAGTAATGATACAGTTGTATCATATAAAAATATATAAGATACTAATAATGTTGAAGAATAAAATATTAAGTAAATATGCACCATGTGTCTCTGTATAAATCACTGTGCTTGGTCAGCACAAACCTTTTATAGTACCATGTAGGTGATCATGTGGGAGTTCATCAATCGACTCCAAAGAAATAACTGATAGTACCAGTAGTTGGGGTGGTCACCCTGAATAATCTTTCTTACACCGGTATTAGTAATTTTTCCCCTGGAATGGAAGTACCAGTCTCAGTGGTGTAGACTTGTACTCTCGGTCTCCAGCAGCCACGGGTTGCTTGCATACAGTGCTGTGTTATAAAAGATACCTGGTTCCCACTGCCGCAGATATGTGTGCCATGCTGCAATGCAGGACTGTGCTCTAATGCTGGCAGCTGATGGATAAGCTGTGCAAGGATTATAGGATGGAAACCAATTCTACAGGTAACTGGGGTGCTGGGTCAGCTGAAAGGGAGGAGCTCACAGTCATGTTTTGTCCACATGACTGGACTTTTACAAAGTGCACCTTGGCAAATGTAATACTGCAAATAAGGCAGATTTACTGTAGAATGTGCAGAGAGATTAAGATTTGAGAAACTCAAACATGGATTGTCCAGGTGCAAAGTTACTTGCTGTTATTAGCCTTTGCTCTCAACTCAGAATCAACTACTAGGTTTCTTATGTAAATTCTACTTTATCACCTAGTAATGCTACAATATTGCAGGAACTTTAAGTATGGGAATTTTTATTTGCTGGAATTTTACTATGCAACAGTGGTGTCACTGGGGTCAGTGACACCCACTGTACCAAACAGTCCTCCTACAAGGGGGTGTGGCCTCATGGAGAAGGGGTATGGCCTCATGGCACACCTCTGGATTCATCACTTTGGCCATATGCCCAGCACTCCCGGAGATGCCGGTGTGCCCCCAGAGACTCCTCCTGCACTCCTCCTCAGTGACTGGGATCTGGGTACTGCACAATAACATCACCATGTAGCACCCAGCTCCCAGATAACTGAGGAGGAACTAAAATGTTGGTGTCAACCTCTCGAAGTGTGACACCCGATGCGGTCCATAATCCCCACCTCCCCTAGTGATGCCACTGCTTTTCCTTCAAAATGATTGGCTTACATTGAATGAATAATTAAACATAAGGTATGTTTAAAGTGGGAGTGGTAGTTAGTAACGTACTTTGTGAATAATGATTTCAGTTCTCAAACTGTGTTTGGGCTGCACCCTTTCTGAAATGTAACAGAACCTTTCGGGATCTGGACGTGCATCTCTTGCACTTACAAATAAACTTCTTTAATTTTTCACTGACTAACATTTTCAACTTAGTTATTTCCATATCAGGTTGGTTAACACAAGAAAATGATCAACCCCGCCCCCCCTTGTGAATATTTTACTGTATTGACCATTGATTTCATAATGAGGCAATTTTGTTTATGTTAGAGTATAAAGTTTCTGGCTTAAATACAACATTAGGGGGTATATTTATCAAAGGTCGATTTGACTTTCGTTTCGAAGTGTGATTTAGCTCACCTCAAACCGACTCAAATCAAATTTTGAAAACCCAGTGTTTTTGCCAGATTTACTATTGTTTGATTTGGAGTTCGATTTGCAAATCAAAATCAATTTGATTCGGTTTTGAACAGTGATTTGCTGTTTGATTTGACATGTTCATGTACAAATCGAATGGCAAATCCCCGAACAGCATAGAACTGCTTCATGGTTTCACATTCAGCATGAACAGTTAGTTTTCACACAGATACATGCAGACATCAGTAAGATGCCTGCATGTATCTGACTGTAACAAGCAAATACAGATTTAAATGTAAAAATACCAGTCCTGGTTCTGGAATTACAGGGACAAAATTGTGTAGGGTCTCCCTGTAATTCCCAGAACCAGCACTGGACCCTTTCTAGTGGGGTACTGATGCCACAGCCAGGGGAGCCCTATCAGTGGGCCCCCCATTGGCAGCATCAGCACTGACCGCTAGTCAGCCCTGGCCAGAGATCCCTGGGGAGTTGGGGACCCCCCAATAAAGGGGTCCCCCACTCCAGGGCACCCCTAGCCTAGTTATCCCTGCCACCCCTGGGTGGTGAGTGGTGGGTTGTGGGTTGATTGTGTAAACGTAGTGTAAAAATAGAAGAATCACAACATTGTCTTTACAGTAGTACTGCAGGTCACAGCAAGCCTCCCCCACATGCTGGTACTTGGAGAACCACAAGTAACAGCATGCGGGGCATTAAGGGCCCACTGGTACCTGTAGTTCACCTGTAAAGAAATGTTGAAAAAAAAACACACACACTGTACACAGTATAAGTTTAATAAACTTACATGCACTCACACGTGTACACACACATACACACACATGTACACATACTCACCTATGTATCCCTGTAGCATCAGTCCCTTTCTCCAGTAGAAATTCCATAGGGTACCTGTGGAAAAAAAAAACATGCTCACTGTCTCCTATGCGTGGTTCGGTCCTCTTCAGTCCAAAGTAGGCATCCATGGTCTTCTTAAAATAACAAAATGAAAAACTTGAACAAGGATGGTTATTGCTTCCCGACTGAAGCACTCAGAAGCAGCTTCCTCCTTTGAAAGTCCATGTCTGAGCATTTATTGGCTGAGAGAGGTCAGCCCCCACCTCTCTCAGCCAATGAATGGCACCCTCTATTGAACTCAATGGTGAGCCATAGGGTAACTAAAGTTTATACTGTGCTTCCCATCATTGAGTGCTGCCAATGGTATGCTTTGTACACATGCGTATGTATCGCAGTGTGCATTTGCATACCTTAGTGAAAATTCACAATGCATTCACTCACTGCATATAGATAGCAAAGCAGCGGAGTGAGTGACAGGGGAAGCCAATTTAAGGTGGTAACAGGGGCTGGCCATTAAAAAATGGGGGAGTGGAGGTGCAAACGCAGGCATGCCTGAGAATCTCAATGGCATTTTTGAGGTGTGCATAATTAAAATACAACATCATAGTACACGTCATCTGGCTTGTTTTAACACTGAAGTGCTCGCAGTGCTTGCAGCAGGGTATGGTCCACTTTAAGTGCTGTGATAGCATCTGATGTACCGATGATTGATTACACTTCCTGGATATGATGTGCACAAGTGGGCATCTTAAAGCAGGCTGGTGGGTGTCTGCATACACTATGTGATTGCTCTCTAAGAAATTCTGGGCGTGCTAATGCATTGCTGTGCGATAGCATTGCCTATGCAATTTGCATACAAATTGTGTGAGCGATCGCATCTAGTAAGCAGCTCTGAATCAGGCCCCTAGTTAATTTTTACACCAGGATGTGACACTTTAGTAAAGTTAAACAATTAAAATAACAGTGGGGGAGCTGTAAGATACAATAAGAAAGTGGTTCTCAAACTCGGTCCTCAGGACCCCACATAATTCATGTTTTGCAGGTCACCCAGTAGGTGCACAGGTGCAGTCATTACACATTTTAAAAGATCAACAGGTGGAGCTGATTATTTCACTTGTGATTATGTGAGGAGACTTGGAAAACATGCACTGTTTGGGGTCCTGAGGACCGAGTTTGAGAACCTGTGCACTAAGCATATAGTGAAGACAAAAATTATAAACCCAGCCAAGCTGCTAATATACGTTATAAAAAGTAATAATGGAGCAGGAGGAAGTTCAGTATGAGCCAACATACAACAGCCCTTTCTAATAAAGGGGTTTATCAAATGGTGATTTTTCAAAATTACCAATTTTTGGCAATTTTTGTAATCTAATCAATACTGCTCTAACCCACACAATGTGATAAAGGGGCAGAAATATCCAACATTTAATAAAATATAATCCTTGAACTATAGAGTAATGAGAGCTATTTTCTGTCTGTGCATACAGTAAGTAATACCCGAAATTGAAGAAAGAGGACCACTTTCAGAATAGGATACAATTTGCATCTCAGTTCATGTGTAAAATGTGTTGAGTAAAAGATTAGCTTTTTGCTTTCTATACAAAGTTGCTCGTAAATGTGTGATGCAACCAATTCTGCTTACACTAGGTAGCAAATCCACCTCTTTCTCCTTGCAAATAACAGGAGCAAATGAGTCAGGAATACAATAAGGAGCATAGCTTCACTGTGAGTATAAAAGATGGGCAAAAACACAGTACACAATTTATACACATTACAGTAAATGATAGGAAAATGCCTATAAGGAGTACCATTGCATTAAGCCTGTTAAAAGCAAAATAAACAAGTAGCAAAATGGCAGGCATGCTGGCACTTGTAGTTCCACTGTAAAGTACAATAGTCTTACATTTTCTTCCCCTCCGAATTACCCCCATACCCACCAAGCAAGGGGTATGGGGAAGAGCCCTGGGCTTCAGCGTAAGCCTGGGGTGCTCGGGAGGGGGGGACCCTTCTTTAGGGGGCCCCCCGACTCCCCCAAGATCTTGGGGTGCTAATTCTTTGGACCTGGAGCCCCAGTGATTGTGTCTCTGGGCTGTGGTATTACACCCCGGTCGGTTGGGTCTGGTGCTGGTCTTAAATATAGGGGGTACCCCACGCCTTTTTTGCCCTATATTTAAAACCAACACTAGTCCCTGCAGCCTAGTGTTGGTTTCTAAAATACGGTGGAACCCTACACATTTTGTTCCCCATATTTTTAGAAACCATCACTGGCTGGCAAGCCTGGGGCTGGTTTGGCTTTTGGTGGGGGACCTTATGTCATTTTTTTTGTAAATTTTTAGTACTTTTTATTACAGGTTAAAAAAACCGGAATTTTTGGAAAATATTCTAAGGACCCCCTAAAGATGTGTAGACATGGGGGATCACTATGGGTACCCCCATTTTTAACTAATGAAGGAAGTCGGGGTTTCTAACAGCCGCGGAAGGTGCATAAATGCGGCTTTGAATAAGGTGATGCAGAAGAGCATTTAGAAGTTTTTTTAGGGCAAAACAACTATGGCCATCAAATTTGGGGTACTTGAAAATGGGGTTCAGCATATTTCAAAGTTGCTAAAGTGACTTAAAAAAATCGTGAAAAACCCACTTGCCGCAAACACCTTCAATCAAAAAAACACTTGGGGCATACTTGGTGACCCCCATAGTCAAGTTCGCTATTTTTTAAGTTTGTACCCCAACTTTTTTTTTACCCCCGTTTACAAAGTAAATTTTTGGGTTGCCCTTAATTTTTTTTTATTACTTTTTTTGACACAGATTACCTTTTGGGGGACTGTCTGAAGGCTGCATGGGGGTTCCTGAAATGTTGCACCCCCAAACCACAATTCTGCACTTTTTAACGCCTGCCATTCATAGGCGATACTTTACCGCCTATTACATTGCATTGACTTAACGCCTAGGCGGAAAGTCTTTCAAATTAAATACGGGGTTAAACTAAAACAGGCGATAATGACATCATCAGGGGTAAATTACTGCGAATCCGGACTTAACACCTCAAATTGAATACGGCCCTATATTCCCTACCACATGCATACGCACATACATACTATTGTCAATTTTTTTGTGGGGAGCCAATTAACCTGCCAGTATATTTTTGGAGTGTGAGAGGAAACCGAAGTACCCGGAGGAAACCCACACAAGCATAGTGAGAATATACAAACTCCACACAGTTAGGGCCGTAGTGGGAAGTGAGACTAACTTATTATGTGCCATCAAGTAATCAACTCATTGTTTAAATTATTTTAATATTGCTCTTATGTGTAAAGCCCCAATGTCATACAACCTTTATCTTTAACTTTAGTATAAGCAATTTGTAGGCAACCAGTAATTAAATCTATTATAGTATCAACTTCCAATTGAATAATGTCATGAAATTGATTTAAAAACAGAACTTGAATCCAAGGTGAAAAGCTTTAGAATATAAGATTGAAAGAAACATATCTGAATAGTGTATGTGGGCAATTCATTATATTGTGCACAAAGATGTAAATGAATAACCTTTTTTCATATTGGAATATCATTTTAGAACAATAAAGGTTTCACAAGGTTTTAGACTAATTTTGTATTCCTGCACAGTACTTTGAATAATGCCGGGATTGTTTCCATAATTCATTAGTACTGATGAATTAATTATTCATATCGACTTATGCATTCAAATACAAAATAATGCCAGTTTCTTTCTTGATTTTATAGTTTTTTTTTCCTTTTTTTACAAATCCAAGTAAATAATGAAGACACAGCTGGGATAGACAGGTGAAACAATTTCTTCATTTTCTTTTTAAGTAGCACAGTAGTTCCAGTGCATTTTCCAGAATATTGTATTTCTGATGTTGTCAGTCAAAGTGGAGATCAAGAACTTAGTCTCCTTTATCTCCCATTGCAAACTTTTATTTATCTCTTATACCCCAATATCAATGCCCCATAGGGGTATGATGGGAAAAGTGATGAAATCAGAGTCATTGGAACTTGCATAGGGAGTGGAACAGATATAAAGATGTGTCCTGCTACATCTTTGCTCATAGTGCACCATACAGGCTTCTAAATCGCAGCATGAGAATCGTGCTACAAGGTAAGTGCAGTGAGACTTGACAATATCCACAGCATGCAATATACAGCTACACCGCTGAGTGGCCAGTGCTCCACTGATTAAAACTACAGTGGTGAATAATACAGCAGTGGATGGATATGGCACTACAGAATACAATAGTACAGTAAGCCCTGACAGGTGAGCCACATACTATACAGTACTGCACATTGCAAACAGTGTCTTTAATACTGTATACTTTACTGTAGTAATTTTGCATGGCAGGCTATTTTATGAAAGACTGCCCGTACAATTGCGGCAATTTTGGCGGTGATGTTGGAGTAGAAATTAGTAGTGAGGTTTTAGCAGCTCTGTATGAAATGAAATCATCACTGAATCACAAATCTCAGCACAGAAAGAGGTGTCTTTGGATTTGGAACTGGCTTTGCATCTTCTGTAGCAACCTTGAGACAATGTTGGCACTTCTGTGCCACTAGGAGTTTGTACAGCATGTTGTTAATCAGTACACATCAGTAAGCACTGGTCACTGTGGCACTGTATAAATTGGTGTGCAGCGCTCACACAGTGATGGCATGTCTTAGATACTAGTAGTGGGGTCTGATTAACAGTGCATAAAACCATCTCTGAACTATAAGTCTCCGCCCAGAAAGAGGTATCTTTGAATTTAAAACTGAATGTGCATTTTATGCAGCACACCTGCGGCAATGTCGGCACCACTGTGCTGGTTTGTACAACATGTCGCTAATCAGGACACATCAGTAAGTGTCGATCACTGCAGCACTGTAGAAAGTGGTGTGTGGCACTCACACAGTGATGGCATATCTTAGAAATTAGTAGTGGGCTCTGAGTAGCATTGCATAAATCCCTCACTGAACTACAACTCTCAGCCAAGAAAGAGGTATCTGTGTATTACAAATGGACTGTGCATATATGTAGCACACTTGTGGCAATGTTGGCACTGCTGTGCCGCTAGGAGTTATCATTACACATTTATAAGTGCCATTCACTGTGACACTGTAGACAGTGATGTGCAGAGCTCACACAGTGATGGCATGCCTGTGAAATGAACAGTGAGGTTTGAAGGTTGCTCAATTAAATCATTGCTGAACTAGAAGTCTCAGCCCAGAAATAGGAGTCTTTGAATAACAAACTGACGTTGCATTTTTTGCAGCAATGTTGGCACTACCGTGCCCAAAGGAGCGTGCACAAAATGTTGCTAATCGGTACACAGCAGTAAGTAACGGTTACTGCTGCAATGTAGACAGTGATGTGTGGCATACACACAGCGATAGCATGCCTTAGAAATGGCAATGGGGTTTGACGTGTGCTATATGAAATCATCACTGAACTAGAAGTCACAGCCCAGAAATAAGTGTCTTTGGAGTGCAAACTGACCATGCATTTTATGCAGCAGACATGCGGCAATGTCAGCACTGCCACTAGGAGCAAGTAGAACATGACACTAATGGGTACACATAACTAGGAGCAAGTAGAACATGACACTAATGGGTACACATGACACTAATGGGTACACATGACACTAATGGGTGCCGGTCACTGTGTTGTGCAGTGCTCATACAGTGATAGCATGCCTGAAAAATGAACAGAGGGGTTTGAAGGGAACTCAATAAAATCATCACAGAACCATAAGTCCCAACAAAGAAAGAGGTGTTTTTAGATTACAAACTGAATGTGCATGTTCTGCAGCACACTTGCGGCTAGTGCCTGTGTTGCGACTTGTGCTGCAGGTGAGACTACTGTATGCATCAATGATCAGTGTGTGGGGGACACATACAAAAACCTCCATCATTACAGTATGTACTGTATCATTTAGTGCTAGCTGCAAAATCCTGACAGGAAACACACTAAATAAGTATAAAAATACTCTATTTTTTTATTTTATAATAGTGTTCTTTAAGAATTAACGGGTGGTGGTTATTGAGGGGTGGGATACATTACTGTTTGAAATCTTTGGAGCAGGTGCTGTGAGCATATTACAAGCATGGTGTGCCCTTCATGTCCCTTCCCCCAAAGCAAGCATGAGCCTTTTATTAATTTTTTTTAGCTATTTAAGCAGTGCACTCAAGGTCTGCCCCGGCAATTACAGTACTTGTGAAATGAAAAGGAGAGGAATGGTGACCATTGATAGGACACCATCCCCCAGCCGCTAGGAGAACTGCTGTGCTGCTAGGAGAATTGCTTTGCCACTAGGAGTTTGTACAGCATGTTGGTAATTGGTACACATTAGTAACTGCCGGTGACCTCTGTATTGTAGACAGGGGTGGCATGCCTTAAAAATTACTACAAGTCTCAACCCAGTAAAATGTGTCTTTTGATTACAAACTGACCATGCTCTTTTTGTAGCACACTTGCGGCAATATTGGCACTGCTGTGCCACTAAGAATTTGTACAACATGTCACTAATTATTACACATCAGTAAGTGCCGGGCATTGCAGAACTGTAGAAAATGGTGTGCAGTGCTCACACAGTGATGGCATGTCTTAGAAATTAGTAGTGGGGTCTGAGCAGTGCTGTATGAAATGATTACTGAGCCACAAATCTCAGCCCAGAAAGAGGTGTCTTTGGAATATAAACTGACTTTGGCTCTTCTGTAGCACATTTGCAGCAATGTTGGCACTGCCGGCCCGCTAGGTGCATGTAGGACATGACACTAATGGGCACACATAACTACTATAAGTGCCATTCACTGCAGAGTGCAGCACTCACACAGTTATGGCATGCCTAAAAAATGAACAGTGGGGTTTGAAGGGCACTCAATAAAATCATAACTGAACTACAAGTCTCAGCCCAGAAATAGGTGTATTTTGATTACATGCTGAATGTGCGTTTTCTGCAGCATTCAGTACTTGCATTAATGTTGGCACTGCTGTGTATAAAATCATCACTCAACTACAAATATCAGCCCAGCTTGCTCTCTATAGTGTATTGTATGATGAATATGATTGTAAATGGACACATGCAGTACATAATATTAGAGGTAATTTAAATTAATCATTTAGTGTTAACTGCAAATACTGAAAGAATACTGTATGAAATCTTTGGGGTGGGTGGTGTGCTAAAATTACAAACTTGGTGTGCCCTGTAGGTCCCTTCCACCAAAGCATGCAAGAGTCGTTCATTAGCCTACTAAATGACATGTTTTGTTGTCCATGAATAGGAGAGGAATTAATGATGACCATTATGAGGACATAGGCCCTCATTCAGAGTCGATCTCTAGATACAAGCGGTCACTCTGAATGAGGGTGGCCACTTGTGTTGTGAATTGCAGCCTCCTGGTCGCTAGCTAAGCTGTGGGTTACCACCCACAGCTCTAGCGAGCGACCAGGTTGATGGTCGCGATAGTCAGGACCATTGCGACCATCAGGGCTTGCGACGAGACCCTAACATTGGGTCTCGGCAAGCGCAAGCCCCAGGGAGCTTCCTGCTCTGATCAAGCAGGAAGCTCCCCACTGACCCACTGACATCATTGCTTATGTCAGTGGGGCAACCCCCAAATGGCAAGTGTTCCATCGAGAACACCTCGATTTGGCCTGCCACCCCCCTGCCCGCCTCCCAAACGGGGCAAGCTGTCAATCTCCATTGACAGCTCGCCCCCTTTGGTGTGAGACCCATAGCGACGGAGCACCCATCAATAGCCGGGTCTCGTGTATACGCACGTCAGAGCCGACTCCGATGTGCGCATGCCCAGTGGGCAAACATCAACCCAGTTGCGAGCACTCAGTGCTTGTGACTGGGTCTGAATAAGGCCCACAATCCTCCTGCATTCATTTATATGCAGTGTACAAGTCTCCCAGGGGAATGGGGGTGGGGTTGGTGCTAGACTGCTTTGCAAGAATTCTAAACCAAGTGCCCTGCACTCCTACTTTGTGCAATGGGGTTTATTCATAGAGCAGAGAAAAGCCCTGCTTTGCATTTATAAATCTTTATATGCATTTTAATAAAATGAACAATAAATAATAAAGTTTGTGGTTTTCATTAAATTACCCCCACTCCTGTACCACCACATTAAGATGGGCTTTTCTTTTGGGCTTTATTGGATTGAATTGCGCTTGTTTTTGTCTTGTGTTTCACTCATCAGTTGCTTGTTTTTCATTTCAGAGTTGGCAACACTGATCCAAATAGGCTTTAGTACTGTACTACTGTAACTCAGGAATGTATAACATGGAAGCTTCTTTAGAAGATGTAGATAGCTCAGGTGAATTTACTTAAATCCACTTTGCACAAATCTCTTTACCAGTAAACCATGCACTTTACCTGACACAGTAGGCCTGATTCTGAGACGTATGCAATGCCGACATTTACGCAGATTGGGCGTTTCACACTGTGGAAAATGCAGCAATTGTTTTGCCATAATTTCATTCACAAAGTGATTGCCAGGTAGTCAGCATTTGGGGGATGTAACAGGGTGGTTAGGCAAATGGTGCCATGTCTATGCTCTGTATGAGAGGGTAGTAGTGGGTGTCCCTATGCTCAGGTAAGCTTTGGAAACATTAGCATATTTTTGCAGCTGTGTTCCATGTATAATCACAGATGAGATTGCATTAAGGTACATCTCTGAATCAGTCCCATTGTGTCCTACACTTTACCTCTTTACCATTAAAGGCAGATTTTTTTATTGATAATTTTATTAAAATACATATAAAGATTTATTGAATTGGTGGTTTTAAATTAAAAGGCATATCCGTCCACCACTTAACCATGTCACCGCACAGTGGCGAAACTATAAGTTTTGCTCCCCCTTGCCAAAAAAGTTTCAGGCGCCCCCCTCCCCCCCAACTCCCCCCCACCCAAAGATCGAACACACCCAAAGATGACATTTAAGGTGTGTGGTTACATGATACAGCAACGTGCCTTACACATTATGACACACTAAGTAATGCCACTTACAACACAGTGTGCCACACCGGAATGCCCCTTACAACACATTATGCCACACAGCAATGCCCCTTACACATGCCACCCTGTAATAGTGCCCCTTATGCAATGCCCCCTGTAGTAGTGCCCATTATGCAGGGCCCCCTGTAATTGTGCCCATATGCAGTGCCCCTTGTAGTTGTGCCCCTTCAAGTAGTGCCCCCTGTAGTTGTGCCCCTTCTAGTAATGGCCCCTGTCCTGTAGTTGAACCCAGTAGTTGCCCCCTGTAGTGAGCCCCCTGTAGTTGCTCCCAGTAGTGAGCCCCCTGTAGTTGCTCTCCCCCCCGCGTGCACACAAACACACAAAAAAACAAAACAAAACAAAAAAACCCCACTTACCTTTATACCCGCTTCAGTGCTGTTGCCGCCCATACCCCGGCGTCTGTTCCTCGGCACTATGGGAGTGACGTAATGACGTCACTCCGATAGTGCTCTGCGGGACCCGGAAGATGGAACTCACTCCTGAGCTCCGTCCCCGGCATCAGCTTCTCGGCACTATGGGAGTGACGTCATGATGTCACTCCGATAGTGCCCCGCGGGACTCGGAAGTCGGAGGGAGCTCCATCCTTCTTCCGGCTGCCACCAGGGGTTTCAATAGGAGCCAGGCGCCCGCTGGTAACACACTCAGTGGGCGCCCGGCAGATGGAGGGAGTCACGGGAGTTCCTCCACTGAGTGGCGTAACTACTGCCCCTGTCGCCCCCAAGCTATCCATTACCTCCAAGCCAACACGGGGGCTGCGGGGGCAGTAGTTACGCCACTGTCACCACATACTGTAGTCTACCTAACTCCTGCTTTCTGCCCTTAGCACCTCTCACACTAGCTCACTTCTTATGTCTTCCATTTGTCTCCCCCTTACCTTTACACTATAAGCTCCATGAGCAGGGCCCTCCTCCCTCCTGTTCTTATCACTTACAGTAATTCTCTTGCACACCTGTCACACATCCACTTGGGCTCTCTGTCCCTGTATGTCTTGTTTTTCAGATGTACTAGACTTGTCAATTTGCGCCAACTCTACCAGATAGAACTTTTTTTACTGTAAACTTTTAAATTGAAAAATACAAAACAGAGTGTATAACAAAAACATTAATACATTTAAATAAATTGCATAAAAAAATGGTCCACCAACATGTGGCAAATAAATCAAAAGAGGAATATCACCTAAAGAACTTTTACTGTGGAAAGAAATTAAAAAGGCACAGTATTACAACACTAATATACAGTACACTACTGTATGCCATGATCCAGCCCTCTCCAGTGTCTGTCCATGCTAGCACTGAGGGCTGCCCATGCTGTGCATCACTCCAAGATAGTACAGAGGTCCGCTCACACTGTGCATTGCTTCCAGCTGGTGCTGAGGTCTGTCTGTGCTGCTCCTTCCCTGTCCGCTCAGTGTCCTGTCACTGAGTATTGAGATGGCTCTCCGCAGCCCCTTGCTCATAGCGTGTCTTCCAAGCATGATGGCACACAAGTTGCATGACAGAGGGCCTGATTCAGACCTGCTCGTGAGCGCTGAGCGCTCGCAAGCGGGTCAATGTTGGCCCAGTGCGCATGCGCATGATGGAGTCGGCTTCGTCGTGCGCATGCGCGAGACCCAGATAGCAATGGGCAAACCGTCGCTCCGGGTCTTGTACCAAAGGGGGCATGCTGTGATGTTGAGTGACAGCACGCCCCCTTTGGTGGGCATGCCGGGGGTGTGGCTGCCCAGACAGAGGCATTCCCATGGGAACGCCTACTGTCTGGGGCTGGCCCCTCTGACATCACAAGTGATGTCAGTGGGAGTGCTCTTGGTTCTATTTGATCCGAAAGCACTCCAGGGCTTGCGGCAATGAGACCCTACCACAAGGGTCTCATCGCAAGCCCAATGGTTGCGATGGTCTAGACCATCGCAACCATCTTCCTGGCCGCTCGCTGTAGCTGTGGGTGGTCAGATGGCGCATACAAGTTGCTGGCACTAATACGTCATCAGAACCCACTGCAACATCCGACGGCTTCTGTGCAAAGATGGAAATGATCATCACCATGCGTGGGCAAACTTCCAGTGGATGCCGGAAGTGTGCACATTACACCCACACAGAGACAATTTCCAGTGCATAACGGAAGCACATGGTTACATACCCACGCATTTGTGATTGAGGATTTAGAGGAATATATAGCTGGATCTCTCATGGACTGGACTTTTGGGGATTTACTATGTATATTAGCTAGTAGTAGGTCTATGTCTGGAACAAGGTTTTACTGTGAGCATTATTGAGGGCTGTATAAATATGGGCAGCATTATTCTTTCACCTTATGCCTTGAGGAAGATACACATTCTATTTATCAAAATGCGTTGGTAGAGAGGTGACTTGGATAATCTTGGGACCTTACCTGGTAGATGGTTGGTGGATCGTGGGGACACCCTGGTTTTTCACCCATTTCTTACAAGTGAGATTTGTCTACTTTGTCACATTGGTAGACCACTATATTTGGTAAGAGTCTACTCAATTTTATTATTTTCTTTTATTTTTTCATGTTGTTAATTGAATAAAATGTTGTCACACTATTGGAGATTTTTCTACTTTTTACATACTTATGGAATGAATACAGGACTCTAAAAGATCTGAAGGTGCTGTGGGGGACTGCAGTCTGTGATTTAGGATAACCCTTGAAAGTGCCTGATTGTCTACTTCATATGGTAGACCAATATTTAGGGTAATTGATTATAATCATTGTTTGACACATTCTGATTGGCCCCATAAATACTACACTATGAGAATATCATTCGTTTTTTTGAGGTGACCATCTTGGACATAAAGGAATAAGGAGATTCTTTTGGACAGATACATCCAGAGGGAGTTGAACTGGGACATGTATTTGTATTATTAGGAGCGCCTCTTGGACACACTTGGTGATATCTATATATTGTATTTCATTTTTAAGTGTTTGGTGACGCTTTTTCATTAAGGAGGCTGAGGGGCTGCTTAGTTCACATGTGTTATCTTCATATTGAATTTTTTACATTATGGATTGTAGAGCTGCCACATAACATTATGTTGAATTGTGGTGTCACAACTTCACATTGACACATTGTAGTGCCAACAATTCACATTACGCCACATTGCAGAGCAAATACTTCTCATTGTGCCACAATATGAAGGATGAGAGGAAGCTCACATGTAATGTCAGAACTTGATATGAATCATATTTGGGGCTGATAGCGCAGGGAGTGTACATGTCCACATAGCACTTGATCACTTTCATCCCCATGCCCATGTTACCCTTAATCCAGCCTTGCACTTGAAGAGGGCATAATTAGCACATAATAAGATATAATCTGCCTCATGCAAAGTGAAGTGTATGTACTACTTCATACAGGTCAATGCTGATAGTAAGTCATTCATCTCTGAAATAAATAATGTTTTTTTTGGCTTTGGGAACCATTTAAAATGCTCTGTAGAGCATTAGACCAAATCTGGGAATCTGGAGAAGCAGCAGTACATTACCTTAATGTGCCGCTGCAACTCATTGGCTGTGGAATTCTCCGTCTCCACAGCCAACTCGTCAATGATTATCCAGTCTGTGTGTAAAAGAAAAACAATTTATTGTAAAATCAAGTAATTTTATTGTCTCCACAATACAATATGGGGGAGAAGCGGTATCATAGCACATAGGGAGCATATAGGGGTAGATGTATTAAATTATGATATTGAGAATAAGTGGTATAAGCACACATTATGTGCACTAATACCTCTTCTCCCCATGTATTATTGAGGGTATGGGTGGTAAATGACAGAAGTGCTATGTTCCGCCACTCGGCAGTTGAGATGCTCTTACATCTTGTCGAAGCCGGATGATTGGCTGAAACCAAATCTTAAATTAATATCTGATGACACCATTTTGTGTCGCCCCTGAAAACGCCATCTTGCGTTGTCAGCACGAAACCATTGTGTACTATGCTATATTTGATTATTAGTGTTGTGCATCTGCTTTGCTACTGCATATTGTTGAAAGTCCTATCAAAACCTATACGCACATTAAATAATACATATAAAATATACAAGACGCACAATACACAGTTGTGCTATTTACCAAAGCACAGATAAGCACAAAACACATAGATGCACAATGCATACTCGCGACTTTACACAAT
Organism: Taudactylus pleione; assembly: GCA_031769625.1. NCBI lineage: Eukaryota > Metazoa > Chordata > Amphibia > Anura > Myobatrachidae > Taudactylus > Taudactylus pleione. The sequence continues at coordinate 19,133,843 of JAUIMM010000006.1, read as the reverse complement.
ATTCTCACTCTCACACATGCAATCTCTTATAAAAAGGTTCCTAAACAATAAGTTTAATGATAGAGGTTTTATTAGCTAATACTTGAGTTATGAATTTTAAAGTATATGATGTTTAAGGTATAGAAACTAGGAGACAAGTCATGTTTGGTACCATTCTAAATCACTGTTTATTTGCAGAACTTCGGTTCTATTGGCAAGGATATCGCATCATGCGTCTGCAAGTTATGAATTATATGAAATTAGTGGTTACAATGTATATCTGTATGTAGTGTCTTTTATTAGTTTAAACCAGTTCTTCGGTGTGAAAACCACACAAAGCAACAGCTGAGGAACTGGGATATACCCCCAGTGATGCTGTATGAACTGTCCAATGACCTGCATCATTCCAGAATGTCCAGGAGCAAGACCCAATGAAAACCTGTTAACTAGTTTCTTTGTTCTGTAAGGTATATAGCCTGCTCAATGTTATTAGTATACAGCCATTCTTCTCGGATGACCACACACTTCTGGAGAGACGACTGTATACTGGGACCAGTGCGCACGCATATGTATTGGCTTGTACCTTTTGTATTTACTTCCTTTTTGTGCTAATTGTTTTGATCACAGCGTGTTATACTTTTCATTGAATAATATAACTTTTTGTGCTTTGGATCCACAATTGGATTGGAAAGCAATTATTTCTTATGCGACTTGTAGCGCTGAACAGCAACATTTTGGATATATAGATTTAGGGATATCAATAATCTCATCATTAGTGCTTCCTGCTTCACCTTGGTAAAGAGGCAAAGCAGGAAGAGTTAAAGCAGCACGATCTGTGACGCTATTATTATTATTATTATTATTATCCTTTATTTATATGGTGCCACAAGGGTTCTGCAGCGCCTTACACAGTACATAAACAAATAAGCACACAAGAAAACAGATATTAACAGTACAAACAATGCTGGACAGATACATGATTTATACATTGCTGCATAACACTTAGATAAGCAGCATAGTGTGTGTTACCAAGGGTTGGGTGCTGTTGTAAATTAGAGTATAATTACATGAAGGAGAAGCACATGAGGGAAGAGGGCCCTGCTCGTGAGAGCTTATATTCTAAAGGGGAGGGGGTAGACAAACATGGGTGTCACAGATGGGCTGGATACAAGGATCACAGTAATCTAACATCTATGGAAAGGTTAGTCTATAACATATCTCCTCAATAATGTGCACTTATGCCACTTTTCCCTGAAACACCGCTTCATATAGCACATCTCTCCCACTATACTGTACTAATACCTTGGTGGAGGCACTAATATACAAAAGGTACACCACTTAACGTAAGGTTAAGGCTTACTGGAATCACTGCTCTCCTCCTCAACAATGATACAGATGTGTTCTGTGTAAAGAATAAAAAAACACAGTAATGTACTCAGTGGGAAACTACAGAACATAACTGTACACTACATTACAATAACAAAAACATGAAAAGAGCACAAATAACAATTAATGGGCATGTGTAAATAAAAAAATATATATATTTTTGTATTTAAATAAAAATTGAATATGTAAATAAACCCTGACTGTATTATTATTATTACACTTTATTTACAGTATAAGGCACTAGGAGTATACATTACAGTAACAAAAACATAAAAAGAGCAAAGTTAACAATTAGTATCTAGATTTTCAGGACACAATATTGCTGGGAAGCAAGGACCAGTAAGCAAGTAAGTAATCAGAGAAATGTGGACCTGACTCCAATAGTGATAGCACAAGTAGCAGAAGTAGAGCCTCTGGGAGAGACGAACGGCCATGGAGGAGAATTCTGGACTACTGCAAATGGTAACTGATTAGATGAAGTCTGTCAATGAAGTGCTAGTAAAAATAGCTGTAAGAACAGAAGGGAGGAAGACCCTGCCATTGGGAATTACAATCTAGGAGAGATGACAGACAGAGAGATGTCAAGATGTCATGCAATATCCTGGCCCTATTTGGGCCAGGATATTGCATTGGGCATTCATAAAAGCCAGACACTTTTCAATATTATTAAGAGGCTGATCCCGCCACTGTAGGAGGATTTGCAGCTCACTATTGGAGTATGGCTGCTGCCTCACAGCCATTTTGCATACTGTATAAACAGAGCAGAACATAGGGTGCAGGACTTACAGTAGAACGTATGATGACAGATATTAATGCACCATAGCATATGCGCAAGCCATATTTTACTTAGTGTCAGTGTGTGTTTGAATTTCAGTGTATTAATGCTGCATGGTAGTCAAAGTGTAATCTATTTCTGTCCTTGTAGTTGAGAGATGGTTTCATACTTTTCATAGTGTTCAAACCCCACTACTAATTTCTAAGGTGTGACATTGTGCAACATGGCACTGCGAAATTTGCAGCACATTTGCTGCAGAGAATGCAGTCAGTTTGTAATCCAAAGACACCTCTTTCTGATTTGAGACTTGTAGTTTAGTGATGATCTCATACAGCACCTTCAAACACTTTCTACATTGCCGCAGTGACCAGCACCTACTGATGTGTACAAATTAGTGACATGTTTTACAAACTCCTAGTGGCACAGAAGTGCCAAAATTGCTGCAAGTGTGCAGCATAAAACACACAGTCAGTTTGTAATTCAAAGATACCTCTTTCTGGGCTAAGACTTGTAGTTCAGTGATGGTTGTATGCACCACTAATCAGATGCCACTACTAGTATCTAAGACATGCCATCACTATGTGAGCATTGCACACCACTCTCTACAGTGCCATGGTGACCAACACTTACTGATGTGTACCAATTAGCGACATGTGGCACAAACTCCTAGTGGCACAGCAGTGCTGACATTGCCACAAGTGTGCTGCAAAACACACAGTCAGTTTGTAATTTGTAGACACTGTCATGCCTGAGGGTTGGTTTGGGTTGGTGTGGGTGGTTGAAGAGGAAATTTGAAATGCGTGAACTAACTTAGATGTCTTAAGCCAAGACTCATGTACTGATGTGAGGAGGCAGAGATATGGCAGTGTATGATGGGCCAAAAGGTGAGGACAGGAATCGAATGTCTTTATTGAACAGCAGGTTGGAATGGGACTGGTTATATAATACTGAAGAAATGGGCAGAATTGGATTGGGACAGATTATGCTGTATTGAAGCTGGATTGGTATGAATTTAATTGATATGAGTCCGATGTTGATGAATTGATGAACTTGATAATTTGGGACCAATGTTGATGAATTGATTAACTTAATTGATAAGCTTCAGATGATGATAAATTGACGAACTAGATCAGTTGGTACCAGTGTTGATAAATTGATGAACTTAATCGGTTTGGACCGATGATGATAAATTGATAAACTTGGTCAGTTGGGGCCAATGTTGATTAATTAAAGAACTTAATTGATAAGAGTATGATGTTAGAGGCATCAGATGGGACTGATGGATGGAGGTATTGGCAGGAACCTATGGAGGCTACAAGAACAAGTATAAGTGGTACAACCAGACTGATGTGCAAGATAGTATGAGACTTGTTTAGGAACTGGCTATAATGGACTTAGGCTCTGATTCAGAGCCGGATGCTCTGACAGAGCGCTCACTCTGAATCAGGGCTGTCCCTTCTCCTGTTTGGAGCAGCCTCCTGGCCGCTCGCATAGCTGTGGGTGACCACCCACAGCTATAGTGAGCAGGCAAAATGATGGTCGTGATGGTCAAGACCTTGCGACAAGACCCTGCGGTAGGGTCTCGCTGCCACAAGACCTGGTGTGCTTTTGGCTCTATCAGAGCCAAAAGTACTCCCACTGACATCACTAGTTATGTCAGTGGGACCGGCCCCAGATGGAAGGCATTTCCATGGGAATGCCTCCATCTGGGCAGCCACACCCCCGGCATGCCCACCAAAGGGGGAGTGCTGTCAATCACCATCGACAGCACGCCCCCTTTGGTGCAAAGCCCATAATGACGGCTTGGCCATCATTATTCGGGTCTTGCGCATGCGCACGATGGAGCCGGCTCACTCGCGCGCATGCGCACTTGGGCAACATCGACCCGCTTGCGAGCGTTCAGCGCTCATAAGCGGTTCTGAATCAGGCCTTTGGACCGTTCAGATACAGAGTCCTTGGGAGCTCAGCACAGAGCTGTAATTTCAGCAAGAAGTGAAGTTGTACAGGCAACAGAGACCAGTCAGGAAATGGAATTTATAGGGAGGATTCCCAGGGATTGGATGTTGTGATCAGCCGGTCTGGGAGCAGCGCTCTGAGTGGAGGAAGAGTGTTAGGTGACAGCATCCAACATGGCTGTGCCCATACCGTGGTTTAAAAGGGAACTCTGGCATGCAGTTTGTGTGCCATCATGCTGGGAAGACATGCTGTGAGCCAGGAGCTGCGGAGTGCCATCTCCATGCTCAGTGACAGGACACTGAGTGGATGGGGCAGAAGCAGCACAGACAGGTCTCAGTTCCAGCTGGGAGCAATGTGCAGTGTGAGCAGACCTCTGTGATATGTGGGAGTTATGCACAGTGTGAGAGGCACAGCCCAAGCCAGGTAACTAGATTCACTATTTATGCAGTATCCAAGTGAAGTGGCATAAAGAGATGGGAGTATTTATTGTATGAATGGTCATAGTGCTCTGAAATATGATTTATTCTTACAGACTATTGGTAACATGGCAAATGGTCCAATGTAGAGGGTAACAAATTCAATGGATGAAACTCTTAACTTGCAGGTTTCATGTAGAGGGCCAAACTCGATCTCTATGCTTGAGACTGGGGACTGCTCTCCTCTTCCTGTTTCCAATTTTCTTGTACCATTCAGAAGCCTTAGCAATGGATTAGCAGATCTCTTTCCAAATCTTGGAAAAGTGCTGCCAGGTGCAGTCAGAATCTGGAACCTGTGAGGCAGTTAGATGCTGAAATTCTGGAACTCAAAGGTGGAGGCCATCAGTGGCATTAAAAGGCATGGAACCAGATGAAGGATGGTACTGATTGTTGTGACAAAATTCCACTCAATGAAGCAGTTTAGCCCTATTGTCCTGAAAGGGGGATATGTCTAAACAAAAAAAGACTCCAGAACTTAGTTGACTCTTTCTGTTTCGCCATCAGACTGGGGGTGGTAGGCAATAGAGAAATTGAACTTGACATGAAGTGAATAACACTGGGAATGCCAAAACTTGGCGACAAACTGCACTCCAGGGTCAGAGAAGATTTTTTGAGGTAGTCCATGGAGTCTGAAGATTTTTTGTAGAAATAATTAAGCCAACTTGGGAGCTGATGGGTATGAAGTGAGACATCTTGGTGAACTGGTCAACTACCACTCAGATGGTGAATTTTTTTAAACTGCTAGGTTGGGAATGAAGTCCAATAACAGATATAACCATGGTTGATGTGGAACAAGGAGAGGAAGTATCTGTTCAGCTTGAGACTGTCAAGGCACTTTTTGCTGGGCGCACTTGTTAGAAGAGGCAATGAAGTGTTGTATGTCCTTTCTGAGAGAGTGCCACCAGTAAGACCTGGAAATTAACTCAAAGGTATTTTGTATGCCTACATGACCTGTAAAGCAGGAAGCAAGAGTCCAATGTAGCAGTTTCTTGTGTAATACAGGATTGAGAAGAGTTTTCCCAACAGGTGGTGATAATTCTACTCTGACCACAGAAAAAGCCACTGGATCAATGATAATATGCTTCTCAATGGATGTAGTCTCAATTTCTTGCTCCATGGAGTGAGAGAGGGCATCAGCCTTTCAGTTATGGACCCCTAGATGAAAAGACAATTTGAAGTTAAATCATGAGAAGAAGAGAGCCCATATGGATTGCTTCAGATTCAGACAACGGGCTGTCTTAAAATATAAGAGGTTTTTGTGGTTTGTGAGAATGGAAATGGGATGCACAGCTCCTTCCAAAAGGTTGATGAAGAACAGGAGCTGAAATTAATTTCTGTTCGATTTTTTGAAAGGCTTCCTTTGCTTCTTCAGACAATCAGAATGAATTGGCACCTTACTGGCTGAGAGCATTAATTGGTATAATGACAGTGGTAAATTGCTTTATGAATTTGCAACAGTAGTTTGTAAACCCAAGGAAGCTCTGAACAGTCCTGAGAGTATTAGAAAGTGACCATTCCTAAATTGCTTGGAGCTTTTCTGAGTCCATTTTGAGACCAGAACCTGAAATGATATATCCCAGGAAGGGAATAGACTTGACCTCGCAGATACACTTATCCAACTTGAAGTAGATATGATTGGAACTGAGACGTGTCAGAATCTCCTTTACGTGCCAGATCATTGATGAATATGAGAATATCATCAACTAAGACAACAACTAGTTTGTACAACAGATTGCAGAAGATCTCATTAACATAGTGCTGAAATATTGCGGGAGCATTGCTGAGACTAAAGGGCATAATGATATACTCATAGTGACCATCACTGGTGTTAAATGTGGTCTTCCACTCATCTCTTTTCCAAATTTTTATGATATTATATGCTCCTTGCAAGTGCAATTTGGTAAAGATGGTGGCTCCACTGACTTTGTCAAAAAGTTCTGTGATCAGAGGGAAATGATAATGGTTTTTAATGGTGTTGTAATTCATTCCCCTGTAGTCAATGCAGGGTGTCACAATCGTGGGATTTTGAGACTGTGTTCCTGGGCTGGGCCTTGGATCAGTATTAGTCAGCACAAGGACTCGCTGGAGGATACTAGGCTTGATGAAATTTCTCCGCATGAGAGGGTGTGGAAGGCTGTTAGGGAATGAAGTAATGTGGTAGGAACTAGGTGCGGCTAAGGAGCCGTATAGGGATGCGGATAGTGGGAAAGTTACTTGGAGTGGCTGGATAGCCTTGTAGAGGAGTTGGTAGTGAGAAAGCTACGTGGAGCAACTGGATAGCTGTGGGTAGGAGTTGGCAGCTGGGAAGCAACTTGGAGCAGCTGGGTAGCCGTGTGGAGACGTTGGCAGCTGGGAAGCTTCGTGGAGCGGCTGGGTAGTCGTGTGGAGATGTTGGTAGCTAGGAAGCTACGTGGAGTGGCTGAGTAGCCATGTGGAGATGTTGGTCTCTGGGAAGCTACGTGGAGTGGCTGGGTAGCCGTGTGGAGACGTTGGTAGCTGGGAAGCTATGTGGAGCAGCTGGGTAGCTGTGTGGAGACGTTGGTAGCTGGGAAGCTACGTGTAGCAGCTGGGTAGCCATGTGGAGATGATGGTAGCTGGGAAGCTACGTGGAGCAGCTGGGTAGCCGTGTGGAGACATTGGGAGCTGGGAAGCTACGTGGAGCGGCTGGGTAGCTGTGTGGAGATGTTGGTAGCTGGGAAGCTACGTGGAGTGGCTCAGTAGCCATGTGGAGATGGACACTGGGAGCTGACAGGCTGAGAGAGAAGGAGAAGACTCCTCATTGGTGGTAGTGGAGTCACATGGGCAATCCAAGATGGCCACACCCATGGACCAGAGGACAGCGCTTCATGAAAGCAGTCAGTGGGGACCAGCGATCAGCAGGAGCCGGCATGGATGCAGCAAAGCAGCGGGACCCACCAGAGGACAACAGCGGAGACCACACTGAGAGAGGAGGAAGCAGTGCACAGCATGGGAGCTGGAAGACAGCGTGGGTCAGCGCCTGCAAATGTAATTGACGGGGTCTGATTCTGGGGTCTCCAGAGTGGCATGTGACAGTACCCCCTTCTTCATGAGTGGCCACCGGACACTTCCTTGGTTTATGAGGAAATTTCATATGGAACGCTTTGACCAGACGGGGCGCTTGGACATCGGAGGCATTTATCCAGATTCGTTCTTCCGGACCATAATTTTTCCATTCGATGGGGTATTGAAGATGGTTTTATCGACAATGGGAATCTAGGATTCTGTCAACTTCGAACTCCTCTCCTTGCTGTGTTTGAACACTAGAAGCTTTAGGATGGACCTTCTGAAATCTGTTTAAGACCAGTGGTTTTAGAACAGATATATGGAATGAACTTGGAATGCGAAGAAATGGAGGAAGCTTTAGCTTGTAAGCCACAGGATTCAAGACTTTGACGATTGGAAATGGACCAATGTAACGTGGGGCAAATTTCATCAAGGGTACTCGGAGTCTTCAGGTTTCGGGTAGAGAGCCAGACCATATCTCCAAGTTGAAGACTTGGAACCGCTCATCTTTGGCAGTCATCAAATTTCTTGTACTGGGCTGAGGTTTTAGTTCAGAGAGGAACGAACCTTTTCCCAGATGTTGGAGAACCGTTGAAGAGACATCTTGGCCGCAGGCACATTTAATGTTGAAAGAAGAGGGAAATCTGGCACCCAAGGATGATGATCAAAAACTGTAAGAAAAGGAGTTGAGTTGGTGGACATGTGATAATAGTTATTGTGAGCAAATTCGGCCCAAGGGAGAAGTTCAATCCAGTCATCCTGGGAGGATGAGATAAAACTGTGCAGGAACTGTTCCAGGTCTTGATTGACCCTTTCGGTCTGACCATTGGTCTGGGGATGATATGCGGTAGAGAATTTGAGTTTTACTTGAAGAGCTGAGCAGAGTGACCTCCAGAACTTCGCTACGAACTGTACTCCCCTGTCGGAGATGATCTCTTGAGGAAGGCCATGGAGCCTGAAGATCTCTTTTATAAAGTTCTGGGCGAGCAGAGATGCAGATGGAAGCCCAGTAAGAGGTACAAAATGAGCCATTTTGGAAAAACAATCCACAATAACCCAAATTGTGTTGTGGCCCTGAGATGGAGGAAGATCAGAGATGAAGTCCATAGATAGGTGAGTCCATGGCTTTAATGGAATTGCTAGAGGCTGGAGTTGTCCGAGTGGAGCCTGCCGGGGTATTTAGTGTTGGGCACACTTGATGCATAACGACACATAAGACCTGACATCCTCTTTCATCGAAGGCCACCAATAGGACCGCTGGATGAATTCAAGAGTTTTATCCATACCCAAGTGACCAGAGAAGAGAGAAGCATGGGCCCACTGTAATAACCTCTTGCAGAGTTCTGGAGCAATGAAAGTTTTCCCAACAGGGGGCATTGAAGATAAGTTAATAGGAGCGAAGAAAGCTGGATCCAGGATTGGATGAGGTTGTTCCAAGGGTAGATCAGGGTTACTCATCATGGAACGAGAGAGTGCATCGGCTTAGAGGTTTTGTGAGCCGGGATGGTAGGAGAATTTAAAGTTAAATCTGGAGAAAAACATCACCCACCGGGCTTGACGCATCCACCTACAGGAGAAATGGCCGGGTGGAATCTGGTTGCTTTAAGATGGGAGCTGAGATGAAGGCTTGTTTAAGAAGTTGGAATGCAGAGGTAGCTTTGATGGACCATTTAGTTGGATCTGCTCCCTTGCGGATGAGGGCTGTAATAGGGACTACCAGTGTCGAGAAACCCTTCACAAACTTGCGATAATAATTGGCGAATCCTAGGAACCTTTGTATGGAATTCTAGGAGGAAGGGAGAGACCAATCAAGAATGGCTTGTAGTTTTGTAGAATCCATTTGGAGTCCTGTTCCGGAGATGATGTAGCCCAAGAATGGTACAATTGAGACTTCAAACAGGCACTTCTCTAATTTGCAAAAAAGTTGATTGGACCGCAACCTTAGAAGGACTTCTTTCACCTGATCCCGATGAGTTTGGAGGTCTTGAGAAAAAATCAAAATGTCATCCAAGTAAACGACCACACACTTGTATAAAAGATCCCGGAAGATCTCGTTAACGAAAAACTGGAAGATGGCAGGAGCATTACAGAGGCCAAAGGGCATAACGAGGTATTCATAGTGCCCATCCCTGGTGTTGAAGGCCATTTTTCATTCATCTTCTGGGCGGATACGAACTAAATAATAGGCTCCACTTAGGTTGAGCTTGGTAAAAACTGTGGCTCCCTTGACTCTATCGAATAACTCTGTTTTGAGAGGAAGAGTGTAGTGATTCTTAACAGTTATTTCATTAAGGCCCCGGTAGTCAATACACGGGCATAGTCCACCATCTTTTTTTTTTACAAAGAAAAATCCAGCCCCGGCTGGAGACGTGGAAGGATGAATGAAGCCTTTATTTAAGTTTTCCTTAATGTACTTTGACATAGCTTGAGTCTCAGGGAGAGATAGAGGATAGATTCGGCCTCTGGGAGGATTCTTCCCGGGAATCAGATCTATGGGACAGTCCCAATCACGATGGGAAGGTAATAGATCCCCGCTCTGTTTGCTAAAGATGTCCAAGAAACCAACATAGGCTTCGGGCAGGTCTGTAGAGTCCTGTACGACAGAAGATCAAACAGGTACTACCTGCTGAGGGCAGCCTTTGAAACAATTAGAACCCCAGGAGGTTATTTGCATGGTAGTCCAATCAATTTGTGATGAATGTCTCTGTAGCCAGGGTAATCTGAGGACTAAAGAATGAGAGGCTTTGGGAATCACTAGGAAGGATAGTTGTTCGGAATGGAACACCCCAATGGTAAGTGTAAGTGGTGTTGTACAATGGGTGATGGTTCCACTAGTAATGTGGCTTCCATCGATGGCGGTTTCAATGGGATTTGATATTTCTGGACAAAGTCTTTGGTGACAAAGTTTTCTGCTGCTCCAGAATCCAGAAGGGCTAATACTGTTTTGGTACCTCGAGGAAGCTTTAAATGAGCCTGGATGGTGGAATCAGACTTCCTATGTGACTCGATAGCAACTCCTAACTTAACCACTCTGTTATAAGTTAGGTGGAGGCATTTCCCGGAAGGATGGGACAGGATTTAACTAAATGTTGAGAAGATCCACAATACATACATAGATTCTGTCTCTGCCTTTTCTGCCGTTCCTCAGCCGATAAGAAGGAGCGATTGACCTGCATGGGTTATTCGCCCATGGGAGGAGAAGGTAATCGAGAAGCTGGACGTGGCCTTCCATGATCAAGTCTGCCTCTCTCCAAGGCATGCTCTCTGTGCTGAAGATTCACCTTATTGCAGAGAGAGATTAAGTCATCCAGACTGGTTGGGAGGTCACGGGAAGTGAGATCGTCTTTGAGTCTTTCCGAAAGACCACTCCAAAAGGCAGCAATGAGGGCATCCTAATTCCAGTTGAGCTCCGAACCAAGGGTCCGGAACTGTATGACATATTTTACCCAACAGTTCTCCTGCCCTGACGGAGGCATAGAATATCAGCTGATGCGGAAGTGGTTCTCCCAGGTTTGTCAAAAATCCTGCAAAATGTGGAAATGAATTCAGAATAGTTGGAGTGCAGAGGATCCAACTTCTCCCAAAGGGGCAGGGCCCAGTCAAGTGCTTGACCAGTGAGTAGAGAGATAATATACGCCACTCTGGTTCTGGCTGTCGGAAAGTTGGCGGATTGTAGCTCAAACTGGATTTCACATTGGTTTAAGAACCCTCTGCATAATTTGGGGTTGCCATCAAACTTGCTCGGAGGAGAGAGCTGAAGACGAGCAGGTGGTAGTATCGGAGGAGCAGGTGACACCATAGGAGGAGAGGCAGCTAGGGAGCCAACGGGAGCAGAATGAGCCAATAAGGACTGAATGTTGTCCAGACATGACAACATATCTTGAATTAATTGGATAAACTGGGCCTGAGAGGTCTCCTGTCTTTCCAGATGAGATAGCACATCCTGAGAGGAATCTACCCAAAATCCTTGACACTTGCCGAGTCCGCAAAGGTAAACAGGGAGGATTCCGCACAGAAACATAATTAGAATTACTATAAAAAACCATCTATGTCTATGAATAATTTATACATCCCAAAATGTTGGTGGTGCTCCCACAGCCTAAATATAACAGAATTATAAATAGAGAAAAAAGTAAGGCTATTCTTGGGGCACACTTATATAAGAATTCTTGAAATAAAATCTAACTTTTATTAATGTAGTAAAAACATACCAGATACATACATAATTGTTGATGACGAAAATATAATAGACAATTTCTGCAAATACCCCACACTGAATAAAGGGTACCAGGTAATATGCTTAATGTGAAATAATACAGCAATTATCATAGAAATCGATATATAGGCTACACAGTATGCAATCCTATGATCCCCATTAAACAGTACAATATATGTCTACAGAACCTGGTATTCTTAAGTGGTCCCCCACATTAATACTAACCAGGCCTATCACTGGATCGCTTCCAAGATCAGACGAGTTTGGGCATAATCAGTGAAGTATGACTGTAGACCATCGCTACTGAAAATGTATGGGGATTCACCTTATGCACACGGTCTGAGCCTTTTATAAAATGTAGGACTATTCTCAACAGAGAGGTCCAGTTGATAAATCGTTGCTGTCAAGACAGGTGATGCATAGGCATGCCTTACTTGTGATGCAATCAATTATGCATATATAACATCAGCATATATAACTCGTAAGAAACACCACATAGATAACTGTATCAAAGGATTATAATACTGAGTTCCATACATACATAGAAAAATAGGAACTCTACCCTTGATGACAAATGAAGTAACAGAGCCTGACAGAGCACATAAAATATTCATGTACTAAATGCAATCATCACATAAACATGAGACATCATTGGAGTTATGTTATTGATATTAGTGATACTCCTTTTCCAGATAATTCTATGGATAAACATTCAATATTTCTGCCTCTGCTTAAATAATTTGTGATAGTTGCAGATGATGCTCCTTTTCCAGATAAATCTCTTATAGATAAATAATCAAAATCCCATGTTATTGCTTAAGTAAGGCAAAATAGCATACACTTGCCGAGTCCATCAGGCTGGTGCAAACTGTCACAATCGTGGGATTTTGAGATTGTGTCCTCGGGCTGGGCCTTGGATCAGTATTAGTCAGCACAGGGACTCGCTGGAGGAGACTAGGCTTGATAAAATTTCTCCACATGAGAGGGTGCGGAAGGCTGTTAGAGAATTAAGTAATGTGGTAGGAACTAGTTGTGGCTAAGGAGCCGTATAGGGATGCGGATAGTGAGAAAGTTACTTGGAGTGGCTGGATAGCCAAGTAGAGGAGTTGGTAGCGAGAAAGCTATGTGGAGCAACTGGATAGCTGTGGGTAGGAGTTGGCTGCTGGGAAGCTACTTGGAGCGGCTGGGTAGCCGTGTGGAGATGTTGGTAGCTGGGAAGCTTCGTGGAGCGGCTGGGTAGTCATGTGGAGACTTTGTTAGCTAGGAAGCTATGTGGAGCGGCTGAGTAGCCATGTGGAGACATTGGTATCTGGGAAGCTACGTGGAGCAGCTGGGTAGCCGTGTGGAGACGTTGGTAGCGAGAAAGCTACGTGAAGCGGCTGGGTAGCCGTGTGGAGATGTTGGTAGCTGGGAAGCTACGTGGAGTGGCTGGGTAGCTGTGTGGAGTTGTTGGTAGCTGGGTAGCTACGTGGAGCGGCTGGGTAGCCATGTGGAGATGTTGGTAGCTGCAAATTCCTTTGGAGCACAGTGGGAAGGCATACTTAGTAAACTAAGAAAACTATTTGCACTGGCAACTTGTGTTAGCATAGGAGATACTTTTATAGTGGATGCTGGGAGCTGACAGGCTGAGAGAGAAGGAGAAGACTCCTCATTGGTGGTAGTGGAGTCACATGGGCAATCCAAGATGGCCGCACCCATGAACCAGAGGACAGCGCTTCGTGGAAGCAGTCAGCGGGGACCAGCGATCAGCAGGAGCTGGCGTGGAAGCAGCACAGCAGCGGGACCCGCCAGAGGACAACAGCGGAGACTGCCCTGAGAGAGGAGGAAGCAGCACAAAGCACGGGAGCTGGAAGACAGCATGGGTCAGCACCCGCAAAGGTAAGTGACGGGGTCTGATTCTGGGGTCTCCAGAGCGGCGTGTGCCACAGGGGCACAGACCTCCATCCTTTTTTTATGAAAAAGAAGCCCACAACAGTCGGAGAGGTGAAAGGGCAGATGAATTCTTTTTCCAAATTCTCTTGGATATAGTCAGTTATGGCCTTTGTGTCAGGTAGCAATAGCAGATAAGTTCACCCTCTGGGAGAAAGTTTCCCAGGGATTAATTCAATTGGACCATCCCACTCATCAGTGAATTCTTGATGATGATGAGGAGGAGTATCTGGATGAGATGGTATTGCAGAGCACACTGGAAGAACTTTTTGGAGGCAAGAACTGTAGCAGGAAGATCCCTAATTGGTGATTTTTGAGGTTCTCCTGTCAATTTTAGGATTATGCAGATAGAGCCAGGGCAAGCCCAAAATTATAAAATGTGATGTGCTGGGTATGACAAGAAAACTTAAAAGTTCAGATGCAGAGCACCAATCTTGACTCACAGAGGTTGAGTCTGAAGGGTAATTGTACCCCCTAGGATGCGGCTTCTATCAAACTCTATGAGGTAGATAGGATTAAGCAGACTCTTGGTAGGTAATGCCCATAGCTGGACCAATTCAGATGTGATGAAGTTACCAGCTGCAACTGAATCCAACAGCACAGAGACTTCCTTGAAGAGCTTGGCCACTTGAACAGAAACTGAGAGAATGGAATCTGTTTTCTTTGGAAGCAAATGAATTACTCCTAACAAATTAATTATACCTGATTCAGACCCGCTCGCATGTGCTGAGTGCTTGCAAGTGGGTCGATGGTGCCCTAGTGCGCATGCGCACGACGGAGGGATCTCCGTCATGTGCATGCGCGAGACCCGCATAGCGCCAGCCAAGCTGTTGCTATAGGTCTCGCACCAAAGGGGGCGTGCTGTCGATGGTGAGTGACTTCACGCCCCCTTTGGTGGGTGTGCCGGGGGCGTGGCTGCCCAGACGGAGGCGTTCCCATGGGAATGCCTACCGTTTGGGTCCGGCCCCACTGACATCACTAGTGATGTCAGTGGGAGTGCTTTTGGCTCTGATAGAGCCAAAAGCACTCCTGGGTTTGCAGCAGCGAGACCCTACTGCAGGGTCTCTTCGCAAGCCCGATGGTCGCGATTGTCTTGACCATCGATACCATCTCTTTGGCCACTCGCAAAAGCTGTGGGTGGTCACCCACAGCTATGCAAGCGGCCAGGAGACTGCTCCAATTTTAGATAGGAGTGCACTGATTCAGAGCGAGCGCACTAGTCAGAGCGTCCGGCTCTGAATCAGGCCCTTAGCCTGTTCTTGCCGAGTTAGGAGTGGGATTTTCCCAGATGCTTGGGAAAAGCATTCTTCCTGTGATAGGTAAGAATGGTTGTTTTGCATCGGTTCCTCTTTGGGAGGAGGAACTGACTGAGGCAAGACTGTCACCCGAGGCTTGGAATTAATGAATTTTCTCCTTTCAATAACTCATTCTATGATTTGTAAATCCACCTTGGTGCACAGAAAGAAAATATGATTTCAGTTTTGATGTAGTTCACACTGGCACATATTTGTTGAAAGATAGTACTGCAAGTACGTGTGCTGTAGACAGTAGCACAGGTACACTGTTAATACTGTGAGTTACCGTGAACATAGGGCAGTGTTTCCCAACCTCAGTCCTCAATGCACACTTATGGTCCAGGGTTTTAGACTATACTTGAGCACTGGTGACTTAATTAGTACCTCAGTTATTTTGATTTAACTTTCTGAGCTCGAGCATGGATATCCTCAAAACATCGACTGTCATATTCCTTTCACACTGGCCCTATAACCTGGGTTATTGCCATGTCAACCCGGTTTGTGGCTCTCTGTAAATGGGTTCCTGAAAGATTACCCAGATACAATCCATCCCGGGTAGCGAGTAGGTTTGTACCAGGGTTATGAGGCAGTTTAAATGGTTGACCCTTGTCATTTGACCTGTGTCCTGTTTACAGCATAGGAACAGCTTGCTCAACCCTGGTCCAGCCTGTGGTATAGCTGGGTTTCAGTGTGTCTTGAGGACAGAGGTTAGGAAACACTGACATATGAGTCTATCAAACAGTGATTTTCAAAATCATACATTTTTGACAATTTTCCTAGAGGTATTTTAAACTGCAAAATTTATTAAAAACAAAACCTGTTATGTTTTGCCATTAATTAAATTGCAATATTAAAAACCTGCAGGTAAAATCACAGAAAAATGCTGGTTTTAAAAAATTCCAGACAAAACATTATGCAACTGAAAAATCGGAATTTGAGTAAATAAACCCCCTATACTTTATGCACATAAATTCAGTAATCAAAGGTGTTGACATTTATTTTGTCTAATTGGACTAAGGACCTCATTTAGAGTTGGACGTTTGTCAGTTTTCTTCCTGAGTATGCCCTGCAAAAAATTGTATGCATACATCTGCATATAGTTATTTCATAGCTTTGAGTTGATTCTACTTAGACTTGTAGATGTAGGATAGGGGCAGGCATTGATTGTCAAGAGTGGACTAAGGGCCTGATATATTATGGTTTGCTATTGTGATCGCAGTAGCAATCACACATGCAGACCTACTGCAAAAATATACTAATGCAAGCTATTGCAATGCCGTCGCACAGCCAGCATAGAGACACCAACAGCCACCTACTACTGCTACCTCACATCTGTAATACTATGCAATCCTGTATATACATCAAGAATATTGTGTAACATTGATCCCTCACGCACAATTACAACAGGTCCAACCTTACTCAGAAATTGCTAACCTAGGTCCTGATTCAGAGCCACTCATAAGCGGCAGCTCGTTCGCTCCGAGCGATGTTTGCCCAACTGCGCATGCGTACGGATTGTTATACGCATGCGCGAACCAGTCAGTGCGGTCGAAATTCATGTGCTCGCAAAATTGCGAATGCCTGCTAATTTGAGTGACAGAATGAGGCGTATGTGGGTGGTAACAGGGGAAGGGGCTTGAAAACGGGGAGTGGAAATCCGATTGCAGGCGTGCTTAAAGGTCAAAACGGGCATTTTAAGGGAGTGCATAATTAATTCAGCAGCGTCATTGACCACGTCACTTGGTTTTTTTTAACTCAGAACTGCTCGCAAAATAGTGGTTGAAAAAACCAACCACAAGAATAGCGAGCAGTTCATACGCTGGTCGATGTACTCGATTAATCTAATAAATAGCGGACATGACGTATGGTGCGAGCGGCCAGGGGGAGTATTTTTCAAAATTACAACCGCATGTTTTGCTCGCTCGTTCAGACTTAGAGGCATGTACAGACCGCAAAGTGCGAACGGTTCATTTGAATAGCCACCCCTTTTTAGAAAATGAACGACCGCAAATAGTGAGCGGCTCTGAATGAGGGCCCTAGTCTCATGCAGTGAGTACTCAAGCTGCGTATGCCATCGCAGTGGCTGATTTATTTTGAGGACTTCAGTTTGAATATGTTCATGAGTTCTAATGGATTCCACTTCTCTAGTTATTTTTGTATGGAAATTCTTCAATTACTTCAGAGACTCAATGTGGGTGTCAGGAGTCCACCCATGAAGGAGGGTGTTTTGTCATGATCCTGACTAATTTCTATTAGTTTATCCTATGTCTTACCTCTGCTGTGTTTTCCCAGCTAACACTGAGGTCCACTCGCGCTGCGAGTGCACAGCACTCCTTGATGACACAAAGTTCCGCCCGCAGTTCACATTTCATCCAGCTGGCTATGAGATCTGTCCACACTGTTCCTGCTCTGTGCTCTCAGTGTTCCATGTCTGGACATGGAAGTAGTTCTCCACAAAGCTCTGCTCTCAGTGTGCCACAGTCGCATATAAAAGAATGAAAATAAAAAAGTGAAGTACATGTATACTAAACAAACAGTGAAGGGTTAAAATGTGTTATAAAAGAAAAATGTGTTATAATGCAGTGCCCTGAAACAGATCAACCAAACCAAGCCAGGGTGACCCACGCCCCAAAAATGGACCAAAGTTGAACTACAGTATATAACTTGTGGCTGCTCTTAACTATCTCTTTTACACTGCACTTTTCTTACTATGGCAGTGCCCTGGGGCTGCTTAGCTGGGCTAGTTTGGGGGTGTCCTGTGCTCTGGATTTGAACCCTAGTATGTTAGGGATCTACCCTAAAGAGGTTACCTGATTATGGTGGGTAGGCCCATAACCTTGGCCATGATTATGCTAAAAACCTCTGTTGGTTGCAAAATATTATTGAATTTATATATTATCTGTAATTTGGAGTTGTGCACCTGAGATTTGTCAGTTTCTGTCCCTGCAATTAGTCTCATCAGGTAGCACCTCCCATTATATATATTTAGGGTGTGCAGTCCAGGAACCTTTCCTATAAACTCAATTCTCATTCCATCCTTCTGTATAATAAAGACACCATTCATGTCCTTGCCTTCAGGCACATCATCTTCTGCAGTTCCTCTACCTCCTCATGAGGAAGAGAAATCTCATTATTTTAAAATTTTTATTTTAGACAGGTTATAAATAATTATGAATAAAATATAATGAAAAGGTACCCTTAATAGCAGATAAACTGGAAAGGCTGTATACTTTGCTAAATGCAGACTTGTCTATTCAAATAATTGGAAGGTCAAATCAATAAGGTACACTTTCCCAAATCACATGTTTACATGCATTATAAAATTAATGTACAAAAATACCGTCCAAATTTATAGTCACTGATAGGTAATCATTGTTGCTTAAGCCAGCTTAGCAAGAATGACCAGCACCTGGTATGAAAACTTTTACCTCCTTTTTAATCAGTATACTCGTACAGTAATACTGGAACATTCATGAACACTGTGAATCTTGTAAGCATAATGTACATAATTTACATATTTAAAGCTTTCACATTTCGTTGTAATCACATGTTATTAATGCAGTACATACTGTATGTTTTTCCCAAAGAAGTGTCACAAAAATGTGAGATGGTAAATAAAGATAAAACAAATGCTTAGGTCCGAACAAATTGACAGTGGTGAACAATTCACATGGTATTCTTCTTCCAAAGAAAATAGCTTTGAGATTTTAAGAAAGTTGTTAGTGAATTTGATAAAATTGCCTGAGGAGAGTTTTCAAAAATTGCTTGCATGTTTGGTGTCTAGTGGAATGTCTATGTGGGGTAGGAGATTTCACAGAGTGGTGACAGCCTGAAAAATATTCTGTAACTTGGAATAGGTAATAAGTGTCAAAGAGAGACGTAGATCTTCTGCAGAGTGAAGGGGCAGTTGGGAGATATTTTGAAACAAGAGATGGTATACAATATAGGTTGGTGCAGTTTTGTTATGATCATTTGTGTACATTTTATCAAGCACAATTAGTCTAACTTACTAAAGTGAGAGTTTTTAGAAGTGGAAATGTTGCCCATTGCAATCACTCCGATTCTACTTAACATTTAACTAAAACCTTCTAGAAGATGATAACTAGAATCTGATTGGTTGCTATGGGCAACATCTCCACTTCTAAAAACTCTCACATTAGTAAATTTTCCCCTAGGAGTGAAAGTATGGCTAGGGGAAAACATTAAGGAAGGAATTTCTATAGTGATAGATTTCCTACTTCCTTTTCTGGAAAGGAAAAATGCTCAGTTTCAGCCATTAAAGTGTGCAAGTTGCTTTGTTATAGTAAAACTAAATGTTTACACAAAAAGTTATAACTATTTAGAGATCTGAAAAAAAGAGATGGTCTTGCAAGCTACAGAACACCAATTCCCCAGTAAGTAATATATGCTGCCTGTCAAACACACACAGTCTTGACAAAGCCCTTAATGAAAAGTGGTGCACAACAGAATTGTTTTTGGGTATGTCCCTCCCTCCCATGCACCCTTCTGTTGTATATTAAGAAGGAAATGCACAGTTTAACAAATGAAGCACTTCAGCAACAGGAAGTGCTTGGTTTGTTTTGGCCTCCACAAAACAAGCTACCAATGTTCATAAAGGCAGCTAACAGTGTTGTTAATCATCTACACTCTGGGAAAATGGCATTATGATTCTCATCCTCCTCATCCTAATCAGTGTTAACATCAACATCACACAATACTAACTCATCTCCACTTGAACTCGCCATTACATAAGTCTCTGTACTTTGTTGCATTTGGTGGCAAAGGTCTTTGTCATATAATCTGTAGTTCATTTATATGAACGTGAGTTTTTCTACATTTTGAGGAAGTAGCCTCTTATGCTGTTCGCTCACAAGTTTCCTGACTGTGCTAAACACTCTTTCCAAGTACACACTGGAGGGTGGGCACCTAAAGTATACCAAAGCTAGTTTGTACAAGGGGCTCCAAATTGCATTTTTTTCCTCCCAGTAATCAAAAGGACTGTGTAAAATGTTAAATTGTACATTGTCATTAGAATAGTCCTCCACCATACTATTGATGCTTAGTATATCAGATTGAATCATGGTAGAGATGTCAATAATTGTGGGCAATTCTTTTAAGGCCAGATGCAGACAGTAGTGTGTTGTGGTGGAGGGGTAGGGAAAAGATTGTAGGGGGGGTTGATGAAAGGATATCAGATGTTCCTGTATAGGTTTGTATAGTCCAGAATGAAACAGCTGATGCTGCACTTCTGTGATCTGCTGCAATCTGCCAGTAATGCTGTTGTGGTCTCCTAAAGAAGGGGTATCATTGCCGGAAACTCCTTATTATCAGTCAGAGTTTGCCTTAATTCTGTCACCAGGTGTTGGCCTCCCTTTTGCAGATGAGGGAGTGTGGCCATATTATTATACTAGGAAAGGGCCTCTTGGGCCCATGGTTACTTACCCTACCTTGCTGGGTGGGCTGTGGTGGCACTTGTCCCAGAGACTGCGGTGGGTTCCATCTTGTTTATGGCTTGCACCGGTTTTTAGCTACTTGCGGCTTGGACTTTTCCACGTGTCCTGCTTATGGAGGATATGCAGAGAGCCTATTGATATTGATCCGTGATGTAAATAGTGTTCCAAAGCAGTGTGGTATTAGGACCCAATGTGTTTCACCCTTGCGTGGCATTTTTCAAGGGATGTAATGTAAAAGTTATAATTCATCCTTCTTATACTTCCTGGTTTGAGTGTGAGATTTCTCCCATTGGTTCTTTAATCTATCATGGGTGCGGTTTAGAGATTTATTGGCAGCCCCTCTGGAAACAGGAAGTCAGGTGTGGGTAATACATTGAGATTACATATAAAATTGACACAAACAAATTGGTGATATAGTGATGAGGTGTTTAATATAAATGCTAAGTTGAATTGAATGGGTAATGATTATATTGCATGAATGTATGACTTTACAGCATAAATAAATGATGGGAGATTGTGACATGATTTGTAATGTTCTTGATGAATATTTCAGGGCATAATGAAACCCTATAATTGCTAATAATTATAGATTACTAAGCTAGTTTGATGTCTGCACTTACTGGATTATAATTTATATCTAATAATGGGGTCAAATTGGTTAAAGTAGGTCATGCATCTATTTGTTGCATGATTTAATAGCTAAATATTCTCTATCTCTATGTGTAGGAATATTTGTTGTGGACTATCTGTAATTGATGGAGACATGGCATAATAACTATATGTCATGAAAGAAGTTTCCAAATTCAACAATTCATGACCTGTGATACTGATCATAGTCATAAGAGTAAAGCAATAAGGTTGACCACTGGGTATCCCCACTTTTTTATAGATACAATTTATTAAAGAGGTGGGTCACCTCTCATACCGTTAGCAGCTCCTACAACAAGGGTATTACACTTTGAGCGCACTAGCATACATGAACATTTTAATTATTTTAAGGCCAACCAGATATCAGAATGGTATTTCACTTTGGTTCACTGAGTTGACTCATCATCCTCACTCCAAGTGGGTTTCTTGGAAAAGGTCAGTTTTTTTTCTGGCAGCAGCATTTGCAGGAGAAATTGAAGCAGGATACATTTCTGTGTCATGTGCCATTTGAGTTGACAACTTGCTGGCAAGGAGCTCTTTGCATCTGTTAAGATCTGTGTCAGTTGGAAAGAAAGACATTACATATGACTCAAATCTAGAATCAAGCATGACTTCCAAAATTTAGTGATATCTTGACAACCCTTTAGTCCTGGCAAAGCAAATAAAGGGCCTGATTCAGAGCCACTCGTAAGCGGCTGCTCGTTCGCTCCGAGCGATGTTTGCCCAAATGCGCTTGCATACGGATCGTTATACGCATGCGCGAACCAGTCAGTGCGGCCGAAATTCATGTGCTCGCAAAATAGCGAATGCCTGCTAATTTGAGTGACAGGATGAGGCGTATGTGGGTGGTAACAGGAGAAGGTGCTTGAAAACGGGGAGTGGAGATCCGATCGCAGGCGTGCTTAAAGGTCAAAACGGGCGTTTTATGGGTGTGCATATTTAAAACAGCAGCGTCATTGACCACATCACTAGGTTTTTTTTTAGCCAGAACTGCTCACAAAATTGTGGTAGCAAAAACCAACCACAAGAATAGCGAGCAGCTCATACCCTGTTCGATGTACTCGATTAATCTAATAAATAGCGGACATGACGTAGGATGCGAGCGGCCAGGGGGCGTAGTTTCCCAAAAAATTACCGCAAGTTTTGTTCGCTCGTTCAGACCTAGAGGCGTGAACAGACCGCAAACAGCGAACGGTTCATTTGAATAGCCACCCCTATTTTCAGGACCAGCGAGCGCTAATTGCGTCCGGCTCTGAATCAGGCCCAAAGATCTAAATCTACAAGTCCAACATACTTATCTGAATCACTTGGCTTCATCTCCTCTTTCAGTTTCCCTAGCTGCTTTTCCAGTACTTTTATTAAGGTAATAACTGACTCAAGCTGGCAGTATCTGAACTTACATCATTAGTTACTATTGCACATGGTCTCAGTAGCTTTCATAAAACAGAAAGTATTCTCCAGTGTGCAGGACTAAGTTACACTCTATCTCCTCTCCCTATGTCATGGCTTGTTGTGAAGGTTTGGATGGCTTGTTGCTGTTCTTCCATTCGCTGAAACATATAAAGAGTGGAATTCCATATTTTCACTACCTCCTGCTTTAGTTGGTGGCATGGACAATTTAACTGTTCTACCTGCAGTTGCTAAATGTAGAAAATCTCCAGAGCCACAGACAGCATCTCCTGCACACCCCTTTTTTAAATAATTCTGAACCACCAAATTTATTGTGTGAGTAAAACATGGGATGTGTTCAAATTTACCCAGTTGTAATGCTCTCACAAAATTACTTGTGTTAACAGAAATGACAAATCCCGAGGAGAGTCATAGTGGGGTAAGGCATTTTGCTATGATATCCCTGAGTTTTTGTAACAGGTTGATACAAGTAAGCCTTTTAGTGAAGCCGGTGATAGAGAATAGTATGTTTGTGAATGAGCTGTTGTTGTGTTTTAGATACTGCTACTGGTGAAGGTGATAAACCCAACCAGTGGGCTGTCACAGTAATGTAATCTTTTGTTTGACCAGTACCACTTGTCCACATATCTGTGATTAAGTGGATAGTGGGTACAATGTCATTTTTCTAGGCCAAGAACTAGTTTTTGTTAATGTCCAATTACAGGTGAGGATTTGCTGTTCTGATAAAAATTTAATCGAGATGGAATTTGGTAGTGGTGTCCCGGACCTCAGTGAGCTGTCTAAAACCAGATACATTGATGGCAGATACTAGATGCAGATATAATACAAGCATAGCCATCATTGCTTCAGTGATTCACTGTGGAACAGGATGGCAGCTCTCATATTGCCTACTCTAGCAATGGATTGTTTTACAGTCAATTGTTATTTGAAACTAGTCTTCTAGGTCCCCTTCTGGGATGAAAATTCACCACCTCACTCCAGCAGCATCCCTAGCACACAAGGATTCTTCTGGGGAATCCTGGATAGGGGAGGAGTTAGTTAGCTTTCGCAAGTTGGATGCAGGAGGACTAATTTTGATCATTAATGAGGAGTTTGATAATGAAGGTGATGGAGATTGCATGTGCTGGGATCTATCAATCTGCTGCCACTGGTGATTAACTTGCTTTTACTATACACAAACAACATCTTCAACACCAATATCCATATTAATGTCAGATGAACAAATACAGAATTCCTCTCATCCTGTTTCACTTCCACAGTAGCAACCTCAACTTCTAAGTCACTGGGGTGAATGTAATAGGGCCTGAGTTTGAAAAAAATATGTGTTTTTGTGAGACACATGCGAGTTTGCATTCATCTAATGAGATAGACTGAGAACATGCAAACTCAAACTAAACTTGCAAAAACTCTTCTCTCACGCCATCCAGATGTATTACATGTTAAACAAACAACTCTTCAGATGTAATACTAAGCAAACAACTCTTCAGATGTAATAGGTTGTGAGTTGTAACTCATATGGAACTAGCAGAAACAAACTTGCAAGAGTAGACTGAGTCCATGAGATAAAGTGTAATATGTGAGTCCTATTACCACACAAGATGTCCATTTACAATAATCAAACCCCTATGTATACCATTCCTAACTCCATTGAACTTGTGTGGGTGTAGCAATGGTGAATTTACTGAAATTCTATGAGATGTACAAGTGCCTCTGTTTGAGTCTGAATAGCCTTGATCATGCCTGACATATGCTAATCTAAATTTGTTGCCATTTTGGTTCTAGTACCTTATGCTAAATGATTTGTGTGTGTCAGTTTTGCTTAACTGTGTTGTGATACAGGTAAGTTGTGTGGTTTGCACAATCATGACATTGTCCTGCATCTTCCTGAAGATATCCAATGAGATTGACATCTCTCCCACAGTTGGGATGGGTTGAGGTCTGCAGCTGCTGCCATTATACTGGCTCCTCCATGTTGTCTTCTGCTGTGTTCTCTGCAGCATCTGCCAGATCTACCACCATGAGGTTGATGTACTCCTGACTGCCAATATCATCTATGATGATTGGTGATGGTGTTGCAGGATTTGCATGATAAGGGCCTAAAAAATGGTAAGTACATGTAAGTAATGATGCTCATTAATTGAAAACTACATTATCCCGATTAATCAGTTTTAACTGACAAAGTTTTCCAAATATTCAAGCTTTTGCACAGGTGGTTTCAGTAGTGACAATGTTAAGTTAATGTAATCAGTTCAAGCATAAGCTTAAACATGGTTTTTGAACAAATACAGGAGGGTAAGGGTACCATTAGTGCCAAGTTTACAGACCGGTGTCTTACAAGCATAATTGCAAATGGTAAATGGTTTGCTTACTGTAATGGCTTTAACATGTTTGCATCCTGAAATTATGTTGGCCTAAATGTAACAATGTTGTTATTTGTTGGAATTGTTACGAGACAATATTAATGTATTTTAAATGGCTGCCGACTCATGCTCTGATTGTACTTTTCTATCACTTCAATTTGTTTAGTACTCACCAGCAAGTTCACCATCATTATCAGTTTGTGGACATTGGTTTTTGGCAGGAGCCTTTTTTTTCTGTGGTGCAACTGATAATCAAAGACAATGATACTGTATGTTACAATGTGTATTCAATATGGGTGCCTGGGATGATTTCAGGGGAAATCACTTGCTTCAGCTCCTCTTTAAAAGGAAGTGAAGTGGATCTGCACTGCTGGGCCACACCCTTTTTTCCAGCCTTCCTGTATCTCCTCAACCATTTTGGATTTGAGAACCCTCTACACATCAGAGAAGCCATTTTTACAGTTTTATACATAGCACTTGCAAGAACTAACTACATTTATTTCATCACATACCCCCTTCCATAAAGTTTTCTTGTGAGGAAGGGATTTATGGTGTAAATCAGTCCCTAGCAGCCTCTCTTGCACTGGCACAATTGCATGCACTTTTGCTCAGTTTTCCTCATAAGAAAAAGTACATTGTGCTCTGTTCTGTATTTCCTGGGGCACATACTGCAGGCTCTTCCTCTACTTCCTCCTCCTCTCCATCCTCCTCCACTAACTCAGAGGAGCCCTACAACATCCTCCTTACTGCTGACCTGACCCCCAAACCTCTTCCTACAGTACATATCATACTAAACAACATGAAGGATACACAAACACAGAACATTTATAAAATAAAGACTACTAATATTTACCAGCATACACCACTTACACAACTCACACTCATAAATAGCACACTACAACACAACAGACAAATATGTGAAATAATAATCAAGACAAACAAGGGCACAATGACAACACACTCAGAAGTCAATATCACAACTCACCAAACTCCAAACTCTAATCAACCACACTCGATCAACCGCACTCTCCTACACCTGTCTTCTTTCAAAAAACTATTATAAATAAAATGCAGAAGTGACTCTTTAAAGGGCCAATGAGGTCAAATGTAGGGAACTTTTCAAGAACAATATCTACATTGGTTTTAAAGGTAACCCACCACATGTAATAAAACTCACATTTTGATTTGTGAGTTTTTAGCATCTTTCAAAAGCAGAAAACCCATATGTTGTAAGTTGAAAGTTATGTAAGCACCTTGTAATTTGCATGCTATTACATGCTATGAGTTTTGGGACATACTACCAACAAATTTGTATTAAGATTGGCAACTGCAAACTCGCAGAATATCAAGGAACCTATTACATTTACCCCACCATACTTTTATAGCTGTTCATCCCTATATTTGTAAAGGATGTTGAAATGGTGGAAGGAGGCTTCTCTAAGAGTACAGTGTCATAATTGTCAGACTAGCACATAGCACTCATGGATACACAGACTCTCTTCAGGGATCTGTGAAGTTTGTGAACACACAGTTTGTTCTTCAGCCTTAGCTTTTAGTTTTGTTGAACTGCTTTGCAATTTTAAAGGTGACAAATTTACTGTAGTGATAAGGTTTTGCATGTGAGGTTTTAGAAGATGCCTGACTGTGTTTGGCTCTGTCATCTGGAAGGCATTCTAGCACATGAAACATCAGTTGCAGGACCACTACTCACAAAGGAAGGCCATAGCATGTGCATTTCCTTGCCACTATATGTGGTGTATGGTATGTTGGCATTTTTCTTTTTTTTGGTAGTACATTTTCACTTTATTATTAGAGGTTATGTTTTCTTAAACATTGTAAAATATTGTTTTGATTTCAGGTACCCTGCCTTAAAACCTCTATGCCCTTGAGCACTAGCTTTAGTTTATGTTGAAGTACTAGTATCATCATAACTTGCAACATCTGCAGCACTAGTACTTGCTGCTCCTGCTCTTCTATCAACTAATTGTGAACCATATAAATTTACAGTGCTGATATTAACAGTGGAATGGTACTTACTGAACATTATTTTGTCTGAACACACAAGACACTACCTCACAGAAACCTTAGTAATGGTGACACCGTAAGACTATATATTTAACACTTACATTTTATTTTATTTTTTTAACAGTGCCTGAAAACACAAGACACTGCCTCACAGCACTCTTATGGCAATTTTTTTTTTACAAAGTGACCCAATAATTTAAACACCATACTCCAGTCCTAATGGCTTTTTTAACTGACAACTGTGCCCCTCTAAGTTAAACACAGTTCTCCTGTTGGTGTTTCTTTTAAAGAAAAAGTTCCCCTCTTTAACACAGTGCTTCAGTCCATTCCTAATGGTGTTTTTTTATTGTGTCACAGTGCTGCAGCTCACAGTCCACAGTGCCTCTATATACAGTGTCCCTTTAACACAGTGCTTTTAATCATTGTTTTTAACACATTGCTCCATTCCACTCCTCCTAATGGTGTTCTTTAGTGCCTCTCAGTGCTGCAGCCCAGTCCCACACCATAGCCCTCTGGTCTACTGTGTGAAATGGTACCCAATCATGAGGGAGAGACTTAAATATGTAATCTAAAACACGTGGGATCCAACCCCAGGAACATTATGTTTTGCCTCATTTTGGGAACCGAGCTTGGTGTGAGGACCTGACATGGAGCTTGGTTCGGCTCGGAACTCCTAAATTCGGGCATGTTCAGTTTCCATGGAAACAGAATTGCACATCTCTATCATATACAGTACCTTTATGTTTAGATAAGTTTATATTGTACACACATTTCTACCTAGCAGGTGGTTAAGTAGCAGATCAGTTGGAATACTCCATTTACACTGCATGTTGATCTCACAGTCCTGGAAAAACTAGCCACTTACAAGCCTTAAGAATTTCTTGTTGTCTGATCAACTGCTTAATTGTTAGCCAATTCTGCTGCATACATGCAAAACAATATACTGCCTTGACCTAGTTGCATCTTACTTAAATTGAATTTGTGTTGTACGAAGTGCAAAATTCCATCATGCATTTTTCTGTAAATGTCCCCCACTTGTCCTAACCCATTTCTCCACAACAAATGATGGATTCATTAGAGGAAGTGATATAGCTGTATATTGCTCTTATTTATAGGTCTCGTAATCATTTTTTTAGTAAGGAATGCACCACCATTTTGGAATATCAACCCCAGACATCTTGATACCAGTCAAAATAACCTGAGGCATAACATTGGATCCAGGACACATAAATCCAGGCTCCTACACTTGTGTTACTACAGTATGATCCACTGTGAGACACAATTTTACCATTGACTATATGCCACATCATTAACTATGATTGCAGTAACAAAATGACTTATTCAATTGGGTCACCAGCTGATTGTTTGTTTTATTTGATTGTTTAATATAGTTAATTATTTGTTATGGTGTAAAGTATATACACATTTACATAAGCACTGTTAACACCCATTATTTGCAATCACTTATCTGGATTTTTAGTAGAGCGAGGGTGCTAGAATAAAAAATAATGTAATTTTTTACTTAAAAAAAGTCTTTACATTAAACTAGATTTGCTTGCCCATGTTTTATGTAGTGTGGGCATTTATTATGATGGTATATGAAATATCTGCTGCAGTCCTCTGCTATGTACAGTCAGGAGCATGAATATAGGGACATTGACAGAATTTTCATATTTTGGCCTCTATTCACCACCACAATGGCTTTGAAATGAAACAAACAAGATGTGCTTTAACTGCAGACTTTCAGATTTAATTTGAGGGAAATTACATCCAAATCAAGTGAACGGTGTTGGAATTACAACTATTTCTATATGTGCCTCCCAATATTTAAGGGGCCAAAAGTAATGGGACTATCAACTCAAAAGCTATTTCATGGACAGGTGTGGGCTATTCCCTCATTATTTCATTACCAATTAAGCAGGTAAAAGGTTTGGAGTTGATTCTAGGTGTGACATTTGCATTTGGAATCAGTTGCTGTTGACTCTCAATATGAGATAAAAAGAGCTGTCACTATCAGTGAAGCAAGCCATCATTAGGCTGAAAAATCAAAACAAACCCATCAGAGAGATAGCAAAAACATTAGGTGTGGCCAAATCAACTGTTTGGAACATTCTTAAAATTAAAGAACGCACCAGAGAGCTCAGCAACACCAAAAGACCCGGAAGACCACGGAAAACAACTGTGGTGGATGACAGAAGAAATATTTCCCTGGTGAAGAAAAACCCCTTCACAACAGTTGGCCAAATCAAGAACTCTCTTCAGGAGGTAGGTGTATATGTGTCAAAGTCAACAATCAAGAGAAAACTTCACAAGAGTGCATATAGAGGGTTCACCACAAGATGTAAACCATTGGTGAGCCACAAAAACAGAGAGACCAGATTAGAGTTAGCCAAACAACGTCTAAAAAAGCCATTACAGTTCTGGAACAACATTCTATGGACAGAAGAGACAAAGATCAACTTGTACTAGAGTGATGGGAAGAGAAGAGTATGCAGAAGGAAAGGAATTGTTCATGATCCAAAACATACCAACTCATCAGTGAAGCATGGTGGTGGTAGTGTCATGGCGTGGGCATGTATGGCTGTGAATGGTACTGGTTCCCTTGTATTTATTGATGATGTGATTGCTGACAAAAGCAGCAGAATGAATTATGAAGTGTTTCGGGCAATATTATATGCTCATATTCAGTCAAATGCTTCAGAACTCATTGGACGGCGCTTCACAGAGCAGATGGACAATGACCCGAAGCATACTGCAAAAGCAACCAAAGAGTTTTTTTAAGGCTAAAAAGTGGAATGTTATGCAATGGCCAAGTCAATCTCCTGACCTGAATCCGATTGAGCAAGCATTTCACTTGATGAAGACAAAACTGAAGGGAAAATGCCCCAAGAACAAGCAGGAACTGAAGACATTTGCAGTAGAGGCCTGGCAGAGCATCACCAGGGATGAAACCAAGCATCTGGTGATGTCTATGCATTCCAGACTTCAGGCTGTAATTGCCTGCAAAGGATTTGCAACAAAGTATTAAAAAGTGAAAGTTAGATTTAGGATTGTTCAGTTTGTCCCATTACTTTTGGCCCCTTAAAATGTGTGAGGCACATATAGAAACCATTGTAATTCCGACACCGTTCACCTGATTTGGATGTAATTACCCTCAAATTAAATCTGAAAGTCTGCAGTTAAAGCACATCTTGTTTGTTTAATTTCAAAGCCATTGTGGTGGTGAATAGAGGCCAAAATATGAAAATTGTGTCAACGTCCCAATATTTATACACCTGACTGTATATGGGCAATGCAATAATAGAAAACGTACCAGGATCAGAAAATATTAGTTAGATCATGGTTCTCTAGATGGAATATCAGTCCATACTGCATAACCAGCCTGATGTTCAGGAGAAAAGTTATAGCCTAAGCTATCACATTACTTCTTACTTTTTGCTGGGACATGTCACAGCAATATACATTTGTTAAATTCCATATAAACATTTGTTAGTGCCACGGTAAAACTAATTGGTGTTTTTTGAAAAGTAAAACAGCTATTTAATGCCACCATAGATTAATATTGATAAATAATAGACAGTTTTGCATATATTACAAGTTAACCTTCATCAAAATATTAAGTTTTTATAGTGTAATTCATTAACAACCCAGACTAGATTTACTCACTGGATGTGATCTACTGAACCAGTGCAGTATAACACATTAAACACAGGGCTAGGCATTGGAGATGCCCCAGGTGCAGATCCTGCCACCCACCCAGCTTTTAACCTTGGTAGGTGGGTGGTGTCATCCTTGTTTCCTCAGACCAATAGTGTGCCACCATACTGTGTGACATTGACATGGAGGAAAAGCAGGAACTGCAGTAACAGCTTCACAAGAGCTTCTGAACACAAGTTCATGTCAATAGAGATGTGTGTGGTCCCCTTTGTTTAGGTTTTGGTTCTGAAATATTTCCAAGTGCTTTTTGGTTTTGGTATTAATATTGGTTTTGGATTTCATTAAACATGGTAATTAAACAGGTAAAATAATGTAATTGTATTTTATTTAGTTTATACAGTACTCTCAATATCACTAGTGTTCATTAATAGTCGTTTATGGACAATTTTATAAATGAACAGCTTGAAATGTTCAATATTTGCAATTTTATCACTATTGTCCAAGGCTGCAGGGAGCTTGCCATCTAAATTTAATGATCGAGCAGAGGCTCAAACACAGCACTTTAAAATCAGATATGAAACTTATTGAATACAATAGAAATACACAGAAGAGAGGTCCTTTTGTGCAACACACAGGAATTAAATGGTGGCAGATATAGAGTCCAGGTTCATTCCAAAAGTAGATACTGATGATGCTGAAAAGACTAAATCAAGAATAGATAGAGGCTTTGGCATTGTGTGATGATGCTGTGACAGTGGGAAAAATATTGCATCCCTAACAGTATGTGGGCATTGTGCAGTTTAGTCACCTGTCATTCAATCTAAGATAAAAATGTTCTTGTCCAAAATGTCTGAGCATGATACAAAAGATCAAGCAGTATGATGTCCCTGAACTAGAATTATAATTATTAATAGTAAGGAGAATTGATTTTATTGATGAAGAATAGAATAATAATAAAAATAAAACATCGGGACATATATTAAATGTTTTTTTTTATAACATGGAGATGGAATAAGAGAGAGTTTTTTTTCATTTCATGAGGTATTTTTACTAAAGTGCAGGTTTTTAGAAGTGGAGATGTTGCAGGTAACAACCAAGCAGATTTTAGATATTATCTTCTAGAAAGTGCTAGATAAATAAGTAGAATCTGATTGGTTGGTATGGGCAAAAACTCCACTTCTAAACAGCCGCAACTTAGTAAATATACTGTACCTCCATGTCTTTACCTGGAATTGGAGTTCATTTAGAAATGATGCACCCCATAAAAAAACTTATTGCTGTTGGCATCTTTTTTAATTTTTAACATTATTAGATTATTGTTTGTTTCAGCAATCACACAATGAACTATACTTTCAAAGATATACACATTAATTATTCTTGTAATTGTATTTAAAAAGAAAATATTTAGCTTTTTTTACTTGAGAAATTAGCAATAGAGCTTCCTTTTCACTTGGTTAGGATCAAGTGTAGTATTTAAAATTAATAGTTTCTTCAAATTCCTGACCTAATTCATTCAGTGTTCTACTGTTATAGCAGTCTCCATTATGCATCTATAATTTAACATGTTTGACTAATTATGATTAATTTCAGTGGCAGTCATTTATTTATATTTTTTTATCTTGGGTAAGAAGACTGCACATTTAACCTCGTCTCTTTTTGTTCAGATCAAGTATAGAATCTGTCTTTGTTTTATTAAAACATGAATTGCAACAGTACATCATAAAATAGCACAACATAAATACATAAAATATTGTTGCAAGAAGCCAAAACTATACTGCAAATAGACACACGTCACCATCCCCTCAAACCTAACCCTGAACCCCCCCTCCTACCCCCACTTTCCACAACACTCCCTTAAACTAAACTAACCATTAAGTAGTGAAAAGCTAACTATGGCTTTCTAGATGTATGCAATACTTTCCTTTGTAATTTCCAACACCCACGTAAGTGATAGAAGGAAAGCCTTATGATCAGCAAGGAAAGGATTTCTGCCACCCACCCAAGGGGGCTTCAGATGGTGCTATAAGCTGGACCAACTGACAGCATCTAT
This sequence comes from Taudactylus pleione, assembly GCA_031769625.1. NCBI lineage: Eukaryota > Metazoa > Chordata > Amphibia > Anura > Myobatrachidae > Taudactylus > Taudactylus pleione. Next base: position 19,101,204 of record JAUIMM010000006.1, on the reverse strand, counting down.
CCTCCCCCTGTTGATATCCATCATCCATTTAAACTCATGTAAAATTTCCCCCACGACTGCCTCACAGGGGAGGACTTTGGACCTCATTCAGAGGCGGTCACATGGAGCGATTGGATGTAGCGAGCAATGTTTTTTTCAACTGCGCATGCATGTACATGGCAGTGCACATGCGCAAGCCTGTCTTTCTGACCACAATCCTCTTGCTTGTTAGTCACTTCAAGATCGTAGCTGTTATTGACATTTTGTGCCGTTTGTGGGTGGTTACAGGGGAAGGTGCTTGTGAACGGGGGTGTGGTGGTGCGCACGCAGGCATGGTTGACCTTAAAAAGGGCATTTTAAGGGAGTGCATATATTACTAAGTGAGTCATCACACACGTCATCTCGTTGCAATAACGATGCTACTGCTCGTAGTGCTAAAGGTAGCTCAGGGTCTACCTTAAGCATTGCGAGTGCAGGTGATGGTTTCTGCCTCAATCGATGTCTGTAGGCAATTAACACTGTAACAGGTGTTAATCGTGCTGACTTAGGTTGCCACCTGCGACCGACTCTGAATTAGGCCATAGAGATAGGAGGTGTGCTTTCATTGCTGTGGGTGTTTCCATGCTTACGATGTGTGTTGCGATTGAGCACTAGTTTTGCATATTCTCAATCACTTTTGGTGCGACCGATCGCACCTGAGCGACCGCCTCTGAATGAGGGCCTTTGTCTCTAATGTCAATCAGACACCATGCATTCCTCGTGCGAAACCGAACTTTACGGACTAAAAAAATGGAACTCAAATCAAACCTTCCATATCCCTTGAATGTTCCATAAGCCCATGTAAAGCTCTTGAAACTGCTTTGCAAACCTTTTTAAAGGGATGCTCATTGAAGAAATGGTCAATGGTCTCCTCCTCCACTTGGCACTTCTCCCATGGGCAACCATGATCATTGGCACCTCTACACATTAGGTTCCTTCACACATAAAGTCTTCCATGAAAGAAGAGCCAGGTGATGTCCCTAAACTTCAGAGGGATCCTCTGAGAGTTAATCAGAGTCAACCCATCTGAACACAGCCCACCTGGGCAGTCCTTGATTGACAGCAGAACATGAATGTAGGCCCGCAGAACGCTGAACTCAAAATTCCTTCTGGTTGACTTTCTTACATCACCCACCTCCAGCCCCCACCACCATGTCACTTTCTGGCAATGGATCATGTTGATTGGGAGGTAACCCATGCCGAACTCAGAGAGTCTTTGCCTGACCCCATTCCATCCAATCTTTGAGGAAGGGCAACACCTATTCCCTTAAACCCTCTACCCATTGATGGGGAGTCTCTGCAACTAGACTCCCAAGGATGAGTTTTAAAAAATTTGTTACAAAATAAACCACAGGGTTGACCATACTCAGTCCCCCCTCTTCCCTCAATCTGTAGGTGATGCCCCTTTTGACTATATTCATCCTGTTTCCCAACAACATCAGGAAAAACAGAGAATTTATCCTAGACCACATTGACTGAGGCAAAAAACAGACATAGCTGGTATGAAGAAACACCAGAAACAGGTAGACCTTTCACAGTCCACCCTTTCCATGAGAGATAGTTTCCATTTTCTTCAATGCGCTCCTTTCCGGATTGCATCCTCCAGCTTTCTTTCTCAAATTAAGGTGGTCAAAATGGATTCCTAGGATTTTAATCTGTGAATTGGCCTTGGGGAGGCTGTCCAGAAGGTCAAATTCTCCACCTTCCACCCCCGTTCACAATGCTTCACACTTTTCTTGGTTTAACCTAGAGAATGAAGCCTCAGTATGCTCCCAGATGAGTTGTTCAACCCAACATGCCTCTTCCACTGATGACAGAACCACCAGGATATCATCTGTATAGGTTACCACCCTTAGCATAGACTCTGGACCCAGCTTCTTCCCCCCATGTTAGACATTTGCATAGGAGCAATGAGAATTAGGGAATGTTACGTTAAATTCTCATAGATGTAAATTAAGAGGGATGATTACCTGGTGATGCTGTATAATTATGAATATTGTAATGAGCTATACTATATAAGGCAATCAATGTACAGTAATGAGAACAGAGAGCTGCAGACTGAGAGCTACATGACAACTGTCACACTACTATTTGACTGCATGATATATATATAATGACAATGACTGCTGTTATGCAAGACTGCATATTGTAATCCCCTGAGATGAAATAAAAAGAAGACCAATTTATTCTACCATTTGTGTGATGCACATTATTTCATATTGCCTTATAATTTTTCTTCCCTCTAAATCCTTCCCTTCTCCTTTTCACTGCACCTGGACCTTCCTCCTATTTCCCCTGACCTCAAATTGTTCTCCCTCACCTTTTTGCAATTTTGGGAGCAAACACCAGTTCCTAACCTAGCATGACCACTACTCCTTCCCCCTCCTAGTCCATAGAGAATATACAGGAAAGGGTCCTGGACTGCACACCCTGAATATATATAATAGGAGGTGCTACCTGTTGAGACTATTATCGCAGGAACAGAGACAGACAAATCAAAGGTGCACATCTCCAAATTACAGATTAAATATAAATACATTATGCAATAAAATTTCAAAATAAACAGAGGTAGTATAGATGATGTTTTTTTTGTGTGGCGGGGAGACAGAGTCGAACTAGATAAATTCTGTGACTATCTGAATCAGAATCATTATAACATCCAATTAACCTTTTGTATAAGTGATGTGGAGGTTAATTTACTAGATTAAACAATATATATTGAAGAAGGTGTGGTTAAGACTAAGAAATTAATGATAAATAAGTCGAAATTTTTTTACCGATGTGGGACATGCATAATGTGTAGATCATGTAAGAGTAAAGAACCTCATATCACACATTATAGATCCACACAAATGAATAAAACATATTACATTAAGGAATTTATCTCTTGTAACAGTAAATACTTTGTGTATATATATATATATATATATATATATATATATATATATACATTCAGGTGCATAAATATTGGGACATTGATAGAATTTTCATATTTTGGCCTCTATTCACCACCACAATGGCTTTGAAATGAAACAAACAAGATGAGCTTTAACTGCAGACTTTCAGATTTAATTTGAGGGTAATTACATCCAAATCAGGTGAATGGTGTAGGAATTACAACTGTTTCTATATGTGCCTTCCACATTTTAAGGGGCCAAAAGTAATGGGACAAACTAAACAATCCTAAATCTAACTTTCACTTTTTAATACTTTGTTGCAAATCCTTTGCAGGCAATTACAGCCTGAAGTCTGGAATGCATAGACATCACCAGACGCTTGGTTTCATCCCTGGTGATGCTCTGCAAGGCCTTTACTGCAAATGTCTTCAGTTCCTGCTTGTTCTTGGGGCATTTTCCCTTCAGTTTTGTCTTCATCAAGTGAAATGCTTGCTCAATCGGATTCAGGTCAGGAGATTGACTTGGCCATTGCATAACATTCCACTTTTTAGCCTTAAAAACTCTTTGGTTGCTTTTGCATTATGCTTCGGGTCATTGTCCATCTGCTCTGTGAAGCGCCATCCAATGAGTTCTGAAGCATTTGACTGAATATGAGCATATAATATTGCCTGAAACACTTCAGAATTCATTCTGCTGCTTTTTTCAGCAGTCACATCATCAATAAATACAAGGGAACCAGTTCCATTGGCAGCCATACATGCCCACACCATGACACTACCACCACCATGCTTCACTGATGAGGTGGTATGTTTTGGATCATGAGCAGTTCCTTTCCTTCTCCATACTCTTATCTTCCCATCACTCTGGTACAAGTTGATCTTTGACTCATCTATCCATAGGATGTTGTTCCAGAACTGTAATGGCTTTTTTAGATGTTGTTTGGCAAACTCTAATCTGGTCTTCCTGTTTTTGAGGCTCACCAATGGTTTGCATCTTGTGGTGAACCATCTATATTCACTTTTGTGAAGTATTCTCTTGATTATTGACTTTGACACATTTACACCTACCTCCTGGAGAGTCTTCTTGATCTGGCCAACTGTTGTGAAGGGGTTTTTCTTCACTAGGTAAATAATTCTTCTGTCATCCACCTTTTCCACGGTCTTCCGAGTCTTTTGGTGTTGCTGAGCTCTCCAGTGCATTCTTTCATTTTAAGAATGTTCCAAACAGTTGATTTGGCCACACCTAATGTCTTTGCTATCTCTCTTATGGGTTTGTTTTGATTTTTCAGCCTAATGATGGCTTGCTTCACTGATAGTGACAGCTCTTTGGATCTCATATTGAGAGTCGACAGCAACTGATTCCAAATGCAAATGTCACACCTAGAATCAACTCCAGACCTTTTACCTGCTTAATTGATAATGAAATAACGAGGGAATAGCCCACACCTGTTCATGAAATAGCTTTTGAGTTGATAGTCCCTTTACTTTTGGCCCCTTAAAAAGTGGGAGGCACATATAGAAACCGTTGTAATTCCTACACCGTTCACCTGATTTGGATGTAATTACCCTCAAATTAAATCTGAAAGTCTGCAGTTAAAGCACATCTTGTTTGTTTCATTTCAAAGCCATTGTGGTGGTGAATAGAGGCCAAAATATGAAAATTCTGTCAATGTCCCAATATTTATGCACCTGACTGTATATTGGAGTGTACATGTCAATCCAAATATGTTGGGAAAGCTATCCATACTGTATGTTGAAAATGAGACTGGCAGAACATGATCGCAATATTACAAAAGGACTGATGTCTCATCATGTATCAATGCATTTTAAACAAATACACAATTGTGACATCTCACATCTATCCTCATTTTGTGGTATACAGGTTATTAATCCCAATTGGAGTGTTGATGATTGGCTAGCAAAAGCAGAAATGAAAAATATATATGTTGAGGACCTTTTCCCCTAGAGGGTTTAAAGTGGATTTTGAGACCAAATGGTTTTTAAATAGTATAGTTATTTAAGATTTTATAAGTAAAAATATATTGATTTATATACCCGCTGATTTTATTCTCATAAGTGTTATTTATCTTTTTATGTGGAGAATATATGGAGCTGGAGGGAATTATTGCAAATTTGCACATTTCTGATGAAATACAGACCCCATGATGACTACTTCCGGTGTTTGCGTGCCAACAGCTACTGCTTGCAGTTGTGTGCGTTCCTGACACCGGAAGTCAAGTGGCTAGCACTAGGAAGAGAGCTGCAGAGCTACAGCGGTGACTGTGGGGAATCTAAAGATACCATAAAATGCAATTCCGGGTACCTTGGGGTAAAAGGCGAACACCTTAGAGTGAAAGAAAGATGTGGATTTATTTGGACTTTGGATTCCATTGGAGAGATAAAACTGGAACTTAAGATCCATTTTTTCCAGATCATAATCAGGACTTGATGTGCAATTATGTAATTTTTTGTTGTTTTTAGAAACAGTGAATATATATTTATATATGGTATGCTGTTAATGTGAATGTTTATACAGGGGATGTTTGGAAGGAAGATTTATCTGGAGATTTCTGATATTAGTTGGTTTTTGGTCATTAATTGAGGATTATGGGTAAGGGTATTTATTCCACTTCCTGTTTGGTTCAAACCACATCATGAGGAAGGACTCATCAGTCTGAAATGCATAGATGGTGGCGGACCTGGTAATTTTATTGTGATCTTAAAGTGACTTTATCCAGCCATTGTCCTTGCTATGTTTGGACATGGAGATCAGCTTAATTTTCTGGGATTGTAGCTGTTTCTCTTAGGCTGGTATACTGGATGAATATTTTCTTCATTTTTTGTGTGATTTTTTTTAATGAATAAATTGTTTTTATGAAACAAACACTGTACCTACTTGAGAATCTACGACATATTTGAATATAAAGAAACCGTTATATGAAAAAACCAATGGGTGTATTAGTGAGTACATGTCCATTTATTCATGGAAAAGTTCCAAGAAAGATTATCCGTATTGAAATAAAAGGCACCAATGTGAGTAAAAATGAAAAGATACCTTTCAATGAACCTCCATTTCTAACTCATGGTGAGTGCGAACCGTTACATAATTTGAGGGTGATAACCAGAAGGGAGGAACATTGATTGGAAAGAAGAGTAAAAAGCGGTGAAACTGTGATATTTCTTTACTGGACAGCACTTGTGAACTATCCTAGAAAAAGTTTTGTTAAGCATCTCACAGTGTTGCACATTATTAAAGTATGGCCATTTTCCCAAGCAATGTGCACTTAATCACCCCAAAATCCCCACTTAGGTGATGTGTGTCCCCACACCTGAAACACATTCTGGGTTGTCCTTGATAACAAACCTGAAACCAGTTTCTTCCAATGTATGTGGCAGATGGTATATTGGTTCTGCCCAAAAGCAGTACTCAGTAGCCCCACTTGAGCAGACCACGCCCCTCCCCACACTCCCACTGTAGTCTATTTTTTGCAACCCCTACAACCCCTCACAGTGTTTTGACAACCAAAACTTAATGTCATTCTCATGTATAAATTAATTCTAGTATAGTGATTAAAACAATGTTTTGCTTGGATACTAAATTCACTTTATATTCACAGCATGGTTATCAAACTTAAATATTAACCACGTTCCCCAGAAAACCTGCATGCCACTGTTCATTTGAATGCTCATAACATAGTCTGTGGATCTCGGTGGATAAATGCATGCAAACAGATCTTTTGACTCAGTGTCCAATGAAAAAATAATTTCTAGAAACTTCTCCTTTCTTTGTACCTCTCCCTCCCCTCCCCAATTGAGTTGTATGACATTCCTTCTTTTTCCTGCTCGACCCCCCTCCACCCTTATCCGCAGTCCCCTCACTTCTGACCACTCTCCTGATACTACTGCAGCATATAGTAAGACACTTTACCTGGAACAGTTTTCACATTATTCACATTAACAGTATTTTGCATGTAATTTACATTAACACCATTGGATACTGATGACCCCACATTAAGCTCACCAGCATTATTAACATTCTCTTTTGCTTTATTTTTGCTCAACAGTTCCAGAGCCACTTTTACTCTGGCTGGGGTTTCCATTTCCCTATGCATAATATCCAACAGCCTCTTTTCCTTTTGCAACAGCATACCCTTATCAAGACAGTGCATTCCCTGCACTGTTTTCAGGGATCCACCGATCACCCCATCACCTGGGAAATCCCCTTTCCCCTTATCTGCCTCCTGTGCATCTCTGCCTGCGGCTTCCATGTCTACCCTGGGTCACAGGTTTCCCCTGGTCCCCATCAGCCTGTTAGGAAGCCCGGCATCAGCACCTCTATACACCCTACTTGTCAGCAGCCTCACTTCTAGCCACAGCTTCTCATCTGCACTGGACACACTTAATTTCCAGCTTCTCTGTAGAGGGGTCGAGCCCATGGAGAATCCCCACCACCATGACAGGTATGGCATAGCCAGCCACATCAGCAGTATTCCCCAACTCACCCTCAACTTGCAGTTCAGCTGCGCCATCTGGAACCACCTCTCCCTATGTCACTGCCTTGCTCATCTGGCCTTCCACAGGAATCCCTGCCACGTTAGCACTGCTTGGCCATGGAACTCCTGCCACATCAGCACTGGCTTTCACTGGGTTTTCACTGCCTCCATTACCTCTGTCTTTGCTACAGGGTTCTCCTGTAAGTTGCTGGATTCAAGGGACTTAGGACCTCATTAAGACCCGCTCGCAAGCACTCAGCACTCACAAGTGGGTCGATGTTTAGGCCCTGTGCATGTGCAGCTGCTGCACTGCATGTGTGCAAGCCCCAGAGCGAGAGAGAAATTCTCTCACTCCAGAGCTCACTAAAAAAGGGGCGGCTGTTGACAGCTTGACCCATTTTGTAGGCATGGCGGGGGGTGGTTTGACAAACAGAGGCGTTCCTTTAGGAACACCTGCTATTTTGTGGGCGGCCACACTGACATCAGCAGTGATGTCAGTGGGGAGCTTCCTGGGCGATCAGAGCAGGAAGCTCCCTGGGGCTTGCGGTTGCCAAGACCCAACCTTAGGGTCTCATCGCAAGCCCCGATGGTAACGATGGCCTTGACCATCGTGACCATCAACCTGGTCGGTCGCTAAAGCTGAGGCCGCACTACAAAATACAAGCAGCCGCCCACATTCAGAATGAGCACTCGCAATTTGCGAGCACCTCTGAATGAGAGCCTTAGTTAGCTCCATAAGCTCGCCCCACAACCTTGGTATTTCCCAGTTAGGGCAAGTGTTTCTTTTCCTCTTTTTGGCATAAATCTTTGGGCAGGATGGCATAAATGGAAAATTAGATAAAAAAAACATTTTCGGGTTTTACTGCATTTTCCATACAGTATGCACTGTTGGGTGTCTGCTGGGGCTCCAACACAGAGGGTAATGCCAGCATTTGCTGGCATTACCTATAGAAGCCTATGGGCTTCTACTGCATTGAGCTGGTATGAGGGCTCTGATTGGGTACCTCCCAGCATGTCCCGTGGCCACTGCATCACTCTGCGCATGAGCAGATGGAAACCTGGAAGTACAGGGTGCAGCGCTGATTGCCAGGCATTGCATCCCTACTGATAACATATGTACTAACATATGCAATCAGTACTGTAAAGGACAGCTTTTCCAATAAGAGATGTCCTTTGCAATCAGCACTGCACCCTGGACTTATGGGCATGTGCAGAGTGATGCGGCGGCCATGGGGCATGCTGGGTAGGGATCTGATCGGATCCCTCATACCAGTGTTATGTGGTAGAAGCCCATAGGCTTTTGCTGGCATTACCCTCTTCGTCGGAGCCCCGCTGCCACCCATATGGAAAATGCTGTAAAACCCTGAAAACAGGGTTTTTATCTCATTTTCCATTTAGTACATCCCACCCTTCATAAGCAGCTTCTTCACATTTGCTAACATTCCATCCAGGCTCAGCTGCTCCAAATACTCCTCCTCTGTGCTGGAAGGTGAATCTTCCTCCTCCTCATCAGACATTACCTCCTCTGTCTCCCCCGCTTCTCTGCCATGCAAATTTGCAGGATCCTCTCCCACTGCTCCACCCATGGTCTCACACGTTTGTACTGCTGCACGAGTCTTCAGCACAGAGATCCTCATTCAGACCCAGTCGCAAGCGCTGAGCACTCACAACTGGGTCGATGGTGGCCCAGAGCGCATGCGCACGACGGAGCAGGCTCCATCGTGTGCATGCATGAGACCCGGATAGCGAGGGGCAATCTGTCACTCCAGGTCTCGCATCAAAGGGGGCGTGCTGTCAATGTTGAGTGACAGCATGCCCCCTTTGGTGGGTGGGTCGGGGGGTGGCTGCCCAGATGGAGGTGTTCCCATGGGAATGCCTACCATTTGGGGCGACCCACTGACATCACAAGTGATGTCAGTGGGAGAGCTTTCAGCTCTGTCTGAGCCAAAAGCACTCTGGGGCTTGTGGCCACGAGACCCTACCACAAGAGTCTTGTCACAAGCCTGATGGTCGTGATGGTCTTGACAATTGCGACCATCATCCTGGCTGCTTGCATTAGCTGTGGGTGGCAGCAATGCGAGCGGCCAGGAGGCCGCTCCATAAAAATAAAGAAGCCCTGATTCAGAGCGAGCGCTCTGTCAGAGCGTCCGGCTCTGAATCAGAGACAGAGTGTGAAATTTTGAGTGTAGAATCATTAGCTGTTTATAAATGTGACTTTTCCACTACAGAGGAGCTTCACCACAAACAGCAGATGAAAAAAATAACACAATTTGACACACTACTTGACACCAGATCACATGTGAACCCTGGATTATTAGTTTGTCTTATAAAACCCCAAGAGAGTGTAAAATCCAGACCTTTCGTTGTAAAAAAATACATACATCCTTATTTAAAGTTAGATGTGAGAACACACCAGGTCATGGAAAATAACAAATAGAGTCACAATTATAGAGCCAAAAAAAGACAGAATGACATCACATGTCAACACAAGAGTCACCCTTTGGATGTAAATAAAACATTTTTTGAGTTTGTTTTTTTTGGGATAGTTAATTTTCATTGTCCAAAAAGTTGAGCAGGATATCAATGTAGAATACATTTTATTTGCTAATAATAATAATAATAATAATAATAATAATAATAATAATAGTAATTATAATAATAAAAACAATAATAATAATGATAACTAAGAATAAGAAGAATTGATTTTAGAGTAGAATATAAAAATAGAAATAAAATATGTAGGGGCCATAGAGTAGTAATGGAATTTTATAATACGCCAATGGTAATAGAGCTCCAGTCCAATATTTTAAAATGATGAACCAAATTTAGATTTCATTGTAATTAATTTAATTTTGCAGGAGACCTGGAATGCAGAGCTTTCTAGTCTCTATTGACAACTTTGGTTGTAGTGAGGAAGAGATGTACCATACAGCAAGCTTTTGTCCAATTTTTTTGGTTTGAAAATAATTATAAATCAATAATTAAGGCAGTGTCAATTGATTATGTCAGAGGTTCCCAAAGTCCACCATTACAGTCCACATTTTAAAGATATCCATGCTTGAGCACAGGTAACTTAATTAGTACCTCAGTAAATTTGAATTAACCATATGGACTCAAGCATGGATATCCTTAAAACCTGGACTGTAATGGCGGACTTTGGGAACCTCTGGATTATGTCAAATTACTGCTATTAGATCCTGATATCTGTGGATTATGTGTTCTATTAGTCTGCAGAATGGTGAATTAACACCTGTCCCAGTCTCAGCCTCTTGGCATCTCCTGACCACAATGGTTATAATTAGGACACTTCAAATCCTCTAAACAGTACCCATCAGTGACTTGAGGTGAGGTACTGTAAATGGCTGGGGAGGCAGTAGCCAGTATCAGAGCAAGATGTACAGATACTGTACATATATGCAGTGCTTAAAGTGGTGCTAGAGAAGAGGTGGAACTCACTGCCCCCTCAGGGAATGTCAATAAAGGGACAACACATGCCGTAGGCATGTACCAAAAAAAGGGGGCATGATCTCAAAAGAAAGGGGCGTGGTCACATAATAGTATTTCCAATACAAATTACGCCACACAGTAGCACATTCTTGATTCACATTAAACCACATAGTAGTGTATCTTATTTATGTATGACACAAAGCAGTGTCCCTTTTACACAATGCCCACATTCATGCCCCTTATACACAATTATTATTATTATTATAGTTTATTTATATGGCACCACAAGTGTTCCGCAGCGCCTTACAAGGTACATAACCAAAAAGTGACTTACAGTAAAATACAATACAATGAAGGACAAGGACATGGATAATATAAATTGATACATAGGTGGCCCCAACACCCACATAAGCAAAAAAGCATAGGCACCAAGTGTTAGGTGTCCTAGTGGTGAGTAAGAAGTAGATGAACATAATGTAAGGAGAAGCACAAGAGGGTAGAGGGCACTGCTCGCAAGAGCTTATATTCTGAAAGGGGGGGCAGACAGATTGGCATGATTCAGATGGGAAAGACAGGGAGGAGGGAGCATGTAGTAGCAAGTTAGGATGAGAGCTGGAAAGCATTGATGAAGTAGTGGGTCTTGAGAGCCCATTTGAAGGATTGTAGAGAGGTGGAGAGTCTGATGGGGAGAGGGAGAGAGTTCCAGAGGTGGGGAGCAGCACGGGCAAAGTCTTGGAGGCGGGAGTGGGAGGAAGTAATCAGTTGGCATGAGAGGCGGCGTGAATTTGTTGAATGAAGAGGGCGGACAGGAAAGTGAAGGGAGATGAGATCAGAGATGTAAATGGGAGAGGAGTGTGTGAGGGCTTTGTAAGCGAGTGCGAGAACCATGAATTGGGTTCTGAAGGGGAAGATGAGCCAGTGGAGAGGGGAGGTAGATGTAGAGCATTTGGTGAGGAAGATAAGCTGTGCAGCAGCATTAAGGATAGACTGGAGAGGAGAGAGATGGGATTTGGGGAGGCCAGATAGGAGAAGGTTACAGTAATCCAATCTTGAGTTTACCAGTGAGTGTATTAAGGTTTTAGTAGCATCCTGGGTGAGAAAGGGTCTGATCTCACAGCAGTAGTGACCCTTACATATAATTCCAACTGTAGTGGTGTAACTTACACATAATACCCACTGTAGTGGTGCCCTTTATCCAGTGCCTTCAGTAGTGGTGGTGCCCCTCAGGCAGTGCCCTGAGTAGTGGTAGTGCCCCTTATGCAGTGCCAACAGTGGTAGTGCCCCTTATGCAAAGCCCATAGAAGTGGTAGTGCCCCTTATGCAGTGTGCACAGTAGTGGTAGTGCCCCTTATGCAGTGCCCCCACTAGTGGTAGTGTCCCTTTTGCAGTTCCCACAGTAGTGGTAGTGCCCTTTATGCAGTTCCCTCGATAGTGGTTCCCCTTATGCAGTATCCCCAGTAGTGATAGTGCTCCTTATGCAGAGCCCACAGTATTGGTGCCCCTTATGCAGAGCCTTCATTATGCAGTGCCCCCAGGAGTGGTGCCCATTATGCAGTGCCCCCTATGCAATGCCTCCATTAGTAATCCCTCTTTAATAGTGCCCCTAGTAGTAATGCCCCCTGCAATAGCACCCCTAGTATTAGTGCCCCCAGTAGTAGTACCACCAAAATAATGCCCCCAATAGTAATGCCCCAGTAGTAGTGCCCCTGAGTAATTCCATCAATAGTAATATCCCCTGAGTAATGTTCCCAGTAGTAGTGCCCCCAGTAGTGGTATTGCCTCACTTTAGCAATGACCCCAGGAGTAGTGCCCCCTGAGTAACGTAATCAGTAGTAGTGCCCCCTTAGTAATGTTCCCAGTAGTAGTGCTCCCTGAGTAATACCCCCAGTAGTAGTCCCCCCTAAATAATGCCCCCAGTTGTAGTGCCCCCTGAGTAATGCCCCCTGTAGTTATGTCCCCTATTGTGAAGCCGCTTTCACAAAAAGAAAATCAAAACTAATACTTATCTTAAGCCCCGCTCCCGTGTTAACTGCCATCTAGTCCCACTGGTCTGCCTGGCTGCTCCTCAGTATGAACTATGGGAGAGACATCATGATATCTCTCCCATAGTGCACTGCACGCAGCGGGACCCAGAAGCCAGAGCTCATGAGTGAGCTCCAACCTCCGGCTGCCACTGGTGCTGGTAACTGGTAACAAAATCTCAGCAGGCGCCTGGAAAATGGAGTCTCCCTGTGGCGCCGGGGTTAGGTGGGTCAGAGGAGGCAGAACTGGTCCCATCTCCAAATAGAAGTAACGGAACACAGTTCCGCCCCGTTCCAGCCCACTTTAACCCCTGCATAAATTAACCTGAGGGTTCCAGTGGGCATTATACAAAGATACAGCAGTATATAGTGCTGAAAATTTGGTGTCTTTTGATCAGGTATGTGCAAAAAAGGTAGACAAAGGAGGCAAGGAAGATAATTATAATATTTTCTTTACATTTTTTTATAATTTTTATAGTCAAAACTCTGGAGTATACCTAAGTATGACAACGAAGGCTCTGCCAGACCTGCCTCACCTGACCACACATCAAGTCTTCCTTGCCTTTGGCCCTAATGTATTTTCCTTATTTTGGCCAAATCACTACAATTATCATCAATTACATTTTAACTACAAGGCACAACACCATGAGCTGATGTATACTTTGACATTGAGCAAGATCTGTGTGATTTAAAACTGCCTCTCTTAAAACTGCCACCCCCTTCACCTTCCCACATCCCAACTTTGTTTCCACTGTTAGAAAATGTTGAACTACTATTTCTACTACTAGTGCCAGTGCTGCTATTACTAAGCTGATCATTCTGGCCCATAGTCTGATCCATTACTGAATATAATACAGTTTGATTTTACAATTAAATTACAATAAATATTATGTTATTACACACAGCGAGATAAGGAAAGGTGGGGTTATACCTTGCAATTCACAAAAAATAAAATACCAGTGTAGTACCCCAAACATTTGCAGCTTCGCAGGTAAGTTTTGATATAACTCTGCACACAATATAAGTACAGTAATAAAATAATGTGTGTTTTTAATAGGGATGAGCGGGTTCAGAGTTCAGAGCCCATCCGAATTTAGCAGATCCGAGTCGGATCCAAGCAGGCTTGATTTTTCCCATCTGACTCGAATCTCAAACTGAGGCAAAACTATAGAGTCTGAAATCTCATGGTTCGAGGGCATTCATCTCTATGATCAATGTAATATATAAGGGACCACGCGACAGACACCATTTCACTCCAGCTGTGGAGACTGAATAGGGAGGGTGGGTAGTGTAGAACTGGGAGAGGGGCTGGTGCTGTCTGCTGTGTCCCAGGCTGGTGCTGATCCATTCTGGCAGGGCTGGTGCTGTCACTGTGCTGTCTGCTGTGTCCATCTGGGCTGTTGCTGATCCATCTCGGCTGTCTGCTGTCTCCTGTGTCCTGGGCTGGTGGTGCTGATCCATTCTGGGCTGGTGCAGAACTGCAGATACATCTGGGCTGGTGCTGTGTCCATCTGGGCCCAAGTTCTGGACTAAAAAAATTGTGTATATATATATATATATATATATATATATATATATACACATATACACATACACACACACACACACACACACACAGGTATATATAGTAAAAAAAAATCAGTGTCTTATGTATGTGTGTATGTTAGGCTTAACCGCAGTACCGCACAAGATAAAGCCAGCAATGCAAGTTGCAACCTAGTGCTGCCCAACTCCAGTCTGGATCAATGTGTGTTCTGGGCCCAAGTTCTGGAGCTGAAAAAAAATAAAAATCAATTGTCTTTTTTTCTAATAATTGTCTGTGTGTCTGTGCATGTTAGGCATAGCCGTGCAAGATCTAGCATGTCGGCAACACAAACTAGTGCTGCCCGACTCCAGTTGTCATCAATCTGTGCTATGGAGCTGAAAAAAAATAAAAATCAATTATCTTTTTTTTAATAATTGTCTGTGTGTCTGTGCATGTAAGGCTTAGCTGCACAAAATCTAGCAAGTTGGCAATGCAACCTAGTGCTGCCCAACTCCAGTCATCATCAATCTATGCTCTGGGCCCATGTTCTGGAGCATAAAAAAATAAAAATAAATTGTCTTTTTTTTTGTCTATTTTTTTGTGTGCATGTCAGCCACACCTGGCTGTCACTGTCATAGGTGTAAGTGTGCAGGGGTGCTGTGCTGCTGTCTGTCAAGGGGCTGCATGAATATTGCATTGAATATGAAAACTTTTTTTTTTAACTTATTGGGTTACAAAAAGTTGCATAGCAGAAATGTTATCCTAACAGCTAATAAAGTTACTTGCTGTAAAAAACTAAAGCCTGTATTTATTTACAAACCTATATAGAGTAGACATCCTAAATTCAAAAACTGTTCTATTCAAAAACATAAACAAAAGTGAAGAGAGGCCTCAGAGAACATGAAAAAAGATGCTCTAGGTGCTGAACTTCAAGGGATTTCTCCATCATGTTCTGCAGTGTGGAAACGTTTCATTCACATGTTTTCTATAGAGCAGTTCAAAGTTACAGCCTTTAAAGTGTCTGGCTATAACACCCACCTTTGCCAGGAATTACCAAAGATTATTACAAGCAAAGGATTCATCTGTCTGGAATCTGTCTGGGAATTCAGGGATCGTATTTGGCCTGAATACACTAAGACATCCAATGATTATGTCACTGTGTTCTGTAGCTGACTTTATTTATTCCTACCTGAATCGCAAACTGAAATATGGAATAGTAAGCACAGACAACATGGAGGCCTTTGTTATTCCGCTGCCTGCATGCTAACCAATACCTCCCAGACTACACCCATTGGGGGGACCAGTTGTTGATAATGACCATCCCCATCTGTTGCTAGGCCTTCTTCTTCCAAACCATACATGCTGGACTTCCTGTCCAAAAAGGGTGAGCAGGGTACAGAAAGAGGAGCTAGATGTCCCTGATGACATTTTTGTTTCATTTATAATAGATGATGTGGAGAGATAAGAGCTTCAGATGTTGGAATAGGGGATCCCACCTATTTGGATTCCCTCCAGAGAACAGAGCTATGTTCCTCAGGAAGTGTCTATGCCTGAGCTGATAAGTAGGCAGTCTCTATCTGTTGGTAAACACCTTTCAGGAGATGGCAACCCAAAATAACAACAACTATAATAATGTGTCCACTGACAACCCGCCTGATCCCTTAACAGCAACATACCCCATATGGCCAATTCATAACATGACACCCAGTTTGCAGCCTCATCATCCTTATGACACTAATCCAGTCGCCATTGTTGATCAATCAGCCATGTGAGGTCCACCCAATTTTTGGCCTTCTACATTTCTAGCATATTCATTATTCACATATCTAAGAAGAGGACAGTGGGAACAATAGCAATTTGAAGGCCACTAACTAACTCTTTTTTTAATGTCCCTGTACAGGTTGTGAATCTCCGTAACAGAACAGAAGGTTTGCAAAGGATTATTTAAGTCAATTGTTTTTTGGAAGCACTCTTCATGGTCTGCTTCTGGGATGAAAATCCACTCCTACCTGCAGAAGTAGGCACAGGATTCTCAAGAAAGACACAACGTAATCCGGGGTAGCCAACCTCTGTCCTCGAGAGCTCACATTTTCCAGATGACCTAAGTGGTGCACAGGTGTATTCATTACTCACCAAAACATTTAGAAAGATTCACAGGTGGAGTTAATTATTATAGTTTGAATCTGTGAGGAGACTTGGAAAACATGCACTTTTGGTAGCTCTCGAGTACCAGGGTTGGCTACCCCTGCCCTTGAATCATAGATCTTACACTTGTCCACATATCTGTGCTGGTTAAGTGGCACTTTGAGGCCACTAACTAACTATGGCACTCATTCAGAGCCACTCGCTATCGGCAGTATGCTCGTTCCGAGCGATGTTCGCACATCTGCGCATGCGTACAGTTTTTAGTACGCATGCGCGAACCAGTCAGTGCGGACGAAAATCATTTGTACGCAATATAGCGAGTGCCTGCTATTTTGAGTGACAGAATGAGGCGTATGTTGGTGGTAACATGGGAAGGTGCTTGAAAACGGGGAGTGGAGATCCGATCGCAGGCGTGCTTAAAGGTCAAAACGGGCGTTTTATGGGTGTGCATAATTAATATAGCAGCGTCAATGACCACGTCACTTGTTTTTTTTTAACTCAGAACTGCTCGCAAAATAGCGGTTGAAAAAACCAACCACAAGAATAGCGAGCAGTTCATATCCTGTTCGATGTACTCGATTAATCTAATAAATAGCGGACATGACGTATGGTGCGAGCGGCCAGGGGGCGTTTTTAAGAAATAAAAGAGCGTATGTTTTGCTCGCTCGTTCAGACTTAGAGGTGTGAACAGACTGCAATGTGCGAACGGATCATTTGCATAGCCACCCCTTGTTTTTGAACGAACTAACGCAAATAGCGAACGACTCTGAATAAGGGCCAATGTTTTTTTATGTCCCTGTACAGATTGGGAAATGCCTTAAATAATGCTTTGCAAATCTTATATAAAGTCAATTGTTTATTTTTTTTGGAAATCACTCTTCCTGGGCCCCTTCTGGGATGAGAAAATCAACTCCCAGCAGCAGCAGCCATGCTCAAGGATTCTTCTGTGGCAAGGACTGATGTAAATGTACTGTATCACATTTTTTTGTAAATGCCTCCTCCCCTCCCCTTCTCCCTCATAAATTTTCTTTTGAATCAAAAAACAAAATAAAATTTACTACCAATCAACCCTTCCTGTCCCTGCCCTACCTTCAATTACATAAATACTCCAACTCCCTCGGGCCTCTCTTGAATAATAAAAGTTTTTTCTGATATGCCATGTTTGAAGTTGACCTGCCATGTGTTTGTGCCGCCCACTGCTGCAGCTTAGCTTAGTCAGCCAGCTATCTTGGTGCAAATTTTGGGCCTAAATAAGATGAACAAATCAATATTGTGAGCTGTGAGGTAGTCAAAATTGACTGGAAATGAGTGGAAATAAATGTTATCGAGGTTATTAATACCGTAGGAACAAAAAATTTTATTTGATTTTAGCTGTTATTTAGATTTTTTAAGAAAAAAACAGATCCAAAACCAACACACGAAAACAAAACACGGAGGTGAGGTTTTGGCAAAACCAATCCAGATCCAAAACCAGGGGAGATCCACATCAAAAACCAAAACCCAAACACAGGGGTCAGCACACATCTCTAGTTTTTAACTGTGTTGGTGGGAGGATAAGTTCATTGACAAACACCAGGGTAGTACCCCAAACTTTTGCAGCTTCTTAGGTAAACTGTGATACAGTACAATGGCCCTCATTCAGAGCCGGACGCTATTTGTGGTCGTTCGTTTAAAAACAAGGGGTGGCTATTCAAATGATCCGTACGCACATTGCAGTCTGTTCACACCTCTAAGTCTGAACGAACGAGCAAAACATACGCTCGTTTATTTGTTAAAAACGCCCCCTGGCCGCACGCATCCTACGTCATGTCCGCTATTTATTAGATTAATCGAGTACATCGACCAGCGTATGAACTGCTCGCTATTCTTGTGGTTGGTGTTTGCTACCACAAATTTGCGTGCAGTTCTGGCTATAAAATAACCCAGTGACGTGGTCAATGACGCTGCTGTTTTAAATATACACACCCATAAAACGCCCGTTTTGACCTTTAAGCACGCCTGCGTTCGGATCTCCACTCCCCATTTTCAAGCACCTTCCCCTGTTACCACCCACATACGCCTCATTCTGTCACTCAAAATAGCAGGCACTCGCAATATAGCGTACAAACGATTTTCGGCCGCACTGACTGGTTCGCGCATGCGTACTAAAAAGCGTACGCATGCGCAGATGTGCAAACATCGCTCGGAACGAGCGTACTGCCGCTAACGAGCGGCTCTGAATGAGGGCCTATGTGTGCAGGGATATACTGTAAGTAAAACAATATTACTACTCTTTTTAGGGTGGAATAAATTCACTGTCAAATACAAATTTTTAGTTAAATAAACTTTTATGTTTAAGAAAATAGTTTGCAGTGCATTCAATATAAAGATATTTTTTCAGCAGGATGGAAAGACAAGCAAGCTTTCAGCCTGCCCCTTTCTTAAACTGCCTCTCACTTTGTCACTCTCAGGCCCTCATGTAGAGGCAGTTGCAAGAAGCGAGCACTTTCTCTGAATGAGGGTGGCCGCTTCACTTTTCAAGTGTGGCCTCCTGGTCACTAGCTAAGTGGTTTCCACCCACAGCTTTAGCGACCGACCAGGTCTATGGTCGCGATGGTCAAGACCATCGCGACCATTGGGGCTTGCAAGGAGACCCTAAAGTTGGGTCTCGGCAACCACAAGCCCTAGGGAGCTACCTGCTCTGATCGAGCAGGAAGCTCCCCACTGACATCACTGCTGATGTCAGTGTGGCCACTCACAAAATGACAGGCGTTCTGTTAGGAACACCTCCATTTGTGTAGCCACCCCCCTGCCCCACCTACAAAATGGGTCAAGCTGTCAATCAACATCAACAGCCACCCCTTTTGTAGTGAGCTCCAGAGCAAGAGAAATTCTCTCTCACTCCGGGGCTTGCACACGCACAGTGCATCTGCTGCGCATGCGCAAGGCCTTAGCATCGACCCGGTTGCGAGTGCTCAGCACTTGCGACAGGGTCTGAATGAGCCCCTCAGTCTTTTGGCCTGAGGCAGCAGTATTGAGACTTTATGAGAAAGCTACAACTACTGTAATTTGTACAGAGATGCCCAGCAGCTACATTTCTAATTTACCACTTGTGTATAAGGACATACCATTGGTCATACATCAGTTGCAACATCAAACTTTTGAGCAACCCTAGTGCTGCTCAGAATGTCTGTTGGAACTAAAGACCTGATTCAGACTTGCTCACAAATGGGTCGTTGTTTGGCCCCTGCGCATGCACCACGTCTGGCATGTGCATGCATGAGCCCCAGCGAGCAGCTGAAGTTCAGTCACTCCAGCGCTCGCTACAAGACGGGGCGGCTGTCGATGTTGATAGACAGCTCACTCCGTTTTGTAGGCAGGGAGGGGGGTTGGTTGCACAAACGCAGGCGTTCCCTTAGGAACGTCTGCCATTTGTGGGCAGCCCTACTGATATCACTCACGATGTCAGTAGTGGACTTCCTGCTCTATGAGAGCAGGAAGTCCACTCGGGCTTGTGAGAGCTGAGACCCTACCACAGGGTCTTGTCACATACCCGATGGTCACAATACGCGACCATCGCCAGGCCGCTCACACAAGCTGTAGGTGGTCACCCACAGCTTTGCGAGCGGCCTGGAGGTGGAAAAAAAAATGCCCTGATTCAGAGCAAGCAACTCTGATTCAGGCCCTTAGCCTCCAGGGCCAGTAAAACTGAAATAAAACATGCAGTTGCTGGCTGCAACACACCCATAAAATGCTTGCGATATGCATGCTTTTGACTAGTCCCCTTGTTACCTACCATAAAAAAACGCTGACTGTCAATAACTCTGCATCCAAATACTACACCCACCATCGGTAAACCATTATGATACATGCACAGTACAATAAACATCGACCAACTGCACAGACATCGGCATTGCATCCACCTCTGAATCAGGTCCCCAGTCTCTAGTATCATTATCAACTTCAACTAACATCGATGATTGATCCTTTGCCTGCACATGCAGTGTCAAATGGTGTAAGAGCATCCTCACCGTGCCCTTATATATGATCAAAGAAATTAATTATGAGAAAATTATGTTTTGCACCTTGGGATGGGATTTTGCAACTAAAAACACAAAAAATCTAGGATTTTAATTTTTTCTAATTTAAAGGTCCAATATTGGAGTGAACTTTCGAGTCATTACTTATTACTATTTTGTACCTCTAAATTCAGGTTCTGTTGGATTTTTCAGAGTCCAAATGCTCACCTCTATATGTAAGTGCTCGGTACTTAATGTTGGGGGCACTGCAAGGGCACTAAAATCACTGGAGGAGTAACATTAAATTATTCATTTAGTGTTTTTGATGCCATCCTAACCATTCTCTCCATAGGCAACTACCTATTTTGCCTAATGGCAGCATCAGCCCTGATTATACATTGTACTGTATATCACTTACTGTCCATACAGTAAATTGTAGTTTTATTTATTTTTTAAGATAAGATAGAATGTTTATAAAACATCAATCTGGAAACTGCACTACAACTATTTCATGATGTGAGAGATACTTTCAAATGTCACCAGTGTAAAATAGTTTGAGAACCTGCAGAAAATGTGTCCTGTGCAAAATAAAGTCATGTAAGTTATTGTACAATGGTGACTAAGAAGAGTAAAATTGTTACTAACAATACTATTTTTCATACCTTAACCTTGGTTCCCAAACTTTTTTGAAACTTGGTGCCCTAGAGTAACAGCATTGTTTTCATGGCACCCCTAAGCCAAACATTTGCTATTGAGAAATTCAGAAAAAAATGTAGTTAAGTAGTAAATTGCTTACCTGTCATCCTTAGGTTCAGTTATGTGCTGTTGGACAGGTTTGAGCTTCTTTTAGTCTACATATTACATTACATTGACCATAAATAATATGATTTAATGCTGGACCACCAACCTGAGGCACCCCTGCAAGTGTCCTGAGGCACCCCAGGGTGCCACGACACACAGTTTGGGAACCACTGTGTTAAAGGAATGCTCCCACCTGTGGCTACAGGAAGACACTCTTCCTGCAGCCCAGGCTCAGGTGGATTAGGGAAGCAGCAGATTATCTTCCCCAGCTATAGCACTGGCTGAGGGGTCACTGTGATAGGTGATCCTAAAAGGATGATCCACCAGCTACTGGCCTGCTGACTGCAATGCAGCAGCCCTGCCTTCCCCTACTCTCTCAATCCTCCCAGCCAGTAGTAATAGATTACTTATGTTTAAGATCAGATGCACAGGTGTATTCATTACTCACTAATACATTTTAAAAGATCCACAGCTGGAACTAATTATTTCACTTGTGATTCTGTGAGGAGACCTGGAACACATGCACTGTTGGAGGTCCTGAGGACCAAGTTTGGTGATCTGTGCATCAGTGATGTGCGGTCAGGTTAGGCAGAGCCTTTCCTGTCTTACTTAGTTATACTACAAAGTTTTGACTATAAAAATTATAAGAAAAAAAAATAGAAAATTGTATAAATATCTGCTTTGTATTATTCTAATAATTGTTATAGTCAAAACTCTGAAATAAAAAGCATATGGCAGCTGCTGTCTACCTTTTCCACACATCAAAACTAGAGATGAGCCGGTCTGGTTCCATGAGAACCGGACCCACCTAAACTCCAGGGATCCGGGGCGATCCTAGTTGCCCCTCGGATCTCTCCTCCTGCCCCGGATCCCTAAGCGAGGCAAAACCTCGTGATCCTCTGTCGGATCTTGAGATTTTGCCTCGAGTGGCCATTTTTTAAAATCCAATTGCCTTCAGTGGACAAAGCGCTGATTGGCTGACAGAGCCATCTGTCATGGCTCTCAGACAATCAGCATTAAGCCCATTGAATGCAGGGAAAATAGAAGATGGCACTGGTTCCTGCTGCCAGCACCCCTCGCTGCCGATACACCTGCTGCCAGCACCCCCCACTGCCGGCACCCCCTGCTGCTGACACACCAGCTGTCAGCACCCCCACTGCTGACACCACCGGCAGCCCCGCTGCTGACACCACTGGCTCCCCCATGCTGCTGACACCGCCAGCACCCGGCATTGAGAACACCCCTGCACTGCTGACATAGTCAGCAAACCTGCACTGAGGGCACCGCTGGCACCCCTGCTCTACCAACACTGCTGGTACCCTGCACTGAGGACACTCCCAGCACTCCCACACTACCATTCTATGTACTGAGGACACTGTCAGCAATCCCGCACTTCCAACACAGCCAGCAAACCTGCACTGAAGACACCTTTGGCACCGACTGCTCTGCTGACACTGCCGTGACCCTGCACTGAGGACACGGTCAGCACCGTAGCACTGCCATTCCATGTACTGAGGACACCATCATCAACCCCTGCACTGCTGACATAGCCAGCAAACCTTCACTAAAGACATCGCTGGCATTGCCAACATCGCCATTACCCTTCACTAAGGACACTGCTAGCAGCGCAGCACTAACATTCCATGTACTAAGGACACCGTCAGCAACCCTTGCACTGCCAACACAGCCAGAAAACCTGCATACTTGCAGGCAATTTAATATTCCTCCCCGGGAGATGCCCGGGGAGGTGAAACAGGTAAGCAGAGTTGGGGGCAGGGCCGGCCGGATTGCATTATTAAGCGCCACCCCTTGTGGGAATTTACCGCAATTATGCATATTTCAACTAGGGGGTTGGGCTAAATTATGCAATTCTCATAGAATCGCACCATTAGGCCACGTCTCCAATGCTCTGAACCGCCGATCCCTGCTAACATTCTCCCCATTCTGCCCACTTCACTGGGAAGTGGGCAGAATGCGGGAGAAATTCCTACCTTTCTGGGGGTGCCGGGGGTTACCCAAAAAATCTGGAGCCTCCCGTGAAAACCGGGATGGTAGGCATGTATGCTATATAATAATTAGCTCTGTTGGTTTAAAGAAACCTTGATGTGCAGAGTCTGATTGTCCTCTGAGTGAGCTCTGGTACACCATTTTTACATAAAAAGATATCTTTACCAGAGTCATGAGAGTTAGGGTTATGGAACATTTGAGGAGCATTAAAAATGCCAAGCTGGACCGTGAAAGGTTCAAAACCCTGACTAGTATGGCCAGACACTTTTTTGAAAGCACATAATGGAAATTCTGAGTTGTTGACAGCATTTGGAATGAAAAAAATATATATCTGGGAATCAGAGGAGGGAATATGACACAAGAACTTCTCTGCAAGGAGGCAAGATGGATCTTCCTGATGGACAGTATTGAACCAAATAGAATGAATGAAAATAACCAATTTGCTGCCTTTCTCTGATCCCTTTAAATAAAGGGATGATCCCCACAACGTTACAAACTCGAGGACAGAGTCCGTGTAAACTGATATCAAATAACTGGAGAGTATGGAGAATATACAAATCCCCTAATAATAAGGGGGAAACAACACATCAGTAAGGACCATTATTAGATCTTAGATAGGATATGATTAGGGGATTAGAGGATGAGAATGATATAGACAATACATCATCTGTCACACCTTGTACTTATCAGATACTACAGTACCTCATATTATAGGTTAGCCTCAAGATAAATTCACAATATGATCACTTAAATACTTATAGGAGATTATAAAAGTGAGAACTGTATTCACTCAATCACTTCACTTTTATAAGAGCACAGATAATTATTAAATATTCACATTAATATACTTATTATACATTTTAGTACATATGTGTATTAGAACTGCACAAACACGTTGAATTAGCAAATTATCACTATCACTTTTATCAATAGTAGGGTTCATTTGGTAGTTTAAGCACATTGTTTAATCCTTTTATATGAGCACAAAATAACTGAGGCTAACATCCCCCCTATTAGAAAACTTATTATAACCATTTTGAATTAGTTAGGACTATTCAAATTTCAAACCATGTTAAACATGATTAAGATGATCACATCACCTGAAATGGTAATAATACTGAAATGAAGCGATCTAAAATTTGATTGTAATAAATCTAAATCACTGTTACTATATCTACTATAATAATTGGTAACGGATGAAGATGGATTGTGATACACCTTATACACATGTGAAATGTATATCACATATACTATTACTTTTTCTCATAAGATATATCACCACTCCCTGTGATATTAATTAATAAAAGATACACGATTGGATATTATATTAGACATCAAATGGAAAATATATAGAAGATCTGGTAAAAAGCATTTATTCATATAGATATAATGGATAACTTAAAAACAAATATTATAAAGGACATCGGGCCGTTAAACAACAATTAAAAACATCAAATGATGTGTTTTAATGTTATTTCCAATATTATGAAGTAAATTTATTATATTTATGTTTTAGGAAGTAGATGTTAGCGGATTGATATTAAGATTATAACACCATTCTAATAATGTGATCACTACCTAAAAGAGAATAATACTGAAATAAAGTGATCTAACAGTCAAACATAATGAATGTTGAACATTGTTATAAAATGTACCATGATAATGTTAGATGGATGGAGATGGATTGTGATATACCTTGTATATATATTGGTATATGAGGGGTATTCAATATGAACCATTAACTTCACTGTCGAAGTTAACGTTTCATATCGGAGTTTTTACCTGCGTTAAAGTATCAGGCGCGCTACCGCTTATACCCGTATTCAATATAAAATTAACGAAAACAGGAAACTCCGAAGTTGGATTTGCGTAAAGTTACGAATTTTTCCTTTAAAAAATTGTAAGATCCCCCTAAAGTAGTAAAAACATGGGGGAACACTATGGGTACCCCCGTTTTAGCCTTTAATTGAAAGTCGGGGATTTAAATAGCCGCAGCAGGTGTTTTTTTTCCGACATTGAAGAAGTGATGCAAAAGAGCACTTAGGTTATTTTTTTAGTTTTTTTAAGTGGTCCCATCAAATTTGGGGTACATGAAAATGGGTACTAGCATATTTTGATGTCCCTAAAGTAAGTTTTTAAAAATTCTACATTTGTGCACCTGCCGCTATAATTCTATTCTAGAAAACATCTGCCGCATACTTGCAGAATAGCCCTGAACCTATTTCCCTATTGTTAAACTATTTTTCCCATTTTTTTTTTCACCCCAAATTTTAAATTAATTTAAATAATTTTTTCCCTATTTTTTTTTTTTACTTTTTTTGACACAGTTCATTTTTCAATGTCATTCCCAGGGGTGCAGGCTATTTTTTTTAAACCTGCACCCCTAAACCCCAATTCTGCACTTTTTTTCGACACCTATTCAATGGTGAAAAGTTATCCCCGTTTTTTATCAAAGACTTTTCAAAACTGCGATAAGTCTTTGAAATTGAATACGGTGTAAAAGTCAAACCTGCAATAATGACGTCAAAAGTGCGATATTAACGCAAAAACGATGTTATCGCTCCCATATTGAATACCCCTTTATGTGTCTTATATATCACTGTCCCTATGTACATTTCTTTTCATCATGATAGAAATATCATTACCCCTATGAGAGACATGTATCAATATAAAAATAATGTCTGATTAAATTGGACATCAAATGGAAAGATATAGAAGATCTGACATAAAGGAATAATTTATATGTTTATAATGGATAAACTCAAAATCAAATTTTATATAGGATATCAGTCTGAGAAATCATAATTAAAAACATCAGAGGATGTGTTTTAACATTATACTTAATATTATGAAGTACATTGTTCATATTTATGTTTTAAGAAGTGGATGTTGATGGATTACTATTAAGATTATACTACCATTCAAATAATATTAAACATGATTGATTTGCTGACAACCAATCACCATTTAAGAAGCATAAATCAATGTCACTATGCATACTTCTTTCCATCATGATAGAAATATCATCACCCCCTATGAGAGATATATATAGATAAAATATCTGATTAAATTGGACATCAAATAGAAAGATATAGAAGATCTGACATAAAGGAATAATGTAATGGATAAACTCAAAATCAAATTTTATATAGTATATCTGTATAGGATATCACAAATAAAAACATCAGAGGATGTGTTTTAACATTATACTTAATATAATGAAATAAATTGTTCATATTTATGTTTTAAGAAGTGAATGTTGGTGGATTACTATTAATACTATCCTGCCATTCTAATAATGTTAAACATGATTGATTTGCTGGCAACCAATCAGAACATAGGGAAGGGGATTTAACGAAAAGGAAATGATATGACAGGTGATACCTTGAGAAAGCCTGACTGATGAAATGGCCATAGGCTATCTGTAACCGATTGTCAATGTCATGTTACTAAAATTCAATGTTAAATATGTTGCTAAATGGATATAAATCCCAGCCATTGATGTCAAAGTAAAATGATATATGCACTATACATAGTGCTGAGACTAATTGATATTGCCTACAATTAGTGAAAGCTATGCTAAATATATGAGGCCTATGCTCCAGCTACTTATGTACACAATAATACATGTACTATACGCAGTGCTGGGAATGATTGCAATTGCCTAAAGGTTCAGTTGCACTTTTGTATACATGAATACCCAGAGCTGCAAAGGTTAACATTTTTACCTATAAAATCTATTTTTTACGGTATGTGATTCACACACATGATATAATGGGAACTACTACTATTATATATCATATGTAGTGGAGACCCATTAATATTAGGTGTGTTGACCAATTACATACTAACATATACCTGTTGTTGTATGGGATTTAACCTTACAGCTAAGAGACTCCAAACTACAACATATATTTGTGTATACTGCATAGCTAACAAAGATTCACTATAAGCATTGTATGGCAATACATAAGGATATGGCATCTAAGTATAGGAAGAGAAGACATTGTATTAGTTTGGAAAACTGACTATATACAATATTAGTCACTGCATTGTTTGATACAATTTACTACTTCCTTCTAGGAGCTGATTAAGGCATTTAACATTAACAAATAATTATTTGCAACATAAATAACAGAATAAACTATAATAAGTTATGAACCATGGTGCTAATAAACACTGATTATATTGAAATAATGACAAATTGACAACGGTTTTGTTTTGCAAATTTTATTGTACACATTCATTTTCATCTCTTTTGCCCAATTCTATTTTATTATAGTTCACAATCTTAGCAAATTTAATGTAGTGAGATTTTAATGCATAAGTTATGTTAAAAACGAGCACTTGAACATGTACTGTGTATCCAAAAATAAATAGATAAATTAAATAAACCACGATTCAATTAAAAATCATAAATAGAACCTCCTATACACACTCTCTGTTTATAGTTCTTTTTGTGAAAGAGTGGTTTGGAGTAGAATGTGTTAAAGGTGGTCCGGTGAATGCGGGAGCATCGATGTTTGTAGAAATAGCACACTGCCCCTACTCTTACCCTATGGTTGCCGTCCCTGTGGTATTCCTTTAACAGTGCAGCGCGCGATGTCTCCTCCCCCACCTTGACAAAGACGCCAGAACAGCGTTGAAACGCGTAGGTGATTCCCCTGCCAAGATTTCCTGATTGCTGCAGAAATCTACT
This sequence comes from Taudactylus pleione, assembly GCA_031769625.1. Taxonomy (NCBI): domain Eukaryota; kingdom Metazoa; phylum Chordata; class Amphibia; order Anura; family Myobatrachidae; genus Taudactylus; species Taudactylus pleione. The sequence continues at coordinate 19,073,154 of JAUIMM010000006.1, read as the reverse complement.
TTAAACGACACATTGCCATTTATAGCCACTTTCAAGCATGGATGCTTTTAGGATATTATCCCTTGATTAAACCCACAGGTTTATTTCCACCTGCCGCTTCACTGAAAAGCCAGTTACACCATTTTCTGACTAGCCCACGTGATTCTTCTCCTGCATTTGGACATCCTTACCAGCGCTTCATTACTCCTGTTCACTTCGGAATCTCTGCTGGGTGAATTTCACCTTCAAACTCACAGAGACCCGTTACTCCTGCGGAAACTACACGGAGATCCAGGCTCCCGCAATAAGGTTGAGCCCTGCTAGCGACACCGTGAACTCTGCTGCTCCAACAGAGGACATTTACAAATAACGGCACATCTACATATCCCCCCCTGCTACCAACAGGGGCGGCTGCCGGACGAGGAGTTCAGTGTCCCCAATCAGGACAAATTCTGCTGGTTCAGGAGATTCACGGAGATCCAGGCTCCCTTTAATTAGGTTTGAGCCTTCAGTGACATCGGGATTAATACTCATTTCGCTCCTAAGGACTTTGGCTGTCAGTGCTATTCAAACCTTTTTTCATAGAAGTATACTTCTTCAATTTTCCGATTGGCTGGCAAGTATATCCATATACCTTTTGAACTTGTTTTTAAATACACCAGAAACCACACAGACTCCTTGTGAGTCGCAAGACTGTATACTCTGCAACAATTTGTGTTTTTAATGTTTATTTTAAAACATGTACTAATAGAGGCATAATATATGTTTTGATACATTTTTGACAATAAATATTACATAAAACTAACAAACCTGTTACATTGTTTACACAACCTGATTTTCCAGCTGCTTTTTCTATTTCATGTTCTTTGATTATTGGGATTGACTAACCCTATCAGCTGTGATTTTTAGGTTGTGACATCCACTCATTAACTGCCTAGGTACTTTTTCTATTTCTTTTTGTGATAGAGTGGTAAGGAGTAGAATGTCTTAAAGGTGGTCCGGTGAATGCGGGAGCATAGATGTTTGTAGTAATAGCACACCGACCCTACTCGAGCAGCCTGCAAACTTTGTCTCCATCTCCAACGCGTTTCTTACCATATGTACTTTGTCAAGGATGACGTTCACTTCCCTGGGGGGCCCTTTTATTCCTCCTCCATGGTTTCCTTTCCTCTTTTTTTCTTTCATAAAACTTTATTGATTAAAAGGACACTTTGTGTCTTTTTAGGTTAACAGTTTCAAGAATCGTGGTTTCTATTAGTGTTAATTATATGTAACTAAAAATTTTCCAGAGGATTGAATTGATATGTTAAAAATAGATACTTTATTCTAAAAAAACATTTAACTCAATATCTATATTGAGGCCCTGCGGTTTTAGGGTTTTTAATAAGAAAATCCACTTGCTTTCATGTTTTTTTAACTCTTTCACTATATCGCCCCCCCCTCCAATTAATTTCAACTTTTAATTTGTTTCCTTTTTAAAAATAGTCATACATTACTAATTTGAGGTCCAGAAAAACTAAAATGATTTCAGAATGTTTTTATTAGCTCTATTTTTGAGCTACACTACTTGCACTATACTGAATATACATTAGTAATATAGTCATAGTGAAAAACTATTTAAAAAAAATCTGATATTTTCTTGCTAGAAAATAAATAACAGTTGTTTTAATTCAATCAATCATAAATAAGAACACAAAACAAAAACATACATACAGCATACAAAAGTACTATCTAATATAGTGGCCTATTCATGGGGGCGCTTTCTCTTTGCTTGTCGCTGGTACTCCTCTTCTGGGGCATCTCTTGTCACTGTCCAACAGTAGTGATTCACCTACCCTGATATCTTTGTTCTATTGCTGAAATGTCTTGGTGGAATCGCTCACTATGCTTGTCACTCAGTGCACCACAGAAATCTTGTGTGGGTAATCACATGAATCACATATATTTGAATAGGGGAGGGGACAAATAACTGACTCATTTAATTGGGTCATTAGGCCCTTGCCCCTCTGCACGGAACGCAGATTGCTGGTAAGATTCTCTCCATTCTGCCCACTTCACTAGGAATACCTCTACATCGTCATAAATGGGCTATATCTCGGAACTCTGAGCTAACTGAGAGTTTTAAATGTCATACTCATTCTTTGCATGCTGGAATCAATTAGAAGTAACTATTTTCACATCAGAAACATTTTCTTTGTTGTGCAGTGTTATTAACCAAGACAGCATCGCTGTTAAGCTGGGGCATACACGTGCAGATAAAATGCCTGTCAGACCACAGACATTTTATCTGGCTGCCTGTCAGCCTGCAGATGTCGGCAGCATACACTTTGAGATTTCTCACAGTGTATTAGATCAGACATATGCACTCCGCCCCCGGGGGAGGAGACATTTCCCTGTTCCTTACATGGGAAGGAACACAGGAAATGTCTGTCTGTCAGCCGTGGCTGGGCATGCACAGCCCGATGCAGCCGACGGTTTACCTCTTAAATATCGCATCGGATGGGCACGCTGGACAATGCGGCATGCCCAACCGAGCAATATTTAACCCTTGGTCGCACACACGTTACAATTATTGGGGTGATCCGCCCGATGTCCGCGATAATTGTAGCGTGTATGGCCAGCTTTAGTAATACAGAGATTTGGACTGCTTGGAAGGACTATTCAGTTTTACTTGGAGTTTGTATTCCTGTGGATACTCTTTCATTTTTTTCAGAGGAACAAAATGCATTTTACAGTATGTTCTTGTCAGGATTTAAAACACAAGTTTGTGGCAAAATGTCCATAGCAGTGTTCAATATAAGAGCTTTGTTAAGTGTTGGTCAGCTATGATGTTTGAGCCTAATAGATATTTTGGGGACAGAGTTATGGGTTGGTTTTGTAATTTCATATTAACTGGTTTATAATTAAGCCTCTTTCCTGTTTGGACCTTGCCCTGGGAAGTACCTTTTTGGTTTTGTCTTTGATCTATGAGTTTTTGGACATAAAGGGACTGATTCTGTGATGCATGGATCTCTGGGCTTGATTCAGACCCACTAGCTAGATGCATATACTCGCAACCAGCTTATGCAAATTCAGCAAAGGCAGGCGATCACACTGCAAGGCATTAGCACGCCCACTATGTCTTGGCATGCGATTGCTCTGTATATGTAGATGCCCACCAGCCAGTCTTAAGATGCCCACTAAGGCACATCATCTTCAGGAAGTGTATGCAACCACTGGAAACATCAAGCAGCATCGAATACGATCACAGTGCTAGTGGCTGACTATACCTTACCTCAAGCACTGCGAGTGATTCAGTGTGATTTTCAACAAAGTGACATGTACTATGACGCTCTGTTAATTATGCATGCCGCTTAAATGGCATTGAGACTCTCAGGCACGCCTGTGTTTGTATCTCCACTCCCATGTTTCTATCGACCAACCCCTGTTACCACCCACAAACGGCTTGTCCTGTCACTCAGTCTTGCGAGCAGTCTATGCGCAGCAAGCGACTGCGCTTCCCGATCACCTGGACTGGTTCGTGCACATGCACTGCGATGAGTACGCATGCACAGATTTCGTACCATCGCCAGCTACGAGCGAACGCAGCCTAGCGAGTGGGTCTGAATGGGGCTCTCTGTTCACAGATACAAATGACAAAGTTTTACATACAGCGCGTGTGTAGATGTGAATTTATACATTTTTTTGCATATGTCCATGTATTCTGAGTTGGCCAAAAAACTTATATAGATATGTATTTCTGTGAAAAAGAGCATTTCAAGTGTCAAAGCTGGTTTAGTGGCCGAGACAGAATCAGTGTAAAATTAGCTTGGAGCGATGCCATCTTGCAAATGGCAACCAGACTCCATCTTAAAAATACGAATCTGCAAGACGCCATTTTGTGACTGATCTCCCAGCGCCATTTAAGTTACAACTCACGAGCTAAGTACAGATGGCAATGTTTTTGGTACTGGGGACAACCTTGCATAGAAAAAATACCAAAACAACTAGAAAAACAGCTTTCTGAGAAAAGTAATTAGAAAAGACAATACACCAGGAACTGTGGGTGTTTTTGCATGTAAATGGAGAGACCCCACATGTGGACAGGTGTAGCTGTGGCAATTGTAATATGGCCCAGACACTTGAATTTGACTGAATGAACAATGGTAAGAAATCTGCATGAAAAGAACTGTTTAAACTCACTGTCAGACAATATGGCACCAGCAATCGGCTGGGGGTCTCTACCCTGTTTGAGAGTGAATCTCATTACTAATAACACATTGCATTGCAGTTTAAAAATGTTAGTAAGGAATTATATATATATATATATATATATATATATATACCAGCATGCACCCGGCACTCAGTCAATGTCAGTAATGCTCGATGCCCTTCCAGAAGAGGGAAATGTAGTATGTAGAAAGCAGACGGCACTCGTGGAGACTCAATGCAAAAATGACGATGAAGCAACTGTGCTGAAGGTCAACGTTTCAGTGTATTATCACTTTTATCAAGACATAGACTCTGTATGTCTTGATAAAAGTGATAATACACTGAAACGTTGACCTTCAGCACAGTTGCTTCATCGTCATTTTTGCATTGAGTCTCCACGAGTGCCGTCCACTTTCTACATACTATATATATATATATATATATATATATATAAAATCCATCATAAATAGAATCACATGCATAAACACCGCACATTACACACAGTTGCACTGTTAACATAATGCACATTAGCAAATGCATAAGATCCTGTATGAAAATGCTGTTTATTAGCTTAGTGCACATGCATCTGCCCCAACTTTTCTCAAACACCGAATACTTACACACTGCACATTCACATAATAGGTTCCATAGCTTTAAAGCATAAGATTCAAGTTTTATTCATTTGTTACAAATGCTGTGAACAATGATTATTTGGTATCTTAGGCTTAATACATGATAAGTAAACCGTGTTTGGTGTTATACTGATCTGCACTTTCTCAACAACTTCCCAGTATCATCGGTGTGAAGATCGCAACATGCATTCTCAACTTATGGACCGTAGAAAGTTAAAGCACCAAAATGTACTTTGTAAAATTAACAGCCTAGATTTTCATGCAGGGGGAAAACAGAGACAAAGGCTGTTGGAGGCTGGTCTGTGTCCATTTGAATCAACCAGTAACAGATGCACCCGCACTGGGAACCAAAGAAACCAATGCAAACTTCTCTATTGTATTGTCTATTTCTGTAAGGGTATAAATATGTGGGTTCTGACCTTAGTCTTCATGCTGATGCTGTTGAAGGAGGTTTCTTATGGATGCTGGTAACTGGTCCCAGTGCGCGTGCATATGTATAACTGTATCTTGGGTCTGTATAATTTCTTTGCACTAAATTGTACTTAGATCACAGCGTGTAACTAACTGTACTTTACTTGAATAATACTTTGTGCTTTGGAAACACATGTTCAAGGTCTGAAGGCATTTATTTACTGTATGACTGCATACGCAAATAGCATCAAAACCTAGAAGGTTTATAGGCAGGATTCAGTAGAGGTTTATAGGCAGGATTCAGTAGAGGTTTATAGGCAGGATTCTGTAGAGGTTATAGGCAGGAGCATGTAGAGGTTTAAATTCAGTATCCTTACAAGGGGTTGAACTGGGGGTGACAATACAATCGCTCATAACCCCCTGACTTGTGGGAGTGTCATGGACTTGAATCTAAAGCTCCATGCATTGCTGAGTCATGTGTATGGGGCAGTGAAGCCTATTTACAGTTACTAAAGATAACCGTTGCTGTGGTCAGGATAAAATCAATGTGCTGCACTGGTTTCTGCTTCCACATGCATGAAGCTGCTCATTAGTTGAATGGAAACTCATATTAGCATAAGGTAGTAAATCGGGCATCTGTGGGTGCCCGCAACTACAGGCACTTGTATGTGACTCAGAATCAACCTGAAAGAGGGGTGTAATACTGGTGTATGGAAGGGGGTGCAATCTGGGCTCCAGTTGTAAAGGGCCCTTTGTTATCTCAGTGGCTTTTATTTAATAAGCTATTCATTTACTTTTTATGATTACTTTTTTTCTTGTACCCCAGTTTAGCTAATTTATTCCAACTTCAGTCAACTGACTTCCCAGGCGTATAATAGCTGAAGTGCTTGGGGGAATCCATTTCTTAAAAAAGTGTGTGCAGATAAGCTTCAAACCAGAAAGCATATTTGATGTTTAAAAGATGTGTCATTACAATTGTCATGTGTAATGTTCCAAATGTTAGGAGCTGATTGGTTAGTACTTATCCCTCTATACTTGATCTCTCACCAAGGCTTAGCACATATATCTCTTAAATGTGCAATACATATTCTGAAGGCCTTTATGTAAAATTTATAATCAAAATACATAGCTGCGCTCATAATAATTAATAGATTGCGTGATGACAAAACAAAGTATTATCACAGAATATCTTATATATGTATTCATTACAATTCTAAACATTATCATGTACAGTATTTATAAGCAGTTATCATATAAAGCATGAATTAATAAACATGACACTTCACAACACTTAAATAATAAAACTAGTGGGTATTCAGTATACGAAGCATCTTTACATATTCTCCCTTATGTGTTTTGCATATTAATTGCTTTCTTTGATGTAGTTTTTGCCTATATTTGCAGTAAACTTTCATGTATGTATGAATTACTTACTGTAATTATGGTGTTTTACATTTACAAAAAGTAACACACATACTGTAGCATATCAAAGGTTTATATAACATTATTTCAATTATTTCATTTTGGCAAACACTTGCTACTATAAATTGGATTCACATTCTGGAATTTGCTGTTTGATATCTTCAAAAATAGGAGTGCACACAAAAGTTTGTCACAAAGACTTGACAGGGAAGCACAATATGTGACCCTCCAGCAGTTGTGGAACTACATATCCCAGCATGTCGAGTATCGCCTGAAAAAATGGTTGTAATGCTTCATGACCCATTACAAGGGCCATATTTTCCTCAAATGCAAAACAAACATTGTGGCCACTCTTTGTTTTGCAGCAGGTCACTGTGCTTTCATCCTCTTCCTCCTCCAAGTCAGACTCCAGCAAAGGCTGCTTCACCTAAACCTCCTCCACATCTGACTCCATCTCTCCTACCCTCCTGCTACCAATCTCCTCTTCCATAAAAACACAAAACACTGAACACTACCTAATCCACACACAGTACACTCTCACAAATAATGGCAGAAACCAAAATATATGACACAGGATGAAAAAACTACAGACCTTCAAAACTTACAATACTACCGAAAAGACAATTTACACTACTAGCTAATCAACAATCAAATTAGATATCAGCAAATCTCTTCTCTTCAACCACTGTGCACACTCCAACCAACATAAACACCACCAATGCTCATGTTTCTAGCAGTTTGTGGGCATATTTATACCACCATGGTGATGCCATAGTAACATGTGCAAATTCTGACCAAACAGATTATGTTTGTAATTACCTCAGATTTGCTCCAATGTGACATGTGCATTTGAGGGGATGGGAGTTCTGTCATAAAGTCCATATGTGAATTCAGTTGCAAACTAAGTTATAATAAATCCCCAAATTGAGTGATCTCACACACGCCATAACATGACTAGTTACACAATCAAAATACAAAACGCAAGCAAACACGAATCCTGGTAAATGTGCGTTTTGATGTGAAAAATGTTATGGTGATAAGGTGTGAGAATGGTTCACATCCCAACATGATCCTTAGTAAATTTCCCCCAAGGTGTATACTTATACAAGACGTCTCCTGCGGCATTAGCATAATTTTGCATCGCAGCTGCGTATGAAGATGCAGAGGCAATGTGAATAGCACACAACTCTGAATCAGACCCATTGTTTTAAAATGAGTAAAAACTTTTGCTACTACGGTGTCTGTTTAGTAAGCAGAATTAACTAAAAATATATTTTTCAAATATCTTTGGGGCCTATGTATCAAAGCTTGCTGAGAGATAAAATTGTGAGGTATAAATCACTAACCAATCAGCTTCTAACTTCCATTTTATAGGCTGTGTTTGAAAATGACAGGAACTGATTGGTTTTATACTTTTTCTCTCACAATTTTATCTCTCATGAAACTTTGATACATAGGCCCCTTTGTGTTTTTATTTTAGATCAAAATGCTGTAATTCACAAAGTACTATTAACAGTTTTATCTCAACTGAGTTTATGCACCACAGTAATATTTTTATGTTTATGAAATAAACACCATTTTAAAAAGTCAAAAAAGACCTCTGAAAGCAAGGCTTAATATCACATTCAGACCCTTCCTCATACATTTTTATACTGAAAATTGCAATATAATATATGTATTAAAATAACTCTGCTTTAGTATCCCCCGGACTTCACCTTATATCATTACTTCAAGTGTTACAATTCAAAATGTTTACTAGTTAAATGGACTGATTTATGTGCATCCTTTCTAAAACTCACTTTTACCAAGCAAAATGCATCCCATGGTAATGTAATGATTATTACTGACATTTTAATACTATATTTTGTCCAAAAAGCTCTGCAGAGTCCTGTTAGATTTCTCTGATGTGACCATTCATTTACCTTATATAGCTCATTTACATATTCTCATCTGTGAAAATGACATGTTCATTTTGCTGCTCTGTACATAATATTGTGCATCACTGCAGATATTTTGCATTCCACAGGAATACCTGATCCTTCTGGATATGTAAAAGTTCTCCCATTATCCTGAGAATACATATTTTAATTACAAAACTGAATTTAATCTTCCCTCACTAATTCATGTTTGTATGCTAGGACAAATAGACCAATGGAAAAGTAGATGTATCAGCAGTCTCTTTATAAGAAGTAAACTGTATTTGTGCTGTCACATTTTATTACTACATTTCCTAGGTCTTCAGGACACATTCATATACAAGTTAACTTATAAAAATGCTCTTTCAGTGTTTGCTTCTCCTCTTTGCTTCCTCAATCAGTCAGAGCACTGTAAGGCATAGTCTTAAGTCTTTTGTTTTTCTCAATCTATACCACGTCTCTTGGCAAATTTATCAGCTCTTTCAAATTTCAGTATCATCTATATGTGTATGATATGCAAATCTACATATCCTTCAAAGGTTTGTCACCATCTGTGTTTGTCCGAGTTACTGAATGCCTTTCTGCCACCTCATCATGCCACCTCAAACTTAATCTTTCCAAAACACAATTATTGTTATTTCTAGCAGCTATTATTAGTTACCACCCCGATGTCTTTATCACTGATGATAACAGGACAATCAACCCTACCCCACAAGTTTGCAGCCTAGATGTCTTCCTTGACTCTAAACTTTAGTTTTCCCCACAATTAGGGCCCTATTCATCATCACTAAATTTCTACAGCATCAGAAATTAAGTTTTCAGGAAATTCATCAAGATGGTAAAGCAGGAGATATCACAGATATCTCCTGCTTACCGGAATGGCCCGCTGTCCCTATACAGTAGTATGGGGACAAAATTCATCAAGCTTCCAAAATACAATATTTTTGGAGCTTGAATGCGGAAGCATTCGCCATCTTCAGATGGTGAGTGCTCCCGCTACCCACTCCTTCCCTATGGGTAGGAGTCCAGTGTTTTGTGAAGAGGGATACTTTCAGATCCCTCTGTCCCTGTCAGGCTGCTTGATGCCAGGGCTAGTTTCACTGCTCTGAAAAAATCAGTGAAAAAACTCATGGAGACTGCTGATTTTCGGATCATCTGTATAAACTCCAGAGCAATGATGAATTGCTCCGGCGCTCACGTTGACACCCAGAAAATTAACATGTTGAATAGAGCCCTTCATTTGTTTCCAAATCATGTTACATAAATCAAAAAATTATTTCCAGAATATGTTCAAATCTTACACAAGACACTGCAAAAACTCTATTTCATGCACTAATTATCTTTATCTCCTGAATTGCTTATTATTAGTCTCTTTACTGGTCCTCCCCAAAACAGACTTGCGACACTTCAATCTATTTTGAATGCAGCTACAAGACTGACCTTCCTCCTTAATCGCTCATTGTCTACTGCTCCATTTTGTCATTCCCTCCACTGGTTACCAGTATTCTACTGAAATCAAAATAAAATACTTCTACATACACATAAGGCCATTAACCAAACTGCACCAACATACATCTTTTTGCTTATCTAAAAATATATCCCGACCAGACTTCTCCACTCTGCACAAAATCTGCGTTTCTCATCCACACTCATTACTTGCTTCCATTCACAGCTACAGGACTTTTTTCAGGCTGCATCCAATCTGTGGAATGCCCTCCCACACACAATAAGACATTCCTCTAGTCTCCAAACCTTTACTCATTCCAAGAAACCACACACCACCAACACCACCACCACACTGAACTTACTGCTAGGACTATCTGTTTGTATGTCACAATCCCTACATAGGTTGCAGACCCCACTACTTCACCCTGCAACTGAATGTTTTTTAATTGTATGCCCATTATAACCTTCTGTAAGACCAGGTATACATTTTGATATTATAAACCGGGTTGGGTACGGGATGCCGGCAGTTAGAATTCCAATGCCGGCATTGTGACAGGGTTAGGATACCAACACTTGTTGGTCAGTATCCTAACCCTCTCTCCCATGTGCCTAATCCTAAAAGCCCCCCTAGTGCCTAAGATTAATCTCCCCTCTCCAGCTTTAGTGCCTAACCCTCTCTAACCCCAGTACTTAACTTTGGGAGGTTGACATCAACATTCTGAGCTCTGGAATCCCTTCAGTCGGTATTATGACCGCATCCCTAGACACCAACAATTTTCCAGTGGAGATCTTAGTATATATCTCAGAACGGTTCAAAACAATCCTGCAAATATATGTTGCCTTTAATTAGTCTGAATATTGTCTCTGCTACAACATACAGTACATTTAAAATATTCTTCACTAAAAAGTTTTATAAGAAATATTAATTTATATACCGTATCTACTCGAGTATAAGTCGACCCGAATATAAGCCGAGGTACCTACTTTTACCACAAAAAACTGGGAAAACTTATTGACTCGAGTATAAGCCTAGGGTGGGAAATGGCAGCAGCTGGTAGTGCCCCCAGTAGTAATCCCCCCTTTCAGTACCTCCAGTAGTAATCCCCCCTGGTAGTGCCCCCAGTGGTAATCCCCCCTTTTAGTGCCCTCAGTAGTAATCCCCCATGGTAGTACCCCCAGTAGTAATTCCCCCTTTTAGTGCCCCCTGTAGTAATCCCCCCCTGGTAGTGCCCCCTGTAGTAATCCCCCCCTGGTAGGTTCCCCCTCTAGTAATCCCCCCCTGGTAGTTCCCCCAGTGGTAACAACCCCTTTTAGTGCCCCCTGTAGTAATCCCCCCCTGGTAGTACCCCCAGTGGTAATCCCTTTTAGTGCCCCCTGTAGTAATCCCCCCTGGTAGTTCCCCCAGTAATATTAACCCTTTTAGTGCCCCCTGTAGTAATCGCCCCCTGGTAGTGCCCCCAGTATTCCCCCCCCCCCAGTAGAGAGAAACGTAATAAGAATTTTTTTTAAAAAAAATCACTTACCTGAAACTCCCGCTCCTGGTCCCGCCGCTAACAGCTCCTCCGGCCGCTTTGCATGGGAGAAACGTCATTACTCATGACGTCTCTCCCATTACCCACTGCTGGAGCTGGAAGATGGCTCCCGCAGTGGGAGCAGCAGCGGCCGCTGAGAGTCTGACAGACTCTCAGCGGCTGCTGATTACAGCAAACACGCAGCTGCCGGCTCCGGCGGCTGTGTGTTTGTGCTGTGTAGCACTGACCGAACTCCGTCCGGTCAGTGCTACACTTCACTCGAGCATAAGCCGAGAGGGTACTTTTTCAGCACAAAAATTGTGCTGAAAATCTCGGCTTATACTCGAGTATATACGGTAATTATCAGACTTTAATTTGTCCATAAATGTTTGTAGTTTTGTTGCCCTGTTTAGATTTTCATTATTGGTGATGCAGAATAAGAAGCAATACTAGTTAATATCCTTTTAAAAGGCTAGCCAAAGATTGTGTTGATCGCACATTAATGAGAAGTTAATGAAGTATCACAGGTGGTGCATTAGTCTGTTAGGATTGATTTTTTTTTCCACAGTTACAGAACAAAAAAAATGTTCATATGCAAAGAACACATTTTGCATACAAATGTGACTTGAGGAATTCCATTTTGTAGTGGTAGAAAAATAAAAAACAACATTATAAGATATAAATTGGATATTGTGAATTTAAAATTAATACTTTCTTCTAAGATTATTTTTAATGGTTAATTTTATTGTCAACTTAAATTACTTCAGCTTAAACATAAAAATTAAATATGCTAAAGAGCATGTGTAACCTAAGTACTCGTTCACACGAAGATAATTTGTGTCAGTTTTCAAGGAGATAATATTGGAAATTTTACAGCAGCTCTGCTTGGTATTTGTGTTAATTTTTATTTTAAGCAAAATGGTTTAAAATGCTGACAAGCATTTGCTTATTATCCTTGCACATTTGTGATGCCTGTCAGCTATATTTTTCACTTTCTTTGTTATGACGTTTATGGCCTGATAATTGAGTTGGATGCAAGTGCACATTCACACACACTAAAAGACATACATACAAATCTCTGTGCAGTCTTCTATGGGCCAAATGTAAGAGGGTGAGAGTTTAGCAGTTAACTCTCACACTATTTTAAACTCTGTCTATGTAATAGTGTCTGAGGGGCCGATGTATCAAAGCTTGATGAGAGAAAATTTTAAGAGAAAAAGTATTAACCAATCAAGTCCTAACTGTCATTTTTCAAACAGCCTATAAAATGTAAGTTAGAAGCTGATTGGTTGGTGATTTATATCTCACAATTTTATCTCTCATCAAGCTTTGATACATCCTTAGACTCAAAAAACTCTCACAATTTAATCTCTCATCCAGATGTTTTCCCATTTTGAAGATAAAACTTGAGTTTACTGCTAAACTCTCAAATTTTCTAAACTCTAACCCTATTACATTTGGCCCCATGTATCTGACACCTGGACCTCTGTATGCTTTAGGAGTGGGAATGGAGGATGAAAAGGGCTGGAAAGCATAGTAAAGATATTTTGCGCACATTGCATATAATGTAGATGTAGAAGCAGCTGCACATCTGTCATTTGCATATATGTTTCTGCTGATGACAATCAAGACATTTCTAGAATGTAAATAAATACATAATTAAAAAAAAATTCCTCTTCCAAGTACTACCAGCACAAATGCGGCAAGCTTAGATGGTATGAATGAAATTATGAGTGGGTATTAGTTTAAGATGTGGCTGAGACTACATACTGACGCGGTATTTTTTATTTTTGTGAGCATTAAGAGAATGCATTTTACATAAAACAACTACTATATATCTGACATTACTTAAGACCCAAGGTGAGATTAGGGTTGTCCTGCATAGATAATAATTAAATGTGTTTTATACCCTTTTTATACCAGAGCTTAAAATGGGATTTTGGTACTTACCAGTAAATCCTTTTCTCTTATTCCACAGGGGACACTGGAGGTGCTTACACTGGGGTATAGAGGTGTGGTTAGCTGGAGATGGCACTAATTAATTTAGAAGTGTGAAGCTCCTCCCCCTCTATTCCCCACCAGCCCTCAGTTTAGAAAATGAAGACCGAGAAGTGATGGAGAACAACAGGAGTGAAAAGGAGAAATATCACACAACAACAAAACTATACAACATACGAAACAAACTAACAGGCAGGTGAAGTGCACTGAGGTGGGTGTCCAGTGTCCCCTGTGGAATCAGAGAAAAGGATTTACCTATAAGTACCAAATCCCATTTTCTCTCTCATCCACTAGGTGACACTGGAGATGCTTATGCTGGGGACGTCCCAAAGTTTTCCCCCCATGGGCTGGAGCGCTCTGAGGAGCTCTGCAGAATAAGGTGGTCAAAACATGATGCTGAAGCCACCATGTAGCGAGCTTGCAAAACATAATAAAAGAGTGAACCAATGACCAAGTGGCCACATGGCACAATTGTAAAGTGGAGGCTTCTCTACCGGCTGCCCAAGACGCACCCACAGAACGTGTGGAAGGAGCCAAAATGGGCAAAAGTAGGTTAATGAGCATTTCTGATATAAGCTAGACGGAAAGTTCAGCTAATCCAACGTGCCTATGTCTGCTTGTATGCTGGCCAATTCCTAAAAACAGCATCATAGAGGACAAAAAATGACAGGCTGGCAGAGGGACGCCGTCCGAGAAACACAGATGCAGAGAGCTCGAACCACATCCAGGGTAGAAGCAACACCTGAGTCCTCCACCAAACAAGGCACCACAATAGGTTGGTTTATGTGGAAAGCCAATACCACCCTAGGAAGGAAAGCAGCCAATGTCCTGAGTTCTGTAAATCAAGTCGTAGGACCACGGATCCACTACCTATGGCTGTGGATTCCGAGTACTTGACATGTATGCTGGCAGCTGATGTTACAATTGAGATGCCATGATGACCACTGCCATGACGCACAAGTGCATGGAACCAATCTGGGTGAAGCTTCCATTCCCTGGGATGGATACCTTCGCGATTAAGGTATTCTGCTTCCTAGTAGTCCACTCGCGGGATGAATACTGGTGACAGGATTACTGACTCACTCTCGGTACACCAGAGAATCTGAGTACCTCCTCACAGGCCATGCGACGTCGAGTTTTACCCTGGTGGTTGATGTAAGCAACGGCCCTCATGATGTCTGACTAAACTCTTAGCAACCTTGCTGCTGGTAGCATAGTATTGTATGTTCCAACACATTTAAGGGCCACCCTCTTTCCAGTGGGGACAAAGGACCCTGAAAATGATAGATGAGGACCAGTGCTCCCTATCCTCAGAAGCTGGCATCCATAATCACTATAGTCCAATCCCGCACTCTGAATTTTCAGCCCACCAAGATATTGTTGGATTGTGTCCACCGGGGTAGAGCCACCCTGGTAGCCAGGGCCAAACAGATCAGTATAGATGCAGGTGAGACTTTGATCCCTGTGACAGTAGGTCTAGTTATGACACTCGGGAGTGGAGTAATTCGAATTGTAGTGTCTCAAAAACAGCTACCATCTTCCCCATGAGACTCAGATAAAGAAGCATGGACACCATCTTCGGTCTGAGGATTAGCAACCGGATATCCCGGGCTTTGTTTTCTAGAAGGAAAATTCTCTGTAATGCCATATCCATGATCATCCCCCAAAACTGGAGTCTCTGGGATGGACTGAGGTTGGATTTCTTGAAAATTGATTATCCAACCAAGTTGGATAAGAGTCTGGTATGTCAGCTAGGTGTGGTACATAAAGCAAGATTCCAATGGAGCCTTGTCCAATTAAGGAAGTATGTTCTCTCCAGATAAAGTGTGCAATCATGACCAACATAATTTTTGAGAAATTGCAGGGAGCCAAGGGATAACCCAAATGGCAACTTCTGAAACTGATAATGATTTTCAAACACAGGAAGGCATGATGTGGTTCCCAAATGGGAACATGGAGATGGGCATATTATATATCCAGGGAAAATAGGAGCTCCACTGTTCCGATCTCACAATGACAGACTGAAGAGACTGTCTTGAAACGATACAGCTTCAGGTATAGGTTTTAAGGACTTCAGGTTTAAGATGGCCCTGACTGAACCATCCGGTCTGGGCACCACTAAAAAAGGTTTGAGTAAAACCCCATACCTCTTAGATGCACTGGAACCGGAAATAGCACTGACGATTCTCACAGAGACTGGATAGCCTCCAACAGAACCCTTGCCTTGTCTGTGAGTCTTGGCAGACTCGTAGTGAAGAACCGATTCAGAGAAGGGACTTCAAAGTCGATCCAATACCCCACAGAAGGCAGTTTGCGAATCCACGGGTCTGAAGAGGTCTGGTTCCAAACTTGTTAAAATGTCTGCAAGCGAGCTCCCACCACAGGAGATCCCAGGTGGGACAGAAGACCATAATTTTTTCTCAGCAGGTTTCTGTTCCTGTTGACATGCAACTGTATATGGGCAACCTCTACCTCTGCTGCCCCTTGCCTGCGTGGGAGCACCTAACTGTATATGGGCGACCTCTACCTCTGCCGCCCCTTGCCTGCATGGGAGCACCTCGGGTCCCACCATGAAAGAGTTATTGCATGAAAATAATGAAACAAGGGACCAGTGTAAATTCTCCTGGGTGCCGGAGCAGTTAAAGGGAGGAAAGAATACTTTCCCCCAGTGGCCTGGGATATCCATCTGTCCAATTCTGGACCAAAAAGCATATCACCAGTGAACTTTAAACTTCAAATGCACATTAGGATTCTGTGTCTACCTGCCAAGAGTGCAACCAGAGAGCTCATTGGCCCGAAATAGCAGAAGCTGATATGCAAGTAATGATCTGATTGATATCCTTGAAAACCTCTCCCAGGCAAACTGCAGACTCACAGATGTGTTATGCTAGTAGATGTAAGTTTGGAATGGAAACACCTGAGTCAAAACTTGCAAGCATCTGGTCCGCCCAGGAAGTTACAGCTTTGTTAACCCAGGTGCGAACAAGCATAGGTCTGAGTTGATCTCCCACTGGAGTATAAATTGTGAAACAGTCAGGATAGGGGTCCCCCTCCTGGGGTAGATGGATTCCCTCTTTACACACACCGCAGCCAGAGAAAAAGGACACAATTCTGGGGTTCTCGTACAAGCTGGTTGGAGCCAGTCTTTATTGTACCAGGTACATAAATAAAATAAAACATAAACAAAATCCTAACCAGTCTGGGCTCTAACTAGACAGTAAGTTCCCTCACTATCAGAACACTATAAACAAGTTCACGTCCACAGTACTTACAGGTCAGTATCAAAACAGTGTCTCAGAACACTGAGCCAGAACTAAATCCAGCTTATAACAGCCATTTCCAGGTGCAAGCCCTAATGAGTCTGCTATCAGGCTGAAAGGACAACACCTGCAGTGGCCTGTGGATGGAGCCCTCCCTCTCCTCACATCCACTCCCCCAGGACCCATTCCGGCTTTTCACCAAAGCCGACATACCAATCTGATCAGCAGAACAGACTTTTCCTGGCAGTTTAAAAGACATATGTGAGAATCTGGGACACACATATATGCATCCACAACTTTTCCAGTCCTTCTATCACATATTTCCCCCCTTTGTTTCGACCTGTGGGGTGTAACAACTGCAGCCCCCAAACAATGAACACGTGACAAAGCATCTGCATTTGCCAGCTGGCTTCCTGGCCTGTGTTCTACCAAAAATGTAAAGTTTTGTAGTGCCAAGAACCACCCAGTTATTCTCCCATTGGTCTCTTTGTTCTCTGACATCCACTTCTACGGGGCATGGCCAGTGATCAGCCTGAATTTCCTTCCCACCAAATAGTACCTGAGATTTTCCAATGCCCATTTTATGGCCAACACTTCCTTCTCAACTGTAGCAGTTTCTCTCATGTACATTTAATTTTCTGATTAGGTAAAAAATAGGGTGTTCCTCACCTTCCTTGCTCTGGGACAGGACCACTCCTATACCTACTTCTGACGCATAAGTTTGCACAACAAACTCCCTGTCAAAATCAGTCAGAACTGGTTGGGAACACAATGCTATTTTCAACTCCTGAATTGGGTATAAACCTGCTATAATACCCAGTAATCCCAAAAAAGGCTCTAATCTGCTTCTTATTCAGGGGTTGTGGCCAGTTTTGTATTGCCTCAATCTTATTAAGCTTTGGCTTTATCAAACCTCTGCCAATGGTGTATCCAATATACTTTACTTCTTCCATCCCTAGACAACACTTTTTTGGGTTGGCTGTCAAACCTGCCTTATAGATGGTGTCCAACACTGCTTGAACTCTGGGCAAGTGAGACTGCCAATAAAGGACTGTGAATGACCACATCATCCAGATAAGCAGCAGCATACTGTCTATGGGGCCTTAGAATCCTGTCCATCATTCTTTGAAAGGTAGCAGGTGCCCCATGTAGCCCAAAGGGCAACATCTTGTATTGAAACAACCCCTCTGGTGCAGAAAAAGTTGTCTTTTCTTTGGCATTCTCAGTTAATGGCACTTGCCAATACCCTTTGGTTAAGTCAAGAGTGGTTAAATATCTGGCTGTCACTAGCCTTTCGACTAGTTCATCCACCCTAGGCATTGGATAAGGCATCTAACTTTGACACACTGTTCAATTCCGAGAAGTCATTGCAGAAATGCACACTCCCGTTGGGCTTTGGAATAAGTACAATGGGACTTGACCACTCATTATGCAATTCTTCAATTACATCCAACTCTTAACATTTTTTTAATTTCTTTCGATACTGATTCTCATTGGGCTTTTGGTAATCTATAGGGCTCTAAGTTAACCTTAACCCCTGGGTAGGTGATTATGTCATGTTTAATGACCGTGGTTTTTCCTAGTATGTCAGAAAACAGCACCCTGTTTCTGATCAGAAATACCTTAACTTCCTGCTGTTGAACTGCTGACAGGGTTTTTGCCACTGTCACTTCGGGAACCAAGGGCCCTGGGTTTACTAGAGGGGCTCGGACAGCTGCCAGAGCTGCTCTATCCTTCCAGAGTTTTATAAGATTTACATGATATATCTGTTCTGGGTTTCTTTTCCCCGGCTGGTAGACTTTGTAATTAACCTGCCCCACTTTTTCTAATATTTCAAAGGGTCCTTGCCACTTAGCCAAAAGGTTATCTCTACTGTGGAAACCAACACCAACACTCTGTCCCCAGGAGAAAAGACGTGTAACTGAGCATTGCAATTGCATACCTTTGCTGTGCCTGTTGTTCCTGTTCTCTCACTATCGGCACCATAGCAGCAATTCTTTCTTGCATTTGGGAAACATGCTCAATAACGGTTTTATACGGACTGGACTGCCCCTCCCACATTTCTTTGGCAATGTCTAGAAACCCCCTTGGGTGTCTACCGATATAACAAATCAAAAGGTGAAAACCCGGTGGAGGATTGAGGAACCTCTCTTATGGCCAACAACAAATAAGGCAACAAGTAATCCCAATCTCTACCATCTTTGTCGACTACTTTTCTGAGCATATGTTTTAACATCTTGTTAAACCTCTCAACTAACCCATCGGTTTGGGGGTGATAGACCGAAGTCCTTATCTGTTTGATTTTGAACAGGCGGCACAACTCTTTCATGACTGTTGACATAAATGGGGTACCTTGGTCAGTCAGTATTTTCTTGGGTATTCCCAACCTGCTAAAGACATGGACTAACTCTCTAGCAATGGTCTTGGTTGACGTATTGCGCAATGGTATCGCTTCCGGGTACCTGGTAGTGTAATCCATTATCACCAGAATATATTGATGGCCCCAGGCAGACTTCATTAAGGGTCCAACCAAATCCATAGCTATTCTTTCAAATGACACCTCAGTAATGGGTAATGGGACTAGTGGACTTTTAAAATGTGGTCTCGGAGCATGATACTGACAGTCAGGGCAGGATGCACAATAGTCAGATACCTCTTTATGGACCCCGGGCCAGAAAAACTTCTGCAAGATTCGCTCAGTGGTTTTCTCTACCCCTAGGTGACCTGCCATTATATGGCCATGAGCCAGATCTAAAACGGTTCTTCTGTATGCTTTGGAAACTATTAATTGTTCCACAATATCTTCCCCTTTCTTAGTCACCTGATACAAAATATCCCAACATACTGCCAAGTGAGGATATGAGAAAGGACTTATCGGGGTCTAGGGGTTTACCATCGACCACTTTGACATTCTCCATGGCTTTTACCAGAATAGGGTCATTTAACTGCTCCACGGCAAAGACCTCCATTCTGACCTCTAAATCTGGCAGACAATCAACTGGCTCATCAATATTTCCCACCTCAGTGGGAGGCACATCATCACGCTCTGCATTCTCTAGTTCGCCAATCATACTGGAAAAAGGGAACATCTCTTACTCTGCAGAAACTTCCTCTGCTACTACACCAGTAACCTTCCACTTCAATGCCGGAAAAGCTGGGTCACTGCAGACCCGGCTCTGGTGTGAATGGCGCTGACTTGGTAATATCCTGGGTCAGCGCGCCAGCTAAATTCTGTGTCTGAACCGGTTTGGAACCCTGTTCCAATCTCTGGGTCAGACTCAGAATTTAGGCATAAAAAAAAGTATTGGCGAATATGATATTATAGTTGTTATGGTTCAAAAACTCCTTCAAAGAATTTTCCTCCCTATTTTTATGTTATGTTGATACATTTCTTTTAGTTATTTTAACCCTTTTTAAAATATTCAAAATACCAAGGGAAAAGGAAAATATGAAAATATTCTAGCTCTAATCTACATTACCGTATATACTCGAGTATAAGTCGACCCGAATATAAGCCAAGGTACCTACTTTTACCACAAAAAAATGGAAAAACTTATTGACTCGAGTATAAGCCTAGGGTGGGAAATGGCAGCAGCTGGTAGTGCCCCCAGTAGTAATTCCCCCTGGTTGTGCCCCCAGTAGTAATCCCTCCTGGTAGTGCCCCCAGTGGTAATCCCCCCTTTCAGTGCCTCCAGCAGTAATCCCCCCCTGGTAGTGCCCCCAGTGGTAATCCCCCCTTTTAGTGCCCCCTGTAGTAATCCCCCCCTGGTAGTTCCCCCTGTAGTAATCCCCCCCTGGTAGTTCCCCCAGTGGTAATATCCCCTTTTAGTGCCCCCTGTAGTAATCCCCCCTGGTAGTACCCCCAGTGGTAATCCCCCCTTTTAGTGCCCCCTGTAGTAATCCCCCCCTGGTAGTGCCCTCTGTAGTAATCCCCCCTGGTAGTTCCCCCTGTAGTAATCCCCCCCTGGTAGTTCCCCCTGTGGTAATAACCCCTTTTAGTGCCCCCTGTAGTAATCCCCCCCTGGTAGTACCCCCAGTGGTAATCCCCCCTTTTAGTGCCCCCTGTAGTAATCCCCCCTTGTAGTTCCCCCAGTGGTAATAACCCCTTTTAATGCCCCCTGTAGTAATTGCCCCCTGGTAGTGCCCCCTGTAGTCCCCCCCCTGTAGAGAGAAAAGTAATAGGAATAAAAATAAAAAAAATCACTTACCTGAAACTCCCGCTCCTGGTCCCGCCGCTAATAGCTCCTCTGGCCACTTTGTATGGGAGAGACGTCATTACTCATGACATCTCTCCCATTACCCACTGCGGGAGCCGGAAGATGGCTCCCGCAGTGGGAACAGCAGCAGCCGCCGAGAGTCTGACAGGCTCTCAGCGGCTGCTGATTACAGCAAACACACAGCTGCCAGCTCTGGCGGCTGTGTGTTTGTGCTGTGTAGCACTGACCGAACTCTGTCCAGTCAGCGCTACACTTCACTCGAGTATAAGCCGAGGGGGTACTTTTTCAGCACAAAAAATGTGCTGAAAAAGTCGGCTTATACTCGAGTATATACGGTACATAAAAAATTTGTGAGACAGTATAAAGGATGTATTAACATCAATGCCAATTAAATGTAATGTACTTGTACTACTCCCTTGTGGTAGAACATAAGTACACATGAATAAAAGAAACTCCTATTGTGGGGCACTCTTAAATAAAACAACTTTAATTGTCTAATTCTAAAATATAGCAGCAATTAGCAACTACACAAACATTTAACAAACAATAAATTCATATATATAGTATATATATTTATATAATCAAGGGTATTACTGTTCCCACTAGTATAAAAAGTGAAAATATACTTATTAATAGGTTAGATAATGTGTGTATACCAGAGTTTCCCAAACTCTGCCATTACAGTACAGGTTTTAAGAATATCTATGCTTGAGACCAGATGGCTGGTTAATTCAAATAGACATTAGGGGGTTTCCTAATGCTTGATTTTAGAGAGTCTGTGGCCAGTCCATAAGGACAGCATAATTAGCACTTAACCAGCTTTGATATGTGTCAAACAAAGAGTATTGTGTGTCATAATTCCAGCATATACAGGACCAACAATTACAGTAAGCCATTAAATGCAGCAGTAGGGTCATGCTGTCTGAGCAGTATGTTTTTATTTCAGATGTGGAATCTATTCCAGAGTATTGCAGCAAATCCGGGAGTCTGGGGGAGCAGCAATATAAACTAGCACTGCCCTGGACATATATGTTCATATTAATCTTGTTATGCACTGGAGAGTGTATTATTATATGGTATTAATTATTAACACTGTTGATGGTCTTTAGCAGTGTGCCCTTAGCGGTGCATGTTTTCCAGATCCCCTAGTCGGTGCCAGTGGCGTAACTTCATCCCAGGTGCCTGGAGGCAAGATAAATGTTGGTGCCCCCCCAAACTAAAATGTACCACCCCCCAGCACCTATGCCAGCCCCAGCTGCCGCCGCCCCCCTTATGCAGTTCCTTTTATATAATGCCCCCAGTAGTGGTCCGCCTATGTAGTGCTCCCCAGTAATGGTCCCCTTATGCAGTACATCCAGTAGTGAGCCCCCGGTAGTTGCCCCCAGTAGTGAGGGCCACTGTAGTTGCCCCCAGTAGTGAGCCCCCAATAGTTACCTCCAGTAGTGAGGCCCCTTGTAGTTGCCCCCAGTAGTGAGCCCCCTGTAGTTGCCCCCAGTAGTGAGGTCCCTGTAGTTGCCCCCAGTAGTGAGCACCCTGTAGTTGCCCCCAGTAGTGAGGCCCCTGTAGTTGCCCCCAGTAGTGAGGCCCCTGTAGTTGCCCCCAGTATTGAGGCCCCTGTAGTTACCCCCAGTAGTGAGGCCCCTATAGTTGACCCCAGTAGTGAGCCCATGTAGTTGCTCCCAGTAGTAGGCCCCTGTAGTTGCCCCCAGTAGTAGGCCCCTGTAGTTGCCCCCAGTAGCAGGCCCCTGTAGTTGCCCCCAGTAGTGAGCCCCTGTAGTTGCCCCCAGTAGTAGGCCCCTGTAGTTGCCCCCAGTAGTGAGCCCCTGTAGTTGCCCCCAGTAGTAGGCCCCTGTAGTTGCCCCCAGTAGCAGGCCCTTGTAGTTGCCCCCAGTAGTGAGCCCCTGTAGTTGCTCCCAGTACTAGGCCCCTGTAGTTGCCCCCAGTAGTTGCCCCCAGTAGTAGGCCCATGTAGTTGTCCCCAGTAGCAGGCCCCTGTAGTTTCCCCCAGTAGTGAGCCCCTGTAGTTGCACCCAGTAGTGATGGCCCCCACTGCACGCACACACACAAAAAATCCCAAACAAACACTTACCTTTATCCCCGCTCCAGTGCTGCTGCCGTCCATCCCTGGTGTCTGCTCCTCGGCACTATGGGAGTGACGTCATTACATCACT